>VZTB01003728.1:2566910-2611051 GCA_013397245.1 Thryothorus ludovicianus
CGCCGCGCGGGAAGCCTGGGCCGAGGGCGCCCCCTCTGGGCCGCGCGGGGAAGCGGCGGCGGGGCCGGGCGGGGTCACCGGGGCAGCGGCACCGGGACAGCGGCACCGGGACAGCGGGACGGGGACAGCGGGACGGGGACAGCGGGACGGGGACAGCGGGACGGGGACAGCCGGCATCCCGCGCGCACCCTGCGGCCACGGGAGGACCCGGCCGTGGGGCGCGCTGGGGAGGTTTCCGCGGGCCGGGCTGGGGTGTCAGATCCCGCAGAGCCGGGGGCTGGGGCTGGGCAGCGGGCGGTGCGCGCCGGAGCCGGAGCTCTGCGCTGGGCGAAGGAGCACCTTGGCCTGAGCCTGCTTCCTGCTGCCGGCCCTTCTAATCGCATCTGTCTTTTTTCCTTCTTTTCTTTTTTTTTTTTTTAAATAACAAAGGAAAATCTACCTTCAGGAATGAAGACAACTCTCAAGACCTTCATCTTTTTCACCGAGCCAGATGGTGCTTTTCAAGGGGCCGATGCAGGACACACAAATTTCAAGCATGACAGCAAGGAAGTCCCTTCTGCTCGTTTCATTTCGTGGAAGAAGAAAAGAACAAAACTTCTCATAGATCCCTGGGCTGCACTCGTGTGAGCACTATTAGCTGCTACTAATACAAGCAACTCAAGAGTGTGAAGAAGGTCAAGCAGAGGATCAGCTCATTACTGTGATTTAAGAATGGAGGGGACGAATGCTGTTCTCATCATAAATATTTTCTTTCTTGTTCTATACTGCAAAAGGAATGACATTTAATGCTGTGCTTCAAAGTCACGTTGCAATCCCAATCTAATTGTTCGTGTTGGGTATAATATAAACAAAAGTCTAATTGCATATACAGCCTTGTAAATCCTCAGTATCACTGGAGCTACCCTGATGAGAGATCAGATTTAGGTACAGTATTTCCTCCTTGCCAGTAACAGGTTTTGAATGGAAAGCCTGGAATGTAAAAAAAGAAATAATGCTAAAAATCCAATCACTCTGACATCCTGTGAGCTAATAAGAGCACGTGAATGCAACAAGCTTAGTACTTCACAGTAATTAATTTGACAGCAAAGAGCTAACAAGAAAACAACAGGCAGAGCAGTGATGACTGGTTCATAGAGGTCACTGTCAAACAAGAAATAGGTGCAAACACAGTCCATCTCCATTTGGAAAAAACTATTTCATTGCTCCAGTGAAAATGAAATGCCAAAGAGGGAAAATATCATGGGTTTGATGGGGATAACAAATCTGGGAAGATATTTCTAGCAGTAAAACCAGGTAGAGGTTTTCATTTTTACATATGGGAATTTTTAATCATCCCTGTTTCTCACTGTAGTGGCATGTTTTGGCTTTTGCTTTTCTTTCCCCCTCTCTTTCTCAGTTAGCCAAAGCCATTTTGCATATTCAAATATTGGGAAGACTTATCTTCTCTCTCAATTACTAACAAACTAATACTCTAATAACCTCTATTGTTATTTAAAGTGTGTCCAACACAGCATTCTGGAGGCAGTTCTCACACAATGGGCTTTCTCTGGCTTCCTCCTAGAGAAGAACTTAATCAAACCTCAGATGCTTTCAGGCAGAAGAGCCTTCAGGGAGAGCAAACAGGGTTAACAGAAAGAAATGTGCCATCTGATTTCTAATCTTGCTCAGGGAGCATGGCCTATTGATTGAGCCATAAAGCTCTGTTAATTTTAAGATTTCCTCAGCTTTCAGTTCTTTCCCTTGGGCATAAACTTGTTGCTTACACATAATGGCTGAACTATCAGGGAAAAGGGTAGCTTCACATCCCCCCCACCCCGCTCTCTTCCCCTCCTCCCCTCCATTCTATTTGTTCTGAGCTCATCTGCGTGAGGATACATTTTCACACACACCTTCTCAAACCGGCTGCTATTCATCTGATTCAGGGTCATGCTTTTCCATACATTAAATGCAGGGGAAAACTGGGAAGGAAATGGCTGGGATTTGTGCTTGATGGGCAAGCACACGATTAGCCAGGGAGCCCTGCTGTGAGAAAGTACAGCGTCGGAGGGTATTTTCTGTAGAATCATCAAGTCTCATGACTGGAATCTGATGCCTATAAAAAGCTACTAGTATAATGAAAACAGTATAAACTGAGATCCTCAGGCAGTGTAAATCAGCATGTTCCTGGGACATCCAACTGCCACAGAATCACAGAACAGGTCGGGTTGGAAGGGACTACCCATGGGGTCATCTGATCCAACCTCCCTGCTCAAACAGGGTCTTACTAGATACAACTCTTTCTTCCTTTATAACCTAGATATTTGCTTATGCACGTTTTTCTCAGGGGTAAGGATGCAGAAGTCACTCTTGGAGAGGCCAGTCAGACATTCCAGCATTCCTCCTTCACTCTCAGATCCAATTTTTAAAGGTACAACACTTATTTCTGAGCTAAACAGATGAATGGGGATACAATTTTAGCATCAACCCAGGACACCTGAGCTAGAAACTGAGCAGGCAGTGCTGGCACAAGGAAGCTCCCTCAGCGCTCTGTGTTCCCACCGTGCCCAGTGGGACCATGAACAATGTACATTAGTGAAGGATAGAGCCTTCACCTTTAGCTAAAGCACCTTTTATGCTCTTAAACCATTAATAATATCTATTAGGTAACCTTACTAATCCCTTTGAGGTAGGATTTTCTCTACTGTACTTATGGCTGAACTGAATAAAAGCTTCACATATGAGAGGCCTGGTTTGCACTAGAAATGCTTCTCCTTTGATAACCAGCAAATACAAGTTTTACTAGCACAAGCATCTTTTTCTGCAAGCGTTTCCCAAATAAAATAGGCTATACTGGCAAAAGCACTTTTTTTTTTGCTCATATAGCTGCATCTATATGGGGGATTTTTGCACGTAGTGAAACGCAATCTGTTTTAAATGGCACTTCAGAAGAGCATTGCTATCCCACAGAAGTTTCAAGGCTAGACCTTGAAGTATGTACTTCTGCCTCATATCTGAAAGAGCTTTTTACAAGGTGGCCATTGTCATCTTGCAGGAAATACAGAGAAACTGAGACACAGATACAGAGGCAGGCTGGGAGTGCTGTGCTCTATCTGGAATTTGTATTCATTACATTCTTTAGCTTCAGATGAAATTATGTATCCGTAATCAGACTCATTCCTCACTACACAAAATTACTTCTTGAACAACTGTGACAAAGACAGTGGATGTTTCAAAAGCAGCATAATTCTGTATAAAAGAAAATCAGGTAGGTAAATGGCATTCTGAAGACCTAGACATTTTCTGAACTGCAAAAGGTAGACTTAACTCATGGAAAAATAAAAACACTAAGATGTTAATCTGAATTCTTTGCTCCTGACCATGCTTCTTTAATTGAAAACTGTTAAGAGAGGTTTGTTCTATAAAAGGAAGAGTTCTACTCTGAACAACACTTCGAAAAAGAGTGGTTTAGGTGACAGATACAAAAGACATGACCAAACTGGGAACTCTTCATCTAAAGCAGGCATGAGAATCTGAAAGATGAGTCACACAGAAATACAGTAGAGTCCTCAACAGGTTTTGAAGAACACCTATTGAATGCAAGCTTTCAGCACCAGTGTCAGGCAGGATGGGGGACAGGGGGGAGACAGCAGGACAGGGTGGCAGAGATATACTCACAACCTCAGCCTCCTGCTCCCACTGCACCTGCTTCAGCGTGGCTGGAGTCCTGCTTCCCTCACTTCAGCTACCTTGCCATGCTTCATGGGCAATGTGCTGATTGACTGATCCTCTTCAGTGACCCCTCCATGCTCTGGGAAGGTTTGCAGCCGAGCCCCAGGTTCACTGCAGGGAACGAAGTGTGGCTGAATCTCGTGCCCGTGGTGCAGTGCAGTGAGGTCCCTGCCTCAGGCAGGTCTCCACACACAGCAATATCCCTTTGCCAAAAGGGCTGGCTTCAGGGACCTGCTCCAATCTCCATAGTAAAGGGACCAAACACCATCAAGTGGATATCCCGTGTGATATTCAAGAGCTATCCGCTGCTTGTTGACAGCCCAGAATGTTCTTGTTTTCCTCGCACAGTCTGTCCTCTGCAGTCCAAAGCCGTAGCCTTATAACCAGGCAGTGACTTCCTCTGAAGTTGCTTGTATTGACCTAAATAGGTTGGGGCGGGTGAGGACACATAGAGAACATGAAAAAGCTGTGCTGGTTGCCCAACAAAGAAGTGTCTGCTTTGTGGTGAGCACTTTTAACATATAAGCACTTTTAACAAACTGTAAAGAACATGATTTTCATGTTTGTTTAAGTTCACACCAAAAGGCTTGCAAAGTAGCAAAGTGAGTAAAAATAAAATCTGCATTTAAGTGGTAAACAAAATAGTTAAAACTTGACTTTTTGTAATTTGAGGCGGCGCATTTAGAAGTCCACGGGTGCTTTTCTTCTGTAGATCTCCCCATGACTGATGTATCTGATAGATCTAGAAAATGAACTTTACAATGGAGCAATGTTAAAATCAGCTGTCCTGAGAAAAGCAGTGATTATCAGGGAGTGGTGACAAGATGGAGACGTTTCCCTCCAATTTTAAATGAAGCTTAGAAGCAAAAAATGGCTGGTAGCTTTGCAATGCCATAAGAGAAAAACAGTACTTGAATCATGTCACAATAGAAAATCAGTAGTGCTCCATGTGTACCTGAACATAAGCTACATTTTTTTTTCCCCACAAGCAAGTAGCACAATGTAGAGGAAGTGTCTACAACTACTTCCTGTGGATAGGCTGCAGCCCAAAGTCCTGGGCTTAGGCTGAATTTCTCTTTCTTTACCCCTTTTTCTCTAGCTGTAAGTTTGGATGACACCATTCAGTCCTCTGTAAGTTGCTTTGAAATGAAGAAAAGAGGCATACAAGAATTCATCTTTTCCATGGAGCTTGACACAAACAGCATGGCCTTGGTGCTGTGTGTCAAAAGTAATTTTCAATCTATTCATAGTTAAATTGCACCATTTTGTTTCCATGAACCTTAATATATTAAACCAAAACTGTTGTGCAGTTCAGCTGTTTGCAAAAGAATGTCAGAGTGAGATTTGAGAGATGACTGTGATATGGTTGACTCTCTGCTGGGGCCAGAATCAAGGCACTCCTGTAAGAGCACCTAAGTGCCCCAGTTGAGGCAAGGAGCTCTTCCACTGGGGCAGAGGAGTAGCACTGTCCCCCACAGTGGAGCTCTATAGATTAATCCCAGCTGAGAGCTGTCCCACACGATTCATGCTCATCTTCCCAGTGCTGTTTAGCCACTGCAGGCCTCACCCTGAATGTTCAGGCTGCCTTACCCACCATGTTTGCTGCATGGACATTGGCTCCAAGGTCCTCTGCTACCACCCTAAATCACAGGAGAAGGTTATTAACAAAAAATTCTGAATCACCCTCTGCCCTGCTCAGTATTTATCAGTCATAAGTCAGTGCCTGAGTATGCTGTGGGATTAAAACAAAATGGGTTGCAAATGCTGTGCAACCTGGGTGCTAACCTCTGCCATTTCTTCCAAAACATATGAAAAAGCACTTACACTGTGACAGCTTTTTCACTCTCCAAGATACGAGCACATCTTCTTGTTCTGTTACTTCCCAGCCATGATCTTCTCAGAAGTGGGGGAACTTATTAACAAAGAATAACCCTAAAACTCCTCCACAGCCCTTTGCTGTTTCTGAGTAATAGTCTTGCCCCCTCAGTGTTTAGAGCTGTGGTTGAGATCCTTACCAAGAACATGATTAAGAATAAATTATATGTGGAAATATTACTGTGAAATATACTGATACTATTATAGCAGGATGAGAAAACAAACCACCACTTCAGAGATGGCAAGAGCAGAAGCACACGGCTCATGTTAAGCAGACATTGGGTCTAACAAACCTACACAGGTACTGAAGTGTTAGCAGGGTGCAGAGCTGCATCAGGAAAGTGTGTTGTTCTAGGGTTTTTTGCTTAAAAGATGAGAGAGAGGGCCTAGGGGAGGGGAATGCATGAAAAAGAAAAGGATGAATTTCTTTTCTTTTTTTTTTTTGGCTACTCCACATGGGGTTTTCCTCTGTTTAAATGCTGAAGGACAGAAAGATTTTAAATTAAAATCTTAATAAATATAGCCCTGAGGCTAGTAACATTATTACATCCAAGATGATTACAGCAACCAAGCCACAAAAATACATATATATATTTATTTGAAGCATAATAAGCCTCAGTATTTAGTCAGAAGAAGGCCAGGCAGCTAACTGACTTCCAAACTAGTGAATTTTCCATTCCACTCTACCAGAAGTATAAACCAATACGACACCTGGTTTGCAGAGTTTGTTTCATTTCCGTACAAGTTAACATTATTACTACTTACATTTTAGATATACATATATATTTTTCAGATCATATGTTGGGAGTGAAGAGTTGGGAGGAAGAAACCCAAGTTTGCAATAGGAGATACGGGTAATTATTCAGCTTCATTGTGAAAGAGGGAACTAGGTCCCCCAGATTGCTCAAGTGAGGCATGTTTTCCTTGAGACATTTGCCTTTTTCAGCCGATCCTAGTCTCAATAAAAGATTCTGCACTCTACGTGTTTGTGTAGAGCGTTAGGGTTTTTTTAATTATGGAAATTTTTTAATAAAGGATACAGGGAAAATATGGGATACAAAGGAAAGGATACAAGCTGATAAAGATGATTAAATCATAGAGCGACTGCGGAGTGGGTCATGAAGTGTTATAATCCCCAACTCCCCTCTGCTTTCTGCCTCAATGTGTTAATGCATCACACTTTAGTACAGTGACACTTTCAGCCCTAGGTGGAAATTCACACATGATGAAGAGGTGGAGGAGGATTTCCAGATGGTCAGACCTCAGGGAGTGCGAAAAGGTGGGGGGAGGAAGGGAGAAACTGCTGAAAGGAATCGGACTTTGGTCACATCAGTAATTTCCAGCTGAAAATGGAATATTAAAAAAACCACCCAAACCCCAAAAAACAATCACTAAGGATCCCATACCGGGACCAGGTGCATTCAGGTTTGGACATTATGTGTGATAAATCCTCACCAATACTTGTTGTGAAAGATTCCTAGGAAATACTGGTTTATTTGTGTGCAACAGAAAGGTGTGAGCTTCATTTCCTAGGCCAAATTTTATCGTTGGTACTAAAGCACCCTGACATAGACCCAATTAGTTGTTTTATTCTCCACAATTCCTCTTTACTAGAGGTTATTGTAAACTGGTACTTGCTCTGAATTGTGCACAAATTTTCACTCCATCAGATGCTGTACTTGGCTGCTTCATCCTTTGGGACCCTCTTGTGCAGGGCCACGTCTACAAGAACAGTGAAGGGCACTGAGAGAAAATGCAAGGCCTGCATCCAGTTGGTCCCATCACACCCTAAAACAGGCCCCACTTTCCCTTTAGGGGAGCATAAGGCAGCAGGTGCTATCACACAGCTGGACTTCTCTAAGACGACCTCATTTACTATGGTCTTTTGGGGCCAGAGTTCAAGGGGCCTGGTCCTTCAGGGTGAGAGGTGCTAGAGCTGAATAAAGAATTAGCAATAGATGGTATTTTGCACAGCCACAGCTTTTTCCAGATGTCAGGGTTAAAGAACATTTAAGATAAGCCATTATTTAGGCATCACAGTACCCCTGTATATTGTGTGTGTAAGTTAGTCTCTTCATAATGACAAGAACTGAGCATTAGGTATGATGGCTCAGACTGCATTTCTAAGGGCTCTTGCTTCATTCAGCTTCAGGTGTTCCTCGGGTCACAGGCATTTCCCCTACCACAAAATGTGCACTCGAGCTGCCAATGGTGTGCAGTCACACTGGAAAGGTGCTTTTGTTGAATATCATCAGTATGATTGGATACTATTTACCTGTATTTCCTGGACAGCAACTAAATAAACTGACCACAGCCTGGTGAACTACTGGAACAAATATCATAAGAAATAAGCCTGTTGTACAGATTTCACTTCAGGGAAATGTTTGTTGGATGTCCACTCCCTGTTATTCCCAGTACAAATCATGTTGAGCATGCAGGTCAGGACAAAGCTCAAGGAGACAGAAAACATTTACTCAATTTCTGCTAGAGTAACTTCAAATTTGTGAAATGCATGTTTTTAACTGATGCTGAATTCCTACTCCCATTAATTGACTTTCTATGTTAAAATCACTTGTGTCATAGCAAAATGCAAAGAAACTTTGAGCATCTGATGTGGTAGTGAGCTCCATGTTGATATATTTAAGATTCCCAGGTGCCTGTCACTGGCTTTAGTGGCAAACCAAAGGCCTCCAAGCCATATAAAACCTGCAGCATCCATCTCGGACTACAGTCCCTTACAATGACTAGATGAACATGTCTGACTTTCTTCCCTAAGGACTCAGTGCAGCAGGTGTTTTCAGTCTGCCCACCTTCCAGATCAGGTGTCCAAAAATGCAGCAATAAATATAATTTTTTTTTCTTCCCTTTTTCTAAAAGAGCTCAAGGTGGGTGGAGGATATGGGCGTAGGCTATTTTTATTCATACCTTAATTTAGTCAGTAGTCCAACAGTTCACGAAGAAGAGCTGGGCTCAGTCTTCTTTTCTGCCTGACAGGAGCCCCAGGGAGCACGAGAGACAGCTCAGGTCCTCTCGGAAGGTGCAGGCCATGGGGTGTTGCTGGGACAGGAGCACACCCCAAGCCTCCAGTTGAGTCAGTGCGTGACCAAAGGGAGCAGGAACCCACAACTCTGTAAATAGACGGTTCAGAGAGTCACAAGCCCAGGCCTCCCTTCTTCTCACCCTGCTAACCAAAACATTTGGAACTAGCTAATTCACATGAGACCAGCTTTAAGAGGATGGAGGCACTCCCCTCCCTGGCACCAAGCATACCCTGGTAAGCGCACTCTGCTGGGAGAGGAGACATCCACATTCCCCGGGGCAGGAGGGAATTGAGCCATGTGAAATTCCCCATGTTCGGCACTAGCCTTTTGAGCGCTGAGCACAGTGTATACAAAACACTGCTGTGCTGCCAACCACCCTGCCTTTCCCTTGCATGAGCGGACCCACGCTGTGTTCCTGGAAAAGAGCCAAGAGAGTGCCTGGATTGTGAAGCCCAAGGGATTCTCAGCCCCCAAGCAAGGTAGATTTAAGAGCTGTGTTGCCCATGGCTTGCTCAGGCAAAGGAGCAGCCTCTTGGTTTTGGTGGTTGCCATTTTGAGGTACAGCATGGCTCAGGAAACATCACTTCAAAAGGCAAAGATTTATGGTGCTGCCAAGAACTGGCATTGCAACACGCCCTAGTGATGCCCAAGACCTTTTCTAAGCTTGCTTCCCCCAAACTAAAACATCGCTGTCACACAAAGCAAGAGCAGAGGCAGCTCCTCTAGAGTACAAACCACTGCACAATAAATTCTGTACAGACCCAGGTCTGCCCACAAAACAGGCACTACAAGAGAGCAGAGAGATCACGAGGTAAATGTGTCAAGTGACTCTCTTCCCTCTCAAAGTGACAAGGCACGAACTTGCAGGATTAAGCCTGTAGCAAACTGGAACTTACTTTCTGTCAAGGTAGCAAGGCTGAGCTTGTTTAACAATAGTGGTCGAAGGACAATAAAAGAATATAGGGGTAAGTAAGAGTGGATTTAGACAAGGCAAACCATTAACTGTCTGGATTAAGACTTGGAAGTAACCAAGTGGTTGGTAGCTGTCAAGAAAGACAGTACTTAGAGCAGAAGTGGAAGAGCTGAATGAACAGAACACTAAATTGATAGAGTATTTGCCCATAACATGGGACTGCTGCTGTGAACGATTACAGGCATGCAACAAGGCAGAAGTAAACAGCTCCTCAGCCCCAGGACTGGGTGTTTTGTTATTTATCAGAGACCACCTGATGCACATCAGAGAAAACTTCATCTTCTCACTACGGACTTCCAGCCTTTAGAGGTTATACTCTGGTTTTGGGCTTCTGACACAAATATATGCAAAAGGCCTTCCAGCAGGAAGTGCCCAACTCCTTTAACTGGGAAGCCAAAATTAACAGTCTTACTAAGACACCTTCCTACCCTCATCCCCTGGTTATTTCCCAAAACAAGAGGAACCACAGAGGAGCCTGTGATGACTGAAAGGGATACTCTGCCAGCAGCAGAGGTTCCTCTGTGCATGCATCACTTGCTGCAGCCTGTCTGGGGTGATGGTGCTGTCAGCAGGAAGGGGTTACCAGAAGAGGTGGGGCTGCAGAGCTTTTCACCTTTCACTTCCCTAGCTTTTCTGCAGCCAGGAACAGGCTACAAGTCCATTCCAATTTCTACATTTAGGATATGTGTTCATCAACTTTGTAAATTTGAAGTCCTGAGAAAGGCTTTTTAGGAAAAAAGAAAGAAAACAAAGTAAAGCACACCCCTTTGTCGTAGACTTGTATTTCAAAACCTCCCAATCTATTTAATATCTTTGATTTTACCCAATTTGTGTCTCATAGGGAAGACTGTTTCCCTGGAATCTATATCCCCGTTTCTTTCCAAAAAAGAACAAAAGATAAGTTTTAACTTGGTGTTGATGCAATATTCACCCCACCCAGAACCAACTTTGAAAGCTCATGTAAAAAACATGAAGAGTAATTTTTACTTAGCTCTTGTTATGAACAATTCAGAGATAAGAAACAAGGCAAGACACGTCTCAGCTGCAAGTGTGAACATGATCTCAACACTGCAAAATTTTCCTTGCCTGGCTAGAGAGGGGTTGGCAGCATGAGGTATATGAAGGTAGGTTACAGGTGACAAGAATGTAAAAAGCCTGTTATTAAACTAGGTGTAAGCAATGCTGGAACTTCATTAGGGCCAGGGAATTCAGCCCTGGACATTTCACCTGCTTGATTATTCACTATTAAACAAATGCTGTAAACTTGGTTTCAAGTTGGAGAGGATTCAGACACAGTTCTTCCCGCCCTCTGACTGGGCAGCGGGTGGAAAGCAGTTTGTGCCATGGACAAACTCCATGTGCTCACCTCTTTCAGGAGAGAAGCGAAGTCTTCCTCACAAGTTTTCACCAGGTGCAAAGTACAAGTCATTTGCTGTCCTCCAACTGCAACTATAGAAGGGGAGTGAACCGAAGTGTGTTAAAGGTACATTTGGGCACTGACCTATTTTTGTTCATCTGCCATGGGAGAGACATGTGGAAACATTGTGGTTTGATGGATTTGATTAAAAATATGCTAATGAATAAAGAAAATTAAGTGCATCCCTTGGGCTCCTGGCAAGCTGCCAAGACAGACTCTGGGACCACCAACAGGGGATCCTTATGTTCCGGCTTTTGCAATCCTTCAGATTCCTACTGCAAAGGATGGTGACCCAGCAGAAATGGGGCTTAAAGTTGAGTGGTTTGCGTGTCCTGCCTCCACTTCTCTCCAAATGCCACGATATTTTAAAATTTATGCCCCAGGTGCTGGAATCAGTAAGCATAAGAACATCTTTGTTTTCATTGAAAAAAGTACTTCTGCCATCATTGTTGAAGAAAGAAAGCTTGCAAACATGAAGCAAGGGTACTCAAAATGCTTGGAAACAAAAAGACTGTGAAAGAGAACTCCAAGTTCATTTTCTAAAGCATCTCATTATTTCTAAACCAAATGCAGTTTTGGAGGCCTGACTTATGGTTTTTCAAGCTCCTGAGGCAAAGCTGCAAATGTGGCCTTTATTCCCACGCAGGAGAAGCTCTGCCTGCCCTCCTCCCTCCGTACTTTTCAGAGAGGGAAACGGGGGAAAAAAGGCAAATCAAAACAACTCAAGCAGGCACAGTGTTGCCCTCTGCTCCACAAGCATTTAGTGCACTACTGTCATCATTCAAGCAGATTTACTCAAGGTACCACATTAGAAAGCTCTAACCTGGCTGCAGAAGTAGGTGAATCACACATTCTGCTGCTGTTCTTCAGGTAGGAAGCAGCTTTCATTAGCAAACTCTGAAGCGTCCAGCTCTCCTAGTGCTCATAATCCAGTGAGTAGTTGTTCTTCCCATAGTGTGATTCATTCTGATGTCCTGCAGTCTTCAGAGCTGGAATGAGACAGCCAACCATAGCTGGGGATGCAAGTACCTGTCACACAGTGCCACTGCTCAACATCTAATTGGGGTGCAGTCACCAGGAGTGAAAGGAAAAGCAGGGCTCATTTTTTATTAAGCTGCCTGAACCCAAGCAGACCTAGGAAATCCTCTGAACCCCTCAAGCAGGCTACAGAGAAATGAAAACAGAGACCTCTGAGTGAAGGAGGTTCTCCCACACTCATGACCAGGGCACAAACTAGAAAATTAAAACCAAACATTTAGTCCATCCTGCAGGCATTTCTTCAGCAACCTAATAGGTTTGAGTTTTCATAGCACCAGCTTCCAAGCAAGAAACAGTTTTAATTTCTGATTTCTGAAGCCTGTCAGTCTGGGAAAGGACACTTCTGTCAGGGAGGTCTATGTCTGACCAGGACCACCCCTTTCTGGTTCTCAGCAGCCTTTTTAAAACTGAAGAGTCAAATTTCTAGGAGTAAAACTGCAGGGTATCTTGGGCAATGTTGCCATGATAGTTTTCACTTAGAAGCAAGGAAGAATCTGGCTATTTTTTCAGATAATTACCCCTTCCCACAGTCCACAGTTGTTTTCCTTGTTTACAGGTATAGAATTGTAATGCCATCATTTTGTGGGGAGAGTAATCATGTTACAGAGCACTCTTACAGACCACAGATTGAAACACTCATCCAAACAGCAGGTTCAGTTTGTTGTATGTGTTTTCCTTTTTAAAATAAAAACAGAGCACTATTAAACAGCAAGGAGTAACTTTCCTTGTCTCTCAGTGCTACATGTGTGCACAAGTTTGTCCTTGAATTCTGGTATTTGGCCTATGAAGCAAACGTACATAAAGCCTCTGATACACCAAACGCTAGGCTTTAAAAACAAACTCTATAAACTCTGATTATATCAAAAACATGATTCTGCCTCAAAGCCAAGTAAAAAACTCACTGAAGAGAACTTATTGTAAACTCTGGAGATTAATCAACTCTATCAGGAAGGCAAGTGCAGAGCATGTGATCCCAGTCTCGCCTCACCTTTTTAATTCCAACCCCCTTTGGAGTTACAATGCTCAAGGGGCCATTGCTGCTATATCCTAGCAGATCCTATTCCCCTAACAGATACTGAGTAGTTTGGGAGAAGCAAGACCAAGGGCCAAGAAAAAAAAAAATTAAGTAGTATATTCTCTGCCCCACCCCCAAATTAAGGTTTTATATTTCAAAGAAAACCCAGCATCTTTAGTCACCCTTAGAAACAAAACATTTAGTGAAGTACTGCACAGTCTCAGGGAACAATAAGTATTCTTTCAGGCATGCAAATCAGTGCTCAGCAAGCAGAACAAACTTACACTTGCAAGGCAAACTGGTTTAATGCCAGAGAAAACGTAAATCCACCATCCTCATGAGAAATTGTGTGTTCTGCTGCACAGAAGAATGTTTAGGCAAGATTTAACATTAGTATTTGCATGCAAAAGGAAAATTTAATTTTAGAACAAAGTCTCATACCGCATGAGAGAATAATATAGTCAAGCAACAAAACCAGAAAAATCTAGCTAGTGTGGATTTTCTACATGTAATTCAGGTGGCAGATAAATAGCAGCAACTTGTCTGCTCGTCTGAGCATGCTGAACAGCCCCTCTCTACGGCAGAGCTTCTAACTCCTAAATCCACAAGATGGAGCCAGCAGTTCTCAGGAAGAGGTGCTTGTACCATCCCAGGAATTGTCAGCACTTAGCTCACAGAACCACACTAAAATGTTCTGGTTGGGGCAGAATACAGGCAAACACAAAAGCAGAAACCAAGGTTTGAAGGAGTCATCATCCTCATGTTTCATCCTGCTGCAACCAAAGGCAAGCCTGTTCCTCACAAGCATCCACAGACTATCTGAAGAAAAAGGTGCCAATCCGGGCTTTGGGTGCAGCTGTGGAACACAACTGTGCTCTCCTGCCTCCTACATGACACTTTCCACGCTACCCTTTCTCTGCCACAGAATATTTTAAAGTTACTTCACTGGGAAGGAGAGCAACATAAACCACCGTGGCAATCAGAAACACAGGGCAAACACCAGGCAAGCACCATGTAAACAAGATTATGTAAATTGCTGTAGTCCTTGGCCAGAAGTCATCAGCTAGAGAATGTTCCACTTCCAACTTGTACAGCAGCAGTGGCAGAAACTGCTGGAAAGTTTACTGTGAATCCCATTGCCCTGCCACTCCAAATTAAGTGGCATTAGAGAGCAGTGAGTCTGTCCTGAGCCATCCTGCCTCAGAAGCATCTCAGCTTGTCTCCTGCAGTTCATTCACCACAAACCTACACAGAGAATGGAGTCTGGCACACTCCAAGGACTCGTTCTTCCACACAGCATTGCTTATTCTGTTATTCAAAGGCACAAGACTGTCTGAAGAAAAGACAAAGCAACTCTGTCATTTATATAGTTGATACAAGCTGTCTGATCCAATTAAGTTCTGGAAAATTAACTGTGAATGAACCATACTTCTATGTCAATTCAATCCTGAAATTTCCACACAATTTCCAGAAAGCCAATAGTCTCAGTCACCTCTTCTTCCCCTCCCATAGTCTGCAATATAATCTTGTTACATATTTGACAGAAAGGTTAGTTCTAGACACTGAAAATCAGTGGCTGGCTCGTTCGAGAATTTGGGAATTAGGCATGCTTTTAGAATGCTGTAAAAATCAATAACAAACAAATATGAAGCTCATTTTTTCTTTTTATTATCAACAGTAATACAAATCAGTTGTATTAGCATGATAATGAAAAGTGACCAGTTTTACAGACATTAAAAATGTTTGTGCAAGTTAGAGACAAAGCTCTGAAGCTATGTAAGGAATAAAATAAGAATTTACATTGTATAGTATAGCATACATAGTTTAGAGGCAGTTTCATTAAGTCTTGCAATCACAATCACTTCCTCTACGCTAAACCTCTTGCTTGGTGTTAGAGATAACACCTTCCACTCCCAAGAGGAACACCTGCCATTTCCATGAAGTGTGGAGATTACGGTGAAAATCGCTCTTCCCTCCTTCTCCCAACTATAAAGTCAACAGGAGGTGAACACTGCAACATATGCTTATAGCAATTAAGGAAAGCTTCTGTCTACATAAGCTCTGAGCTGAACTGATAACAGTATCCTCTTTTTGAGCAAGAATTGATAGACCTGTCAGGTCTAAGAACTGGGTTAATGCTTTGGAAAGCTTTAAAAAAAAAGATCTGGGTGAGCATTTAGTTAGATGCATTTCCCCCCTACACACCTCTTACTACATTCCCATTTGTAGTTTGTACCTTAGACCTGAAATATTCTTGAGAATTATACTTAAGCCAGATAGGACTCAACTGGAACTTCAGATGGTTATTAACATCTTACTGAAGTTTAATGCCCAGTAAATGTACACATACATCTTTCTCCTCATCAAGCAAAGTGTTCCCCTAGAAACTGCAGTAGAGGTGTATCAGTCTGTGTAAGAACACATATGGCACAAGTCATTGAAAACACACTTCATGCTGCATCTGTACTCCCACCTGGAGAGACGCTCCTCGACAAGAGTCAAGTCTGCCTTTGCAGTCCTGGAGTTTAACCTGCTTTTATTCCTATAATGATGCAGCCCTTATTATAACAGGGGCTCGTTTGCTCTGCTCAAACCAGAAGGAAAACTGGAGCACTTGAAGCTAAGCCACATATGGAAGATTGCACGTAGCAGTAAACAGTTCCCTGACTTCATGTGAAGCCATTGCGCAAGAATAATACTTGAATGCTTAAGTGCAAGTGCATAGTCAAGTCTTGCATGACCTCCAGCTGCAAATATCCAGTTACCTGCCTACAGCCATGCTCCAGAATGATTTAAGAGCACATTATACCAACAAAGAGAAGTCTTGGATTTAAATTACCCAACATGCAAAAGCTGATAGAATATGCCAGCTTCAACTCAGCCTTCAGTCTCCTCAGCTACACAGCAGGGCCAGCAGGCAGCCACACACCCCCTGCTGCCCAAGTCATCCCTTATTTGATGTACCTGATCCAGTTACTCAAAACTCCATTCACACTGCTCACAGGAGGCTGTGCCATGTTATAGTCACTCCACTCAACCCACCTGATGCTGATGTCCATTGAGGTCCAATGAAGCACACCTGGAAGCCATTCAAGAACCCCCAAATCATATTGCCCCTATTCAGAAGAGCATACATTCAGGCACTGCCACCATGAGATGGAGGCAACAGGATTCCAGTCCAGGGGTCCAGTTTTATTGCCTTCCTGGTACAAGTCAGAAAGCTTGCTGCCCACTGTTCCAAAGTAGGCAAGGTAGCTGCTTTGTTTATTGTGTTTTCAGCTGTAACTGGCAAGTTAAACTGAGTTTGTCACAAGTACAGAAGAGGAACACTGAAAAGCTGCTTTATTTAGTCTCCAGGCCTAGACTTTCTGGAGCAGGTGACAAGAAGAGAACACTGAAGAGATGCAGCATCAAGCCAGGAAGCAGCAAGCACCTTCTTCCAAGTAAGTCCACCTCAGTGGCATAGCTTTATCAGTTGGAGAAAAAAAATAACCTGAGTGAAAACAGCACATGGACTGTAAGAACACCAGTGAGAGACTTGCTGTTCTGAGAAGAAATTCATCTGTCCTATCAAATACTGTCAGGTACTTTAAGACTAGATAAATCAAAGGTCAAGGCATGCAAGTCTCTTGAGCCAATACAGCTGAGCTGCTCATTGTGAGCTTTGCTGAATCCATTAATCATACAGCAAGAACAGTTTATTCAGTTTTGTTAGACACATTTTACAACCCGCCTCGAAGGGGCTTGACCTAGACAAGATTGTAATGTGAACTCAACTGTTGTTTATCCTTTAGGTTAATTAAGAACTTAACCTTTAAGGCTCAACTAAAGCCAAACCTAACCAAGTTGCCTTCCTTCAGAAGAGGACATTCATTTGCTGTATGCACAATACACAGTCAGAAATGGACTTTTATCCATAGAAGTTCAAGAGGAAACTTTGTCAGTTGTATTACAGCTCCCAGTGTTCTATTAGGTGCTTAGGCTTTAGACACAGGTGACACAGCTCAAGTGACAAGTTCTGTAAGCCAGCTTCTGCTTCAAAACACTGTTGGGTATTACAAAGTCAGCTTCACAATTAATTACACTGCTCACAGAGAAGCATTTCCAGAGCTGGTTAACTGTTCTTTCTGCCCATACAAGGTAAGAGTAACAAAGAAGGAATTTAATTTGACAAGAATGAAGATTACAGCACCTTTTATTTAGTACAGTTTCCCCAATCCAATGAGTTGCCTGACAAGATGAACTAGTTATGGAAGACAATGAGTTTGTGATAAGTCCCTGTGAAACCTCAGGTCAACAGAGGTTCTGATATAGATCACATCTTACTTTTTTCAATGTTCAGAGATGGAATGCACAAAAGCAATCTAGTACATGTGAAAAAGCATTTTTCAACCTCAAATTACAACATTAAATACTGAACAGTATTCACTACTCCATCTCAGGAAGAAACATCATTAGTCAATTTAGTGCTGCAGTGAGCTTCATTGAACAACCATTTAGATTACTTTCACCAAGTAACTGTGTTTTAAACATCCAGTTACCAGCAAGATACAGTTACTCTTCAAATTTCTCTACTCCTTGTAGTCAGAAAATAGCCATAATTCATTAACAAACTCCACAACCAGAAGAGAGTTATTTTCCACAGTGACAGAACTGGTTTTTGGCAACTGCACTTAATTTAAACTGCATCAGAAAGTTCATTTCATTCAGCTGACAACAGAACCTAAGTACTGACTTTTCCACTTCTAGACTGTTTTTGTTGAACAGACATGACCATCACTGCATAACTGACAGCAAAACTCATCATGTGCCAGGTTGCTGTGCATCAGAAACAGTACATATAAAATTAACAGTGAATAACAGATGTGGCAACTGCTTAATTTCATTTGCTTTTTGACACCATACAGCTCACTAGCCAGCGAATCATTGAGAGGTAGCATATATGCCTCACCTATTCCAGGTCATGATTGTGTGATGGGACCCACCCTTATTCAACATTTTCATCTTCAGCAAGACAGGAGACAGATGCAGATGTTCTCACTTTCCAACATGATCATCACAAGTGTTTCAACATAAACATAACTGATTAAATCAACACCTATTTCCACTATTCCAGTACAAGGGAAGGGAAGGATGATAGACATAGAGTGTAATTGAGTCAAGACACAATACATGGAAGAAACCCAGGACAGCATTTCAGGGAGATGGTGATAATACTATTCCTTTTGGAGAAAGGCTTACAGTCATTTTCTCACTCCATACCACTAATTTAAGGATGAGAAAACAGACCCCAGGGAATGCATCTAGCCTGTATTTAAATATCAATTTTTGCATTACCTAAATAAGTCTGAATTGAGTCCATAGGCTTGATTCATGAATGCTGTATTGACTAAACAGAACACAGAAGAAAGTTTGTTTTGAGTTGACTCTCAACTGTCAGTTGCTATTTCTTACAAGGAGTGTGGGGGAGGAAGTCAGCAGGTTTCAGTGTAAGAAATATCAGTGACAACTAAGAGAAGATGGAGACTCAAACCCTTTACTAGGTGTCATCTAGCCTTTCTGCAGTTTGCACCAACAAGGAGGGCAGCAACAGCAGGAAAAAGTGTTTGAACCTGAACAGCTGTGCTTGTTAAGGCCAATAAAGGTTCAAGAGAAACACAGAGAAACATTAGAAGGAAGTTAATACAAAAGTACGTTGTCTAACCAAGCAGAAGGATTGTAGTTCTGAAACTATTTCTAGTTTTGAAAGTTGGAAGATGGAGCCCATTTCAGTTTAAGGAGGCAAAGGTTTTGTTGGATACCGGAAATGGTTGCAAAGTTGTTTTCACATTTTGAAGGTGTGATATGCAAAGCAAAAGATAAGGGAGTCAATACAGACTTCCTTTCATGAATCCAGCCCTATATCCTTAGTGGTATTTTATCCATGCCATCTGTAGATAGATATTTACAGTTCCAAAGCATCACAGTAAGCAACATCTTTCTTTAAAGCTTTTCTTGTTCTTGCCACTTTTCTTGCCATTCTTGTCTTTGTTTTCTGACATTTTCTTTGCTCTTATTTCTCTCATTAAATCAAAGAATACCTAGGAGGGAAAAATAAAGAAAGATTAAACAAGATGAGCCACCAGAAAGCAGATAAAAACTACTGTATTCAGCAGCAAATAAAGGCATAGAACCATACTGTGATCAACACAGCAGAAATAAGTCTAGACAAAGTTTCCTGTGACAAACTCAACATCAGAATTATGTAGTGTCAAGCAGTGACAAAAAGCTGCACAATCTTACCTGGCTATCATAAAAATTCAACAACCCTGTGTTAAGAGCTTTTAATTGAATACTATTCTTGCACAAAAGCAACATTCAGAGCTCATGAGAACATTTGTCTCTGCCTAGCAAACACTTCTACTGCTGTTAACTATGGAAAGCAGTTAGTCTAGCCCATGTAGTTGCTACTCTGCTTGGTCTATAATTACAAATGTGCAGCATTCAAGTGACAAGGCACAAAAAATTCTCAAAACTATGTTATAAGGAAAAAAATCAGATAAAGTTATGCTTCATTTCATGTCTCCCTATGTTTTTCATCCAAAATTAAGACAATTTCACCCCTGTATTCCTGATGTCTAGGTATGTATCACTTAAGATGCAAGAGCTGTTTTGCTGTAGTTATTGGGTATTTATTTTGAGGACTATTTTAAGATAATTTTATTATTTAAAATTATTTTTAGGATTACAGAACAAGAGTTTAGCATCACTCTGTAGAACTACAGTGTGCTTTTTTCCAAATGGGGAACTCTCAAGCCTTTGATACTTGGAAACAAGACCATGCTACTGATCAAATATATAATTCAAAACCCTCTTAAAATTTTTTTTTATTCTGCCACAATATTAACACACAGTCACCACAAAGAGAAATATCTTGTTGTACAATGCACCAAACAGTGCTTAAACAGTAACCAGTATGCCACACAAGCTAGCCAGTGAAAACCCTTAACAGCAAATCTAGATTACCATGCTAGCACACTCCAGGCACACAGCTCCACTGCTGTTAATCCCAACTGATAGAAAAGTAGTCTAAATATAAAACAGGCTAGCCATTCATTGGTAATATGAGGTGCTTATAGGAAAAGGCAAATCTAAATATTCATGTGTCACTACATCACCCAGTTTATGCAACTGATGGTGACTTTCTAGTAACATTCTGCAGGTCAGAATGGTTCTTTACCAAACTGAAATTGTGCCACATCCTTTAAACCAAAAGGTCTCAATTCAGGAGTTTCATATACTGTACTTTGAATGAGAGAAGGAGTTCCTGCCAGTAACTTGTGCACCAACAGCATTTCCACTAGTGAACTAACATAGAAGAACAGGAAGCTGCCTAGAACAACTTAAGAGTACAGCTAGCTGCAAGTGTTCTTTATACAAAGAGAAAACGGCTTAAAATCTGTAATCTTTAAACAGATGCACATTAGTAAAACACACATGTGGAGCCCTTAGGGCGCAAACAGTAATTTCAGATCATCTCCTGTGAATTGGCGAAGTAAAAAGACTTCTTTTCTTCAAGAAGTCCTCACTAGGAACAAAATAAAGGGGATGATTGAAATTGATTTGTCCTCTGTAGAGGACAAACATTCATAATCATAATTCATTTCTCTTATATAATATCTCACCACCACTGTTTATACAAGAAACCAGCAGCAGAATAATGTGAGAATAACTGAATAACCAAGGACAAGTCAGAACAGGACAGGGACACAGCAAAATGTTCTTCTCACAATTCTAAGTAATCTTGGCAGAAAACAAGAATAATTTTTTTAAGATTAACCACACTACATGTAGCTTTATATAGAAGGGGGAACAATTTCTAAATATCCATAGCTTGTTCTTTATTGGTGTTATAAGAAGGACACATCCTGCAAACAAAATAACATACTTAGGGAATCCTTAGAACCATTTAACCAAAGTACTATTGAAAAACTATTTGTTCAGGTACAAACAGTTAAAACAAGACAACAGCATTAACTTGTTCCAGATCTCAGGTTCCTCTAAGCTAGGTATGTGCTCAAGTGCACACATCCTAGTAAATTAATTAGTTTTTGGCTGTTTTTTTTAATAAATCAAGCTTTCAGAAGCCAAACTGAGGAGTTGCTTTTGTCCCAGCAAGAGTCAGCTACTAAACAAGTAGCGATGATCCAGCTGAGCAGATGTCATTTATCTTACCTTATCTACATTTGCTCTAGTTTTGGCAGAGGTTTCTACATACTGCACCCCCCATTCTTCTGCCTTACTTCGAGCCTCTTCTACAGGCACTTGTCTGCGCTCCTCCAGGTCAGATTTGTTTCCCACTACCAGTAAAGGGATTTTATCCTCTTCAGCCTTCACACGCAGGATCTGTTCCCTAATGCATTAGGTATTCAAAATAAAAATATCTGTGTTAGCAGTAGCAACAAACATGCACACTTATGTGGAGTGGATCAAGTAGGCTGCACATTATTAGTGTTTACAACCGGGTATTTCCCAACAGTTGGACACACATTTTAAAATAATTGCAAGATTAGCATGGTACTGCTACGGGCCTTACACTGATGAAAGCCTCACACTTCCAGGAAGGCAGTTTTACCAGTTAATGAGTAATCAGGCTCTAGGAAAGAAGGAGAGTATGGCAGAAGAGCAACTGGCAGCAGGAGTTCACGTTTGAATGAGGAAAAGAGTACAAGTGCCATGTTTGCCAAGTTCCACCTTGGCATTCAGTCACCATCTTTAATTCACAGTCTGCATCACATCTCAATATAGGTCTGGGCAACATCAAATCTTTGCCAACACAGTAGGTTGCAAACAGCCTGAGTAGCTGGCATAGATCATTCCTAATGGCTACTTAAACTTTACCCAAAGGAGAGAGGTTCTACACGATTCCTAACTAAAATGCTAGCAACCTTCCTCCTCCGAAGACTCCGGGAAGATATTTTGAACTGTCAGCATTAACCTGTCATGCTAAGAGGATGTACCAGTGGAGTGATGTTGCATACCAGTCTCAGTCTGTGCTGTTACTGGGGTAAAACACAAGTTGAAACCAGACTGACACATGCTGCTGTCCATCTAGGATGCCAGAAGAACTCTACCACGGTCAACTATTTTTAGATTGCTTCATTTTTGTTATGAAGAGCTAAATGAGGCATGAGCACAGTGCTACACCCTCTCATCTCACTGAGTTACCACACTACTTCAGATGCCTGCATTTTCCATCTACAAAATAACAATGTATGGGGAGTACGTGAGACTCTAAAATAGCATTAACACTGAAGCAGACAATCTGCTGTTGTATTTAACTGCACCTTCACACATTTTCAGATTACAAAGGCACTGAAAGCAAACACTGAATGCATAGCATCAGCAGGACAGCTAGGGTTTAAAGACAAGCCTATAGTTTGTTCAGCATTCAACTTTTTCATAGCATTAGAATTCTGGAACCTAAAGGATCAGTAATACCAATGTGCAGTTTGGCCTGGGATGCTGGTGAATCGTATTACCCATTCCACACTCCTTCCTGGACTAAGGAGCTGGTTCTTGCATGTCAGCCTAAATATCCAATGTAACTAATTCCACCATTTGTTTTACTTCTGGACCATTGAAATGTAGGAGATTCTGCATCACAAAGATCTTAGGCCCTTGTTGCCCATCTTCAGGCCTAGCATTGCTTTTTCATTGCTTTACTGTGCTGGAATCTTGAACCAACACACCCTTAACCTAGTTACAGAAGTATGACAAAAGAAACAACCTGCCAAGATAAATACTCCTACTCTTTTTCATTCAAAGCCTTAAAACTTTGATTTAACATATTTCACTTAGGCACATAAGCCAAAACCAAGTACTTCCACTAGTCTCATTTTCTTTGTGTTCTTTGAGTGTGACCTGACCTTTTCCTCCACCTTACATTAGGAAGACTCCTCATACTCAGTTTTGCAGCCCTTTAACAGTTGAACTGCTAGCTCCTTTCAGAGTTCCAGTTAAGAGCAAAATGAGTTCTGCCTGTGTGTCCCATGACTGTCAACCTTCTGAAGCAGAACAAAGTCACAGAAGTATTATGTGACAAAGGAACAGTATTTTTATACCCCGTAAAATATTTTGTGGTTTTCCACTACTGTTGAAACAGTATGATATGTTAAGAACCTGGACCAAAGTTCTGGAGTGCAAGGGGAGTTTGCCTTAGCTTCAAGAAAAACCTAGAAATAAGTGTTCTCAGCTACAGCACTTCCATTACCAGTTATGTTAACCTTGTACCACTGAAGCAAAAGGAACATAAGGCAGACTGATAAAAAGCTTTTATTCTGATAAGCATAAGGAACTCTTAAACTTTCCCTATGCTTTGGGAAGTTTTCCTTTAAGTTATACAGCTGTTCCAGGTAAATCTCCAGTTTAACTTCTACTGAGGCGACAGGTTTTATCAAAAAGTTAGAACACTTGCCCTGAAGAAATGTGGCTACATGGATTCTAAAACCAGAACAGTGGTTTAAATCCTTTTCTACTTACCCTCCACACTACACAAGCAGTTTCTGTGGTCAATCTGGTGCCAATCCTTTCATCAGAACTGCTAATCCCAAGAAGAAAAATGGAAGTGCTTACTACTACTTTGTGTCTTTCTAGGAATACGTCTGCCTACAATAGCAAAGCTTGGCTGCCAACCCTTGTTTGGCACCAATCCATACCTGAGAGTGGAGGCTAATCCTTCCCTTCCTTAGAGCACCTGCTTCTAGCAGTAAGCAATACTGTGTCTGAAACCTGGCCAAAAGACAGACTTAATTCCAGAAGTACTGTTCTAAGATAATTAAACTTCACATCCATGAAGACTGAAAATTGGCTGGAATATGCCTGTTTCAAGAGTCCAAGAATCTGTTACTTGCCTTAAGTTGCTGCTGGCATAATGTACTCATAAGTTGCAGGCATGAAGACAACTAAAGCCAGAGCAGAATATGGTGGTTTAGGTTATCAGTTACTGAGAGCAAAACGGTCAGGTGTCACTTTTATTGATCAAATGGCAGCAGACAAAGAATAAAGAGCTGTAGCTTTTAGGCAGAGTTGTCAGAGCAACATAGGAACTGGATAACTTCCCCTGCCTAGGAGGGAAACTACTCACCGAAACTCGGCCGTTGCTGTGAAGGATTCGTGCTCAGTTATGGAAAAGACGAGAAGAAACCCTTCCCCACTGCGGAAATAGTTATCTCTGATAGCTGCATAATCCTCCTGTCCTGCTGTGTCCAGAATGTCTATCTGAACTTCTTCACCATCCAGAACTACTTTCTTTCTGTAGCTGTCAGCCTTGGTAGGTTCATAGTCTTCTACGAACTGACAAGAAAGGGATTAGTGTTTAGAATTACTGTCAAACAGTTTCAGTATTTGTCCATCTTCCTTTTTTCACTTCAGTGACATTTAAATTCCCCAAAACCTTCGCATAATTCAGTCAGCTACTAAGTTCTACCATTTTTTTTTTTTTTTAGTTTTACTATTAAAAGCAAATTATTTAAGCCCTTAATACATCAAAGAGCCAATTTGCTTAGTCAAATTTTGCTACACAAAACACTGTTCAGCAACTTCAGTACAATTTAAGAACAGAGTTGCAGTATAAGTTACCAGCAATCTGCTGGCATTATCTAGATCTCCCACTTTAAGAAAATGCATCTGAATATAGTTCAGGAACAGGTATCTGAGCTTTTCACAGGTGTGGGTGACAGCACTCAGCTGCTGAACATGAAAGCCTGCTCCATAACTACACAGGCACATACCTTAGTCCAGTCAGTATTGACCAGATCCACAAAGCCACTGCCAGTTCAACTTAGTTCAACAGCACAGATGCAGAAAAGGAGAGGTGAAGAGCCTCTCAGCCTCAGGACACAACAATTAAGCCCAATTAAGCTGGCTGGCTCTCATTAATGACTACATCACTTGTCCAGATACTTACACTACTACAGTATGTGTGGACACCCTATAGATAAATGCTAACTTTTGAATCACAGGATCATATATTCCTTCACATATTAGTGTGGGCTGCCTAATCTAGCTTCCTGTACACCAGTATGGAAGAATTCCTCCTATGAACATGCCTACTTCATCACCTGGCTCAGAATGAGCTAGAGTGTTTACTTCTGACTTCAGCCTTAACTGATCTAAATTAAAAAATGAAAGTTCAACTTCAAATAGTAACAGCTTCTGGACACAAGCATTCATACATTATGCATTACTTCTGAGCACTGTTCTTTCACAAATAACCATCAATTTTGTCACCTTTAGCCAGAGATGTTCCCATAGGGTACATCTCTCATCCTTCTACATCCTGCTCCTGCCAGTTGGGTTATTAGGTCTTCTGCTCATCACATTTAGTTCTCCTGTCCCACAAAAAAAAGCTTAGCAAGCTGTATGAATTTGTGCTTTAGAGAAGCCAAACTGAAGTTACTTACCTCATCATACATAAACTGAAGTGTGAGTGCAGATTTGCCCACACCTCCACTGCCAACCATAATTACTTTATGGAGGGCCAAGGAACTCTGGTTCTTGCTCTTGCTGGCAGCCATTGTCCTGCTTGCCACAGACGAAGTGCCAGGCAACCAATCAGATCTGCAGAGAGAAGCAGCACAGTCACCCACCCATGACACTGGTGACATCAGGGTAGCATACAGGTAAAGTGTCTCACAAGTGCTGGAAGACCAGATTAAAACCCTGCCCCACAAGCCTAAAGAATGAACCACTCCAATGCACTGGCATGCAAACCATGCCTAAAGTATGAGCAGGACAAAGCATTAAAACAAACACCTTCTATATGTGACAACATGTATGATTAATAAAAGTGCCAAAGCTTTCTAACAAGCTACTCTTATTTGGACACCCAGCCTACAAGACTACTATCTAGAGCAGTTTCCTAAGAAAAACCCACACTTTCTCAAATGGCATGAAATCAAGTGTTTTTTATTGTTCTTGTTAATAAGGCATTACACCTTTCTAAAATATTTCTTTAATGTTGATACAGCTATACCTTAGATCTGCTCATAGGCAGAAATCAGCCTTTTGATCTTCTCCCTACGTAGGCTAAGAAAACAGAAGAGATACACAGTAAATTGGCAGGAACAAGTTGCAAAAGCTTCTAGCAGAAAGTCTTATGAAATGGCATTAGCATTTATTTTACACTCTTCCTGCCTTTTGATGCTGCAAATCTAATTTGCTTAGAAAAAAAAAATCCTGCTTTACTGCAAAAAAAAAATCTCAGTTCCTATTCTTCTCCTGATGTTGCTAAGCCATAAAGGAGTAAGCTTCAATAAACAAGCCCTAGCTAACAAGCCTCTGTTTGTGTGTTATGCAAGCCCAGTAATTAAATGCTGGAGGCTCCTTAAAAATAATACTGCCTCCTTTTTTGGTTGGTTGAGGTTTTTTAAGAGTAGCTGGACACAGTAGTTGTACCAGAAGCACAAGCAGCAGCTGCCACATTGATTAACAGAGAGCAGCATCTCTAAGGACAGCACACTGAAGATAAAAGCAGAAATAAGACTGTATCACCAGTCAGGATTCCCACACAGAGAAAAACCCAAATATGAGTATTTCAGATACATGATGTATATATGGGAGATGGCAGGATAGACTCTTGTGTCTTCAGAACACCACAAAGGACCCCAGCTACTCATATCCTGGCAAAGAGCTGTAAGGAGATCAGCAGACTTTCAGAAAACACTGCTACAGGAATTGGCTGTACCAGGCTTGATTTACAGCAGCACACTTTATTCCAGAAGCAATGGGCCTTCCAGGAGTCTCAGATTTACCTGGACACAATTACTCTAGAAAAACACTGGAACTGCCACATCATCAAGTGCTACTGTATGGAAACACAAGGCCAACAGGAGAACTTACTGAGTAGTTATATTGGAAAAAGCTTCAGGACAACCAGCTGCCCTAAACAAAATTAACAAGAAACTAAGAGATCATCAGCCTACAAACACTCCCTAGGATTATTTAGCTTGGAAAGGGTCCTTTGGATACTGTCCAGTCCAAACCTCTCCCTGAAAGCAGTTTGCTCCAAGCAATCCAGTTTATGTGCCCTGAGTTCTGAGACTGACAATTCCATGACCAGCCTGAACAACAGCCCTTGGAGTACACTGATACTGACTACTTTTTGCCTCTTGTCATGACTTGATGTTCTGAAAAGCAACAAATCAAACTAAGTTCTCATTAACTCATGCATACAAGAACAAACATGCCAACAATCAAGAAGTGCCCTCAGGACAGCATTTTCAAACATCTGAGCAGCAGTATTTTTCCATGCAGAATTTTTTTATTCACACCTGTTTGCTACATACATTTAGTACAGCAATGCAAATTAATCATTTTTAAGTGTTCATTCTGGGATAAACACTGGTAAGTGAAGACAGATATTTTCCTGTGGTAATCTTCTCTATTATGTTATACATCAGCTCCCTCATCCAGGACACAGAAATGAGGTGTGACAATTCCTACTTCTCCACAAGTTCTCCCTGTACAGCACAAACACAGATTTGTTGGGGACAGTGAATTCAGCCATTGCCATAGACATTGATTTTTAACTCTTAGTCACCAGAGAGGCAAGTGAGGAAGAGAACATCTCCCTGACAAGGGAATGTGGAAAAACATGATGGGTAGCATCTGAACTCCAGAAGTTGTTGTTTTGCCTATTGTCCACAAGGTCTACAGATGGTAAACTAGAATTCAGCTTGCTTGGACATAAACACCCAAAAAACAAGAGCTACAGATTGGCCACACAATGAGATAGTTCAGGGACTTTAAGTGTTCTAGAAATAACACAGCTTGCTCTTAAATTGTAGAGAATGCTGTTTTGTCCTAGTTCAAGAGTAGTCTGGCTTTCATAGTAGTAGATAAGCTGCTTTCTGGAGTGACCCTTAGCTACTTTTCAGTATAATTGTGACTGGTTTTAATCTGTGAGTACTCTTTTCTCAGACATACTAACATTGTTGTAACCGTTGTGTTATCTAACACAAAGTTTTCAAATTAGACATTTTTCTGGCACCACAAACTTAGGAATATGTAATAGGCAGCAGCACTAAGTCCACAGTGCTATGCAACAGCAAGAAAGGCATAATTTACTAATACCCAAGAGAAAAGACTTCTCTGTCCTGTCAATACAAATACCACATCTATACATGGTCATGGAAAACGAATTGCTGTCTTTTAGGAAAAATACTGACAAGTTTGATTCAGTTCATCATAAAGGTAAGTGGAAAGAATATTTAAATCCTTTCTTCTGTATTCCACCCCAATAATAGCCTGTAGAAACTGCAAGGTCAGCCTTACAGTACTACCTGATTCATAATCAAAGTACAATATTAAACAAAACCCACCCAACAGCATAAAAATTTACAATTTGATTGCATCTAAAGCTCTTCATTGTCAAGGTGGTACTTGATCTCCCCTGCAGAGCTGTTCCAAGTGCCACTTGAATATTTTGGAGGATCAGGACTCCATGAGCCCTGTGAATGCAGCAGTATGCTCACAACACAGACCCTGTGCAGTGTGCACTCAGTGAGGTCCCAGAAGCTTCACACAAAGCAGCTCTTCTTTGGTGGCACCAGAAGGAGCGTGGCTCCCTCCAGCCCAGAATAGCCAGGCAGTGCAGAGGCAAGAACAGAGGACAAGGCAAGGCTGAAGCAGTGTGACACAGGATTAACACAGTCAGTGTCAGTGCAGAAGTACCAGTGCTTACAGAACAACAGGCTAACAGCACATCACTAGTTTAGAAAGGGGAATGGTGAGATTATAATAGGAATATTCTAATAAAACAACAAGAGAAGGCATTGGAGCCAACTGTTTGTTTTTATCTCCACCTCTGCTGCCCAAGAAACAGTTTACACAACATGGTTCAAAGCTCACATGTAACAGTTCCTTGAGGGTAAAAAAGAAAAAAAAAAAATAATCTATTAACACAAGTGGAAGCTCTCTCCTCTGTTATCTCTGAGTAGGCAAGGATTAATCTTCTTCCTCTCCTGCACATTAAGCATTCTTGAGGCAATCAAGACACTGACATTAACTCATCTGTTCACAGAAAAATCTTGGGAAATCCAACCACTTCTCAAAAAAAGAGCAGTAGCTAGAAAAACCTGTGACAACTGCAGTTGCTTTAAAACACTGCTCAAGCCCCTTCAGTTTAATGGGCACAGATTTAAGGCAAAGGGTCTGAAGCATCTGCTGAAGAGCTCACTCTGAGTAGGTGTCCAGACAAGAGACCAAACGCTGTGGTAAGAGGTCTCCTCTCCCCTATTGCTCTTTACTTGTTGTTTGGGCACAGTTTACTTTCCAGCAAGATTCACCCTCCGACAGGACAAGAAGCAATCAGTTGGGCAGTCAGTCAATCTATGTAATTTCCATCTGTCATTTAACCCTCAGGTTTAATGACACCATGTTGAACTTCATATGCTAAGTGTCATAAGCTGTAAAACAAACACACACACACACACCACACCCCAAACCTTCTGAATGTTTATTTGGGGGAGTGAGGTAGGGGAGGTGGTCTGGTTACCATTCATCCTGCTTTGAAATAAACTGCTAGGGAGACCCCATGTGAGAGAATAAACTTTTCTAGCAGTCTTTCTTCTTTAAGAAAATAAGTAATTACCTGTTTCATTTGTTTTAAAAGATAAGGATTAAACCACTGGGTTGATAATGCTGCATTTATTCTATAATAGGTACCACACAGCCTTATGCACAATAGGAGCTTTGTGATGCTGGTGAAAGATGCTCTTGAGATTAAGAAAGGAAGGTTATACCAGCCACAGCCTGCCCACATGAAGCACAGAATCTACAATTCAAACCATAGGAGTTACTAATCAGCTGTTTTGATTTAGACTTCTGAAGATCTCTGCCTGGCCACAGGACTAGCACACCCATGCCACCTTCAATGTAAGATATCTAACCCTAAACTCACCAGCTATTTCAGCCTTCCCTTGTCTCATCTGTTTAGATTACAATTCCTGCAGGTTAGCTGAAGCACCCTGCACAATGTTGTGTCATTCTTGGCTGGTCCCTTGAAACTGAGCACTTCAAGGCAATTGTTTATAAACAGCTTAGTAAACTGCTTTTTCTCCACCCTCTACTCAACCTAAACAGTAGAACTGCTCAGAACGTAGTTTACAAACAGGATCAGTTTAATAAAATCAAGATTCAAAGACTATGACTGAATAACTATACGTATTTCAAACCAGACCACAACTTTCACATCCCTGTTTATTTCACATGCATTGAGACACCACAGCTGCAGAACACTTAAAGGAAAAAGCTCTTGTCACTTCACAAGAAAGAAACTTTGCTACAGTTCATCCAAGTACATTAAAAAAAAAAAAAAAAGAAAGAGAAGCTTCATTAAGTCTACCTGTTTTCCAGTAAATATTCTGCTGCTCTAATAAAAGAATGTGAGACCCTCCAAAGGCTTTAATTGGAATTGCTGGTAGTTCTTCCATTCAGCTTGAGATTTAAAACTGAAATAAAGCTCTAAGCTCAAAATTGCTGAGATCAGCCCTTGTTCTCTTGCTGTGCAGCTGATATCTTTGGACATTTCTTTTCATTGCTATCCTGCCACTGAAAGCAGCCATTCTTTGTATTTTAAAACAGGATTCTAGAAACCCTTAGCCCAATAGCTTGACAGAGGAGCTTTGTTAAACCTTTCAGATATCTACTTTTAAAGGAAAATCTGGGTATTCAACCTATTATAAAGACTTAAATATGATGTCATCAAAAGCAAGCACAGAAAGAACAAGGTTTTGCAACAGTATTTTAGTGATCCTCATTTATCAGAATATGAATTAGAGGCTTTGAAGTGTTTGGTTCTGTGATATGCCCACAAGAATGCAGTCACAGAAATTCCCTGGATCACAAAACTAATTAACAATCTCACTGAGCTATGAACTGTAAGAGCTCCTCAGCCATTCTGAGGTTACTCAGAAAATATTAAAGTACTGAAATTCCATTAGCTTTCAATGGACTGTAAATGCTCCAACTGGTAATTCAACTAAAAAAACCCATTTGAGATTAAGTGGTATATTTAATGCCACGGATAAATTTAGGATATGCAGGCTGAAAAAATTACAAATGCTACTGTGTCCTCTTTTGCTGTGCTAATATCTTACCTCTTGGCATATATCCAGTTAAGGGTTTCCAAGCTAAACAGAGATCATGATGTGTTTGGTAGAAATTCCTGCTTGGGATACCCTCATATCCTTCCCTATGTAATGCTGGATGTTTCTACCTTCTCAGTTGTGCTTATAGATTTTTTTCAGGGCCGTGTTTAATTGGATCAAGGAATTCATTCAGCTTGAGATATCTCACAGAGCACACTGGGGCAGTTTTGCAGTCCCCATTTATATCACCTAATGCTGCCATCACCATCCCCTGTCCCTCAGTCCCCTCCTCCTTGCCCCTGGCTGTTCCAGCCCATCTCCTCTCGCTGCAGAGCCATTCAGCACAGCCCACTGGGCCTGCCAGCCACATCTGCAAGGCCACACACACCTGGGTGCTGATGTGAAGGGAGAAAACCAGTTTGAGGCCAAAGAAAGTGGAACCAGAGCAGCCAAGCAGTTACTCATACTGCTGCAGGAACAGGGCAGTTCCCTGATTGTTCACGATCCCTCCTTAGACAAGGGACAGCCACCACCCTGCTGCAGTGGCCGGGCTGAGCACTGGAGTGAAACCCAAGCTGGAACTAAATCCTGTCCAAGTCTGTAGCAAGGTTGCAACTTTCAAGGATTTAGTCACAGGAAAGAATCAGTCTGATCAGTTGCTCAGAAGAGCAACATTTTAAAGCATCCCTTTAAAACTCAGATCTTATGCTGAAGTGAAATATAAGCAAATATATATCCCTGTTTCTAAGGAACTTAAATATCTGAATTTGTTTGTTCAAGAGTTTTTTTGGGGGATTTTTTTTGTGTTATTTGCTTGGTTTTGGCTGGTTGTTTATTTTTAGAATTCCAGCAGAATGAAAGAAAAATATCCAAGTAACTTGCTTCTAAGCAGTAGCTTGGAGAAGAAAAAGGACTTCCCTCAAACAATGTTTTTAAGGCACTGAAGAACACCCTCCCCCTACCCCCCTAAAAAAATCACATACATCTATATTTAAGTAAATAAGGTTTCAATGTCATGCTATAAAGCTAATGCTCTTAAAAGCCAAGTATCAAGAGTATCAGAGATTGTCACTGCATGTAGGCAGTACAGTTATAGTAATTGCCTCATTGTGCACAGATAGCACGCAAGCATCACAGTTACATAAGAGTTTTATGGGGGAAAAAGTAAGAAACCACTCTCCACGTTATTTTCCATATTACTCAGTACAGAGCAACTAGCAGAATGTATGCATCACCAGATAGAATATACTCTTTATTTCAGCAAGGCAGTGTTACCTGGAGTGAAAGTCATAGGAAAATAGTGCCATTACAGCTAAAACCACTCCTTCTGTAGGGAGATATCTCAGCAGACCTTTCCAAGTGCTTTCAGAAACTCTCCAAGTCTAATATTAAACATCCAGAAGACATATTGCAGACAGACTACAACAGAGAGGGATCTACCACGATGCTCTTACCCTGAAAGATCTTGCTAAAAAACCTGATAGAAATCTTCTACAAGCACAAAGACTGAGTTAATACCACTTATCAGTATTACCATGCTAAGAGTTTGTCACTGTGGAGATAACAGTCTAGTTGCCTAATTACTTAGGGTGAATTGTGACACCACTGTTCACACTAGTTAATTTGGCTCATACCAGAAAAGTAACACTCAGGCAACAGACTTTTCAACAGCCTCACTCCCACTGACTTGCAAAGTGTATTTCAACTATATTTCCTCTGAAAGCTCACCCATGCAAACACGTCCATCTTTGATACACAGCAGGCACAAAGTCCACCAAACCACTAAGAGACAGTGGTGACATGCTTCAGACAGTAAATCTCATACCAATTTTTAACTAAATCTCTGGGAGCCTAACAAATAAAACAGCCAAGTCAAACAGATCACACAATCAGAGTCTTAAGTGGCACACTAGAGCTCAAAACAACCAAAATCTCACCTCAGTACCAGGTTACAACACGGTTTCAGTGAAAAACCTGCCACTATATAAATCCACAGGAAAGTTATGACTAACACTGATTCCATGAACTCCAACAAATGTCAATTCAACCAAGAAGTGTGCTATGGAATTGCAGGAGCTCCCACTACTGTTACCCAGTCCATTGGTCTCATAAACACAGCACCAGACACTGCAGATAGGCCACAAGCTGCTACTGTTGCTCCCCTAAAGAATATATCTCATCAGATCAGGCTTCCCTAGTGAACTGGACATCTGGGATAAATCAGAAATCCAAACATTATTAAGGTAATACCAGCAGAAGCAACTCTCTGCCCATCCAGTTACACTCCTTGCTTGCAAACTGAAGTTCATGTCTCATGCTCACATGTCCATTTGGGGCAATGTAAGCCACTGCTGAGACCACATTTGATGCAGGTAGGCAAGTAATGACCCCCCATCCTGAGCTCACTCTTAACCACAGAATCCCAGCTCCCTAGGAGCACCCAGGGATCATCTTCCTACAGCCTATGAAAGTACTTCCACTATTTTAAGCACTTCACTGAGGGGTTCACAGATGTGTACCGTGAGTCACTAAGCTCCCTCAATAAGGCAACATCACACAAGTGCCAAGCACTGAACCTTTCCCTCCATCTTTCAATCAATGCATTTACATCACACAAAGCAACAAGAGTGACATTCAGCACCCATAATTCAGCTGCTGTGTTAAGTCACCTAAGCAGTATTTCTATATTCAAATGTGAACTGGATTATTACACCAGTACAGGGGTATTATACAATTTCAGTATGTCTATAGTATATCATGGAGAGCTTTACTTATGGGAGCAGTGCTATCCTTGGTCTCCCTCATGGAGTGCTGTGCCTCACAAACAAAAGCATTTACAGCCAAATACGTGCCCTCCAACACAGCCTCCCGAGAGCTGCAGAATGAAGAGTGGCACAATATAACATGCTTGGTAACCCTGGGTTTGGGTGGCAGACTATTAACTCAGAACCACTTGACTTCAACAGAGAATGAGGACACATTTAGTTCAGGACACTTCCCTTTATGACCTAGCAAATGACAGGTCACATGAACATACAGAACTAGTGCAGAATACAAACTGTGCATTTATTCTTGTGTGCTCCTGGAGACATTTCCTATCTCTGCAGAGCACTTCACCAGAATAAAAAACCTACTATTCTGATACACAGCCAGCTCATCTCACAGCTCGTGCTTCTCTGGGGAAATCAGCACAACAGGATGCTTCCATACACTAATGCATGCAGTACAGGGAATGAGCTGGAGACCTGGAGATGTTGGGGGTCTGTGTGTAGCTGCAGGGGTTAGAACCTCACTGGGATCACAAAGATGAGCTGGGATAGCTCTCATGGTTACAGTGCTGCCATGGGGATGGCTGTAGGCTCTTTAGGACAGACTGGCAAGGCAGGAGAGTTGTCTTTCCCAGGAGAAAAGCTGGAGTGCACAAAGCTCTGCCTAGGGATGATAATGAGCCCATTTATGGGTCAGGAGTAGCACAGTCAGCAGGAGGGCTGGACTAGGCAATCTCCACAAGTGTCTTCCAGCCTCAGCAACTGTAAGTCAAGTCTGTGCCCAGCAATGCAGTTGCTACAAATCTTATCTGTGGGAAAGCCCATTTTTCAACTTGCACAAGCAGCACAGCAGAGCTAGAAACCTTAAAGCTAACCCATCATGACTAACACTTAATTAGAAACCTTATCTAATACTTATTTACAAGAGAATAGTAGGTTCATGTTCTGCTATGGCCCCTGTCACACTATTATACTAGAAGATATTAGAAGACAGTTGCAAATACTTAAGGAAAGGAGTTGGACAAGAACACTGCTTGATGGCTGTTTTACAAGCTAAATGAAGATAAAGAGAGACAGTATCACCACCAATTGGTCTGCCTAATAATTTTTTTAATTAGTTTACTGCCATTAAAACTTCAAAACAGATTCAACCAATAAAGCCTACTTTAAATTTAGTCTGCCTTATAAAAGTAAATTTCCAACGCCTGCAGAATTGTTTAAAAAGTTTAAATTGCTTCCTAAACTGTGTTTTGAAATACAATAAAGTGCAAAGAGAGATAGGAATGGGTGCTTGAAACTAATGCTGTCTTTTGAAACACCATTTCCTTAAATTTCTTGGCTAGTCTATTTTGTGACATGGTAGATAAAAGCAGAAAGCTGCCATAAAAGTCAGCCAGTGAGACTTCTTGGTGAGTACACTAATGAGAATTCCTTACCTACCCAAAATGAGATCTCACAGCAAGCCAAGAACACTAAATAGCAGAAGAGTACCATCATGGATAGGAGTCTCTTACTGCAGCAGCAGTTTGGTGGAAAGGCTGTATCACAGATCATTACATACTTTACAATTAATTCATTTTAATCAGGAAGCAGCTTCCCCAATCAGCAAAACCACTTCTTTTTTGGAAAGCTGAAGCAACTGGCATGCAACCTGATCTAAAACTACTTCACTTGTTAAATGTCTGCTTTAGACTACTGCCCAAGACAGCGTCCTCTGGAGCAGAGTAGCACTAACCTTAAAAAAGACCCACTTAAAGAAAAAAGAAAAAAAAAAAAAGCCACTTTAGTGTGTGTTCTGCAGGATGAAGTCCAGGGTTCAGGTAGTCCCTAAAAATAATCTTTTGAAGTGCTTTGTCATGTTAAGTATAGTCCTGTAATGCTCTATAACAATCTTGTCTATAAAGTTCTTTTCTCTGTTAAACCTGAGATTCAAACCACCAGCTTGGGGGGAAAAAAAAAGTCATCAATATTAAATCCAAGTGGGAAACATTTTTTAATATGTCCATTTACCATGCCCAAAATAGGGGCTAAGTCTAAGTCTCCAGTACTCTTCCGAGAAATAATCTTTCACTACAGGTAAAAATAAAGACAGACTGAACGAGCTAGAAACCAGAGAAATCACAGCACCTGCTTAACTCAGCATGTTCTCAGCTTTCCAGTTCTATGCTTTGACTTCAGATTAGGTTTGACATACACCAACTTTAAGAAGAACATATTAAAAATTCCGGTTTCACTGCATTATTAGTGGCCTAAAATATTTCCCACTAATCACTTCAACTGACAGCAACACTAATTCACAAAGTAACAGCTGACAGGATTAAGACTTTAACAAATGCTTATAATCCCAGAACTGATTTTTTCGGTCTTTGACTTGTGATCCAGCAAAGATTCCTAGTCAGGACTGCATTTCCATTAAGTCTCATATTTGTGTAATCAACCATTATTCTTTTGTCAACAACTTCAGCAAGGCCATGGGCTCAAGGTTCCACAGGAAACAGTTGAAGCTCTAAGCAAGGACTTTGTTACCATCAAGAATCAAGTAGCCACTTACACATCAGCCTAAATAACATTCTCACATTACACGACTCCATGACTTTCATTTTGACAGGTTCTTGAAAAATACATTTGCACATCTCAAGCACAAGAGACAAAACAGATCCTCTAATATTACTATTACAGCACTATTTGGAAAAACATGAAGAGATAAAGCATGAGTTATACAGACTTATCTTGCTTAAATGACAAGACAACTTGATATTTCTGGGGCAAGCATGGAAGAAAGTTGGTTAGTTCTGTTTAATGGGCTAAAAGAGCTACCAATAAGATGACTGCTCCTGAGCAGCTATTAACAAGGACTTTTTACATACAAGTTCTTTAGCCTCTTATCAAGAAGCAAGTATCATACAACAAAAGCCACAAAATTGACTATTACCATTAGAAGAGTGAAACAGCCAAGACTGTTTGCTGACCTCGCTGCTCCAAGCAATAGCAGGAAACAAGCAATGGAACCTTATCACCACTGCTTGACAGTGATGCACAACAGTTAGCAGAGGCATGGGGCTTGAAGGTGGATGAAGAGAGAAAAACCTAAAAACTGCATGTTTTTATCAGCAGGACAGTATTTCCAACTCAAGACAGAATGAGTTGAGAATATAAGTTGCTGTGTAACCTGGCTTATAATTAGGATCAGCACCTCTCCTGAGTCAGTCATGCAAAGTTACTTGAAGCCAGGCACACAGGGAGTGAAAAGCAGCAAGCACATACACTCATCTATTTCTGTGGCCTCTCCAGCCACTGCCTTTCACTGAAACCCCCAGACACCACTACTGCCACCCCAAGCCAACTACTGACACCACTGGGCACTTGCACTCCCATGGGTGCTTAGTGCCTGCACAGCTGGCATGAGAAACAGGCTCCTTCAGCATCCCTGCTAAGAGAAGCTATTAATTCACACGAATTCGTTGTGTAAGAGAAAGCAATTAATTTAATCAGTCACATGGAGCTTGAATGTAGTTAGTAAGAAATGATTGAGTTAACATGCAATTATCCACTGCATGGAAAGTGAACAGGTTTACAGGACAAGAACAAACTATGAACCAGATGCCCAAATCACAATGCTAGAGCTTGTTCTGCTGTTTCATGTGGCCACTGTTCACAGGACAGTTTTGTTCCATATGAAGCTTGGACCCCAAAACTTCTTAGAGAAACAAGTAATTTTATCCAATGTTTGGTCAAATAACACTAGGTGCAAAATCAATGAAGCAGCAAATGAGGCATTAGATCACAGAAATTATAAACCATCCAGGATTTCTGTACACATCCAAGCTGTCCAGGCAGGATCCCATCATTACTGACTTGGTTTGATCAAAATGCCTCAACTGCTTTTCTACACAGATTTCCAGTACCACTGCACTGACAATTAGAGACAAGTTTGAGAGTTTTAAAGGATGGCCAAGAAAGGATATTGTCTGGTCAAATTAAGCTTTCAGTTAAGAGCTTTTGTAAAGCATTCCACCTAAATCTTCAGACTAAAAATTTCTCTACAGTATATACATGACACTAGCAAAATCAGTCAGCTTCACTTTCTTCCAGGCATGCAAAACAGAATCAAGTTGGCTTACTCCAAAAGAAGTGAAAATAAACAATTTACTACTAAACGTCTAACTTAGGAAACTTGCTTACAGGACCAGTCTGAAGGCTATTCTAATCCTAAATGAAGTATTTAACAGAGGAAATAAATGCAAAATATTTCACCATGGTAAGTTGGTATTTTCTGATCATAAGCAAAAATCCAAGTACTTAAAATTATTCTAGCAAGTCTGCTATATATTAATGAGTGTAAAGATGCTATTGTCAAGTAAGATTGAGCTGTTGGTATTAAATTATCGGTAATAAAATTATTTTCAGCTTTCAAGAAAATCACTTCCAAGAACCACAGGTCTGGTTCCCAATTGTTAGTTTCTACTCACTTTGACAACTTTAATGGGGGGGGGAGGGCCGAGAGTTTTTAAGACATTAAAAAATACAAAGGACAGCTTTTCCTGAAAATCATATACCTCTGAGGATGAGGACAGGCACCTTCCTGCCCTCAGAAGAGAAAGAAGGATCGTGAAACCAGAGAAGTAACGTTAGAACAGTTAAATAAAAAAAAAAGGCAAAATCCAAAACTACTCAGACTCCACACTTTAGCTTTGAAAATGTCAAGGCTGCTCCTTGTGCAGGTGCAGTCTCCTTGTTCCCTTCCACCATGAAAATACCCAGGCACAGTCAAGGTTAAGTCTCCTCACAACAGAATCGATTCAACAGGGCTCCAGCAGAATGCCCGAGTTAGGCCTCCACCAGCTGTTCAGGAAACATGACTGGGCTGCTTTGTCTCACCCCACTCCCTGCCCTTCTCCAGGTAAGGTCACGCTCAGGCACCACCATTCTCTTCCTACAAGATCTACACTGGCAATGCTGCAGGGAGGATGAAGATGGGCACGGAGAGAACCTACCCAGACAAAACAAGATCCCCCAGGAACTTCTGGCTCAGCTGTGACCGACAGCATCCCAAACCCTCTGTTTATCTCCCACAGACGAAACGTTATCACTTCTCCGAAGGCACCAAGGGAAGGCAGGGCAGCCTGCACTAACGCTCAAGGCCAGCTCCTCCTCGCCCATTCCCTCCCCCACGTCCCACTTGTAGATAGCAGGCACAGCAGCGGCTCCACCTCAGCCCAGCGCCCGGGAGCGGCCGAATCCACGAGCGGGGCCTCCCGCCTCCCACTGCGGCTCCCGCGCAGGCCCGACGGTCACCGGCTGTCCCCGCTCTCCCCTCGCCCACCGCCGGTGCTCTGCCACGGCTGAGGAACCTCCGCGTAGAAGCCGTGGGGCTCTCCTCGCCCCACGCACCCGGGAGAGAGAGGGGCCGCCCCGCGCCGCCGGTGCCACCTTCCTGCCCTCCCTTCTCCGCAGAGCGCGGAGTCCGGAGGCTCAGCCACGTCCTCAGGCTGCGGCCAGGACACGGCGACTCCCGCCTGCCTTCACCGAGGACGCGGGGCCGGGACGGCTGAGGGCCCCACAAGCCCGGGTTTGGGGTGGGGGTATCCCGAGGTCGCTGCTCGCTCTCACCTGGGGGCTAAGTCCCGGCTCCGCACGGCGGCTCCAGCCCGGCTCTCGTCTCGGCTGTGCCCCCCGGCCCCGCTGCTCCCGCTGCCGCCGCGCCCCGGCTCTCATTGAGGGGGCANGTGAGGGGGGGTCCCTGCCGTGTGAGGAGGAATGGACCCCGCCGTGTGAGGGGGAACGGAACCCGCCGTATGAGGGGGGGTCCCTGCCGTGTGAGGAGGAATGGACCCCGCCGTGTGAGGGGGAACGGAACCCGCCGTATGAGGGGGTGTCCCTGCCGTGTGAGGGGGAACGAGCCCCGCCAACGCAGCAGCCGAGGGCAGCAGGACGGGGCTGCCCGCCCCACGGCATCCTATATTTGTGCCCCCCGAGCTCTGTGCAGAGCCCCGCCGGGTGGCTGAGCCTGTAAGCCCCTCAGGCTCGGTTTAGACCCAAAAGAATCACAGAATCATTTGGGTCGGAAAAGACCTCTGGGAGTATCGAGTCCAACCTATAGCTAAACACCACTATGCCAATTAGACCATGGCACTGAGTACCACGTTCAGTCTTTCCTTAGACACCTCCAGAGACGGTGAGTTCGCCACCTCCCTGGGCAGCCCATTCCAATGTCTAATCACCCTTTGGGTAAATAATTTCCTCCTGATGTCCCACCAAACCTCACCTGGTGCAGTTGAGACTGTGTCCATCCTCATCCTGTCCCTGGCTGCCTGGGAGCAGAGCCCGACCCTCACCTGGCTACAGCCTCCTGTCAGGGGTTGTAGAGAGCGACAAGGTTCCCCTGAGCCTCCTTTTCTCCAGGCTAATCATCCCCAGCTCCCTCAGCTCCTCTTCACAGGACTCGTGCTCCAGACCCTTCACCAGCGTCCTCGCCCTTCTCTGGATTCGCTCCAGCCCCTCAGTGTCCTCCCTGAACTGAGGGACAGAACGGGACACACGGGGTGTGGCCTCACCAGTGCTGAGTGTAGGGGGAAGAGAAAAAGTCAGGAAGGGCTCTGTCTTAAACAGATCATATTTTAGTGAAAATTCTACCAATGGATGCAGAAATTAAGTCTGAAGTCAGTCAGAATGCACAGGAATGGAAATGTCCCTAATTTGACTCAAAGGATGGGAGTGCTGAGTGCTTTATTAAATCATTGAGCTGCAATACTGTCATGTGTGCAGCACAGAGCCGTTTTCACTGCACAGGAAAAGAAAATAATGGCTATTGCTGTGTTTACTGTGATTATTTCTTCAAGTCTTCATCAGTTCCCAAATCCAAATTCTCTCTGGCCATCTCTAATGTTACTAATCACACAGTCAGGCACAGCCATCTTGCCAGTTACAAAATTAAATATACCTTTTCTCATTGCTTTAATTTGTTTAATTTTTCTAGGCTTCAATATTGACCAATTTGAATTCCACTCACTAAATTTAAGAGTCAATATATATTGGGTAAAATTATTCCTTCTGGAAAAAAACATACTTTGTATGATAACATCCACTTTGGGAAACAATAGAAATTATGATTACCACTGATCTCCAGGGCTTCAGCTCCTCTGGGACAGAAGTAATTTGTTAAGTAACTGTGTTAACTCCTGCTTTCACACTGGGCTTCTATGTGACCTCCTGGAGAAGAGAAAGGGAAAGGATTAATTACATTCTAGCTCTATCCACTGATGGCTGGGTGAAATTGCATTTTCGAGTTGGAGAGCATAAAAAAGGCCTGTCACTTAAATGAAAAAAAATTTCATCCTTAAAAAAGTGATAGGTGAAACAATGGCCTATTGCCAAAGCTAAATAACATGGAGGAGGAATTTGAAAGTGATTTACTAAAATCTGTAATTTCAGGGTAGGGAAAAAATGCCAGGAATTGGAAAAAAGAAGTTGCAGAGGCAGAAAAAAGTAGTTGTGTGGCTCTTAGAAACACCTGAGTACTTCAGGACTGCATAAAAAGGAAGTATCTTCTGAATTTTTCCTCTTTTCAAGGAAACAACATTTTCTATGTTGTTTGTAAGTAAACAGGATTTACATCATCCTTACATCATCATTGGTTTCTCTTTCTAACTCAAACTGCAAACCACCAGATTTTAGTTAAACCCCTTGTGAGGAAAAGTGAAATTATGAAATGAAGGTGTTATAAAAGGTCCTGATTACAGCAATTCTTCTCCTCTGCCTTATAGATTGTATCAGAACTGCATCAATATTCACCCTGCACTAGAAGCTGGCAGACTGAGAGCTATTTGCTATTTGATGCCATCCACGCAGAGAAAGAATAAGCAGAGAAAAAATATTGCCAAATGTGAAGGAATCCTGTTTTAAGCTAACACTTAAATTAGCCAGTTTGTGGTATTTCTAGGATTAAACAAGAATGGTTTTTTAATATAGATTTTGTACATTTGTATGGGGTCCTAAAAACAAATGAACAAACCCAAGAAGACCCAAGCAAAAATTAATTAGTACTGCTTACAATTATCATGTAACTGTGTCTCCATGGCCGTCTTTCATGCCACACAGGCATTGTGGTGAATTCGTGACTCTGATGTGACAATTCACAGAACATAAACATTTTCAGCAAATTGTATCTATGATTAAAAACTGCCAAGAACCTGAGAAGCTGAGTCTGTTCAAACTGAGTGCAATACAACTCTCCTGAACATACCTCAGTGCTGACCCTTCTCCCTTCCCCTTGTAAAATAGAGGGTCAAGAAATGACCCTGCTTCTGAAAATTATTTAGGGGCAACCTACTTCTTTGTAGTAATCCACTCATGACAAAGAACATTTGTGTGATGCCACATTTTGAATTATTATGCATGTTGCCTGGTATAATCTCCATGGTTACAGATATATTTTTTGCTTCAGTACTTTAGGAAGAAAAATTCTATAGAACAATTTAGGGGAGAAAATTCCTTTTCATTGTCATTTATATTGCATTTATTTTATTCTATGTGCTTTCACTTTCTAAACAAGTAAAATTTCAGTAGAGATGGAAAAATTTGTCTCTGGTTGTTGCTTTATCCTGCCATAATATCTTTTAAACTGCAAATTCCTGGAGATAGGGACAGTATTTCTTATGCATTTATTTATTCTAATCCACTAAGAATATAACATGGCACTGTGTGTCACTGCCAGAGTCATAAACAACAGTAAGTGTGGTGGGATGACTGAACAGTAAATATTTTTTCTTTGCAAAGATTAGGACTCATGCTTCCCTTCTGAGCAGTTCTAAATAGAAATTAGCTGAAGTTTGTTACAGAAACTGGTGATGGGAAAAATGTAAATCCCAGATATTTAGCTCTTTTCCTACACCTGGTTATTCTTTGATAGTATTCACAGAGGAAACANGTTCCCAAAATACATTTATTTTTGTATGTGCGGAGTTGAGCTGCCAGAGTTAGTCTAGGCTCAGATAACTTGTAAGAAAAGGTACATGTACATAGTGTGCCCTCAAACAGAGCTTGTTCTAAATTAAAAATAGTGTAGTCAAAGATTATTTTCTATTTGGGCATGGATAGCCTAAGAAGAAGTACATTTTACAGATTATTTATATTCTTAAGAAAATGCAGCTGACCTCACCATGTTTTATGAACTTCAGCATTCAAAAACCAGAAAGCAATAAACTAAAATATATCTGAAACAAGCAATAGTAAATGAAATACGACTCTGGTTTTGGTCTTGTAGGAGATTATGGTGTTTTGACTGTACCATTCACTTTATTTTTGTTACAAACAGCCGGAAGTCACCACACTAAAATAAAGTTCACAGTCAAGTAACCTTTCCATTTCAGATACAGCTGGGATTTGTCAGGATCATATCACAAGGTCATTTTTAAGGAGATTCTCACTGACATTTTGTGAGGTAAGGGATTTCACATTCCAGTTTTACAAGTGTTACACTTCTGATCGTCATGATTATCAACACCATGACAGATTTAGGGCCTGATCTTGGAACTTTTACAGAAGGAGCTAAGTTTATTGTAAATAACTTGATAGCCAAGAATCAAAAGAAAATAAAGAGTCTACAAAGAGTTAGAAGAGGTCATTCCATGGCCCAAAGCCAAGATCAGTTACACATATATAATTTTTGGCATGTAATTTTTTTAAATGCAGTTAAGATTGTGGTATTATCACAGTTTGTTTAAAGTACTGGACTACTTTATCATAAGAAAAAAACCCAACAACATTTACTGTAACTGTCACTTTCTTAGTTGCATACTGGCCATAGCCATGAGATTCTTTTTTTCTCTTTTTTGCACCTGTACGATAAATATTCAAAAATCATTACTTTTTTCACTCTTTAAAGTTCTTTTCCTCTTTCAAATAACACCTGATTTTGCAGTTGTTTTTTGTAGGTCATGTTTCCTAATTGCCAGTGACTGTCCTTTCCCTTTGGACTCTCTCCAGCTGACCTGTTTCCTGAAGTGCACTGCTGAAGCAGATACATTAATTAAAGCTTTACCTGTTAAATGTAGAGTAGAAAATGTGCCTTAGTGTCTTACAGATGACACTGAAGCCAATTTGGTAAAAACATTAATTCTTACAAAAATAGATAAGGCAGGAGATTTTTTTCAGAATAATAAATAGCTAACACAGCT
>VZTB01003728.1:2611076-2641460 GCA_013397245.1 Thryothorus ludovicianus
TATCTCCCTGAGTTGAACAGCTGTGTTGGAAGTTGATGTGAGCATATTTGAAAAAAAATCATGCTAACAGATCTTGTCCCCCTTATTTTTAAATCAAATTTTCCAGATTAAATTATTGACAAATATATTACATTAATAATGAAAATTACTGGCTTTTATAGCAGCCAGCATTCTAACAGTGTGGGAGCAATACTTCAGAAAGAAAAAGATTTTTCAATTTATATTATATTATTTTTAAGTACTTATTTCTGTCTATAATCTAATTAAGTTGATGTAACTTAAAATGAGGTTAAAATGTCCTTCTGAAAATTAAACCAGATAATTTTTTATGTAAACATATTCTGACCATGAAAGCCTTTAATTTTTAGTCTACTATCTTCATTACGATAAGTACAGCTTTCCCTTTTCCATGGTTAATTGCAACATCTCTTGCAAATGTTTGGAAGCTTTGATGCCCCTTCAATGTTTAAGTGGCAAGGGAATTATTTTTTTTCTAAAGCAACTTTGCAGAGAGACCTTGGCAAGTGAATTTTGTAACACAGGTTTTGTTATGACAGTGTTTTACCTATCCAAGAATGGCACTCCTAGAATAAACTCTGACATGACTTGGCTAAAAAATATCAGACTTTTCTTACACCTCCAACAAAACTTTGCACCATTGTGCTGGGAAATGTCTAATTAAAGAAGGTCTAAATGGGAACTTGAATGGAAAATCTCTCCTGGAAGTTCTGTAAGAAGTGGTTTGGATGGTGAAACAAGTGGCTGCAAATTTTGTCTATGAAAATTCCTCTTCAGCTGCACTTTGCTACAGATACTACTCCCTAAATTTACTCCATATAACACTTTACTGTGTGTTAATTCAGAGTTTGTTAGCTCTGTATTTAAATACAGAGGTGAAAGCCTTAAAAAAGTGGGTAAACTGGGTAGTAAACCTGTAGGAACTTATTCCAGCAGTGAAGTTTAGGAGGAAGTTCATGTGCCTATGAATACATTAATGTAAGTATCATATTTGTTACTGTCCACAATTAGAGAGCTTGTTAAGCACAGTCATATTTTAATATTCCTGCATTTTAGAAATTTTCCCTGAGTGTTCATGTGTTAGTTTATACAGCATTCTTTTCTAGAAAACACACATTACTTGTGGTTGATAAGTCTACAGTCTACAAGTACAGTTTATAAAGAGCCCCTCCTTTTTTTCAATGCTAAATTGATAAGAGTACAATATGCTTTACATTAGAGGATTAAGGAAAGCAATTTCAAAATAAGCATGCATTGTAATCTGTAAAATTCAGGCTTTTGTTTTTTATCTTTTCAGTGAACAGTAACACACTTAGGATCTGTCAGAAGAGTCAGAGATCAACTTTTTAGAAAACATTATTTACTAGAAGCTAATTATGTCACTAGTAGCAAATTGTGATTCAATATATTAACAGGTTTAATCAATATTCAATTTGCTAACTCATTAATAAATACATTGTAAATAAATGAAAAAATCACTACATTCTGTCTTCTGATGCAATTTACAGTAAATACCCTATTCCTTTGGAAAAGCTTGGAGGGAGCTGTGCTGGTTTGTGGGGTCCTCAGTCTACAAAAATAAGTAATAATATTACTTACCAAAATATAATTACAGGACTCTCTCAGTTCACAACCATGGCATAAGGTTCTCTTCAATCCTCAAGCTTTGTTATTTCATTATAATGTATTTCTGGAATACTATAAAAAATAAAATAAGAGCACTGCAGTAAAATGAAGATTAAAAAAAATTACCAAGAATCAGGAAGTTCTGAGTTGAGACTTCTAATACTGTGAGTAATGTGAGCAAGCAAAAGGGAAATAGAAGGAGAAAGGAATCTGTGAGGGGAGAGATGTATACCTATTTGGGTATATATACATTTCTAATTTAAAAGTTGAAGCTGTTATGATTTTGTACAACTCAAATAGTGTTTAAGGGTCAGAAATACTCCTTGTGCCCAAAATTCATTGAAGCTACACTGGATTTGTAGCACAAGAGAACTGCATTATGTAGTCACAAGCAAATCCACTCACTTCTCTACCTATGTTAATGTCCTCAAAATAAATAACTGAAATCCCAAATTTATCTCATATTTGCAGCCTGAAAGAAGCTGTTACTGGGAAACAGTGAATGTTTGCTTCAGTTTAGTCTGGCTTTTCCCTTCCATTGCAGGACCATGTTTTAAGACCTTGTAAGTTGTGTTACAGATTTGCCTAGAGTAGAATGGCCAAAGAAATGGCTTCTTTGGACAGTTTTTGATAAACTACAATTTATTGAATAGAATCATATCTTGGCTTTCTTAAATCTTGTTTTCTTGTTTTGAAATTTTAATAGATGAGAGCAGAATCTGTGTATATCATGTACTGCAAATCTGCACCTGTACTACTGCTGAATCAGTGTGTGTCTGTAATGCAAATGCTGAACAAATTAATGCAAGAAGTTCCATCTATTCAGAAAGAAAACCTAACATTTACAGTAAAAAATAAACCTGCATCTGCATCTTCTAAAAGTCCTTGAGAACTATGATTGTCTTTAATCATACAAAACACCTTTGTCTAACTTTGAGATCTTTAGTAAGAAGCTTTACACAGAGCTTTCAGAGAACAATACATCAAACTTTGACTTTTTAAAATTGCTTTGCTGCACTCAGGCATGAATTTCATCTTAAAGCTGGATTTCTTGAAGGGCAACAACAGACCTTTAGCCTATTTTTCCTGATCAGATTTTCAGTAGCAGAAAATGAAATGGTTTTATCTGGCTCACATAACTACAGTTATTCCCTTTATAACTCTTGCCATTTTTTTTAGGCTTCCCATTTTCTATGCAATAGTTCACTAACATTTTAAATGGAATTATAACCAGGTCATAAGATGTACAAGGCCTGCTTTTTCCCTGCCTTTTTTCTTCCGTAACAATTCCTGCCCATGAAAACATCTGCAAAATGCTAAATGTCAATTGATACAGATTCAATCACTGGAGAAATGGTCACATAATGTGGAGAGGTGGCCCATAATCTTATTTTTCCATTCTCTGGAAGCAGTGCACAATGCATTGAAATTAATGTGGAATCTTCCTTCAGTTCTTTCCAAAAAACAGCAGTCCTTCATGCTTTTTGGAAACAAGACTGCCATGGGTTTGGCCATTGTGGCTGCAGATATCCATCATGCCAGATGCAAAACGCAGCAGCCACGTCAGGTCCATGCTAGATTCAGCTCGATGTAGTTCTGCCTTTTCAGTTTCCTTTCACAGAGCCCAAGCTATGTGACCAGCTGCTGAATCCCTCTCTTTAGCATGTAAAGAATCCTTTCTTTGGAGCAGCTGAGCTTCTTTGACTTCTTAGCTCAGAAACAGTTTCCTTATGGCTTTTCTTATACCACTCCAAGGTTTTTCTTGGGGTAACTTGGGAAACTTTCAATTCAGGAAAATATGGTAAAACTCAATTCCTTTTCCAGTTTTCTGATCTGCACTTTCTTTCTTTGTCGTATATTAATGGAGATAGGTCTAAGCTACTGTTTCTAAATGCAGTCTGAATCATGGAGGAAAGAGTTGCAGCATTATTGTGCTTGCAGTTAAAATTTCCTTAAACTTCAGGATTCATCTTTAATACTTTATTAAATTAACCTCATCCTTACAATCCTTTTAATTTCTTGCCCAAAGACAGCAGTGATTTTACAAAAGTTTTGTTTCACTAAGCCACAGCTAGCTTTTCTGCCATTAAGATACTACATATCTTCTAGAAGTTTTATTTCTCAATTGTCATGCAAACAAGGCAATTAAAAAGTAGAAGCAAGTAAAGATTGCAGCATGAAAAAAAAATCAATACTTCTGACGGGGAACTATTTTGCAAATAGAAGTAAAAGATTCACTTAGGACTTTTACCTGTGTTAGAAGAATTTATTATCAACATTGAAAGTTAGGAATCATTGTAATATAATTCCAGAGGGCCTTAGGAGACCTCAAATAAGAAGTCTATTCTAGTTAGACGCAAATGAGATTTATTGAACAGCTTGATGACAGTGTGGGAAACACTCTGTCTCATCCCCAGAATTTTCCAGCTTGTTTTAAAGCTGTCCTCATGAGGTGACTCCACATACAAGATCCTTATGACATGTAGTTTAACTGTTGGCTTTTGACATAGCTGTTGCATGACACAAGTGAACGACCTGATAATTATCAGGTCTGCTTCTCAGAAATGGGTATAAATCAAAAATAATCTTTCCTGTCACTTCCCAAAAGCTGTAAGTGTAAAAACAAGGTGTGATTGTTTTGATGATTTGTTCTTGGTTGCTGCATCTACAGCATCAATTTCACCAGCAACTTTCACCTTCTCCCTTCTAAAAGCTTTCAATAAAAGGGCTGCCCTCTTACCATGTTAGTTGTTATAAATGCAGCTGTCGTAAAGGAGGATACTGCCTGATTTTACAGATCTCAAGGTCACAAATCAACACTGAAAAATGCTGTAAAATTTCTTTCTCTAAGAAGATGGTTTCCATCTCCCTCAAGTTAAATGTAAGTATATTTTGGCTACAGAAGAAAGAAAAGACTTTTTGTGCTTTTCCAGACAGCTGATGCAGGACCATACTCACCTATTGCTTTAGAGACTTCTTTCAGTATATAGCCATAATTAACAGGAAGACCAGCCTTTAAAGCTGACCAATAAAACATCTGTCATCTTTTTAAGATGTATACTCCTTCTCCATCTAACAAGTTTCAAAAATGCATCACAGGTTTGGATCATGGAGAGACTCTAAAGTTGCTGCTAGAAGAGGTGTGAAAACATGCCAGTCCAGATTAGAAAGTGCTGAGCAGCAGACAGAGCTATGATACGTTAGAAGGCACCACACTTGTGGCTACTCCTGATCTTATTTTAGATCCACACCACAGAGCTATTTCCTGTTTGTAGTTTGGTCCGTGTGCACTTTTAGCTGTCTGGGAAGCATACTTTGTATTCCAGCAGGAGATTTTGAGTCAGTTTTTATTCTTACTGACCAATATTAATTCTAATTCTATTTTTGTTAATTCCAAACTTTTGACTATTCATTTTTCAGGAGCGTGTCCATGGCTCGTTGCTCCAGGACATAACTCTTTTGTATTCTCAACTCACTAAAGTAGACTTTTCCAGCCTGCTGAAGACACAGCTCCCGTTATTTGGGCAGTCAGAGCTCTCATTCAAACCCTTGGTTTGGAGATGAACCTTTCTCTCATATGCTCCTGATGTTTTCCAAATCTACCAAACCAGTCTGCTGGCAGCCTTGTTTTAGTTATATAAAAAAATGTTTCAGTTCCAGCTCTTACTCTGTTCCATGTACAACCATTTCATTCTAAATCTGCCAAAACTTTGCCACTCTTGTTCTAGTTCCTGTAAATGAAATGCAGTGTTTCCTGGTCTGCATCCTGTTAGTGCTGACACAGTCTCCTCATATCCAGTGTGGGTTCATCCCACCAAGGACAGGAAATGTTCTGCTTTGCTGATTCAAATCCGACCAGAAACAATGTGGACAAAGAAACTTTTAAGAGGGATAGTTTAGGTAAGAACATGACAATTGAGGATGTAATGGTCAAAGTTACAAACTCAAAAGGACAAAATATTAGAACTGGCTTGAAAGTCCATGGTAAATGGTAACAGTAATGAAATATAGTCTGAGAATTGAGTCTTGTATCACCTTGGTGTGTTTTTCCTAAGGTCTTTGTTGTGGCTTTTTTTGGTTTGTTTTGGTTTTTGTGTTGGGTTTTGTTCTGGTTTTTTTAATGTATTCTAGTCTGTATAACTTGTTATTTACACTGGTTTGAGTACATACCAATTTAAATTTATATTATTTAACAAACATTTTACATGGATTTTTGGAATTTAATGTTGCTAATATCTGTGTGGAATCACCTCATGAGGTTGACAGCTTTAAACCTGCCACTTAAGCTGCTATTTGTGACCAATTGTCTAAAAATATAACCAAATTCACTTCTAAACAGTTAAAATAATAAACTGTGTGATTAACTGTGGAGAGTTCTTGAAGCATCAATATTACAAAGACTGCCTGTGGAACTGGCAATTGCTAGACAAGAAGTGAAGGAATTTTAGGGCACAGGAGGCTGAACTCTGAGGACTCAGCTTAGGGGATATGGAAGTTCTGTGCATAAGACAAGCCATTGTTATTCCAACTCTGCTACTTAGTCACACTAAATATATTTGAATTTCACAAATTATCAACGGTGGGCAGTAGTTGTGCTGCTGAAAGAATGAAAGTTCTCAGCTGAGAATTTAAATGGGACATGGCATAAATATTTAAGCCAAGGCATATCACAAAAAGGTGAAAACTGACCAAATGTGCTTGATAGGAGGAGAAAAAACAAAGGCAGGTAAGCCCCCAGGCTTTCATTTCACAGCTCCCTGGAGCAAATTAGAAAGTCATGGTGTTGGAGAGTAAAGTTTAATAAAAGTTGTAAAAAAATAAAGTTAATTTGCATAGTCACATCCAAAATCATGGCATCTTTTTCTTGACCAAATCTGAATGTCCTTCTGCTTCAACAAGGATGGGTAAGGGATTTGCTGTGTTAATAGGGACACTTTAGCTGATTTAGCATGACTAGGCAGGATGCTCTCCTTCCTCTGAGATTGCTAACGAGTGTCAGGAAGTATTGCCTTCCTTCCTGGCTCCAAGCTTGCTACCTCTACAACATCCTATGCCTCTTCTGGCTGGGCTTCCTTGCCAAAATACAGAACATGCAGATATCCACATAATGCTAAAAAATAGAAGGTCCAGACATTTCTGGTGGATGCAGTAATCTTATTTCTTTCTTCTCCTCTGTTGTATAAATAACCATCATGTTTTATCTAGTAGTAAGTATTCAGGTTGTGAAGGACCAAGCCATAATTAACTTTACTTCAGCATCAAATCTGGATATACACTGAGATGACAGAGTAGAATTTGACAGGTATTCAAGATGGAGCTGATTTGTATTGTAAAATTACTTCTTGTTTCCTTCTTGAGCTTCATTGTTAGCTCAGCTGGTCAGAGTATGGTGCGAATAACAACAAGGTCGTGGTTTTGATCCCCATGTGGGCCATTCACTTAAAAGTTGGACTCAGTGATCCTTATGAGTCCCTTCTAACTCAGAATATTCTGTGATTCTATGATTACAGAAAGTTACAGACACAAATGATGCCTTAAAAGGCATAAATAATGCTTAAAGACAAATGTCCCTTCCTTGTGGAGATTATAATCAACAATAAGTAATAAAACCACAATATAAAGAACTACTGCCAGGAGGCAATAGATTCTTTCCAGAGACTATGCTTTCCTATGGGACATGCATGCACTTAGTCATTCTTAATCTACAATTGGTCCAGATTAAGTACTCTGTTTCATTTAAAGATGTAAATAGCAACGCCTAGTGGATTAGCATAGAAACACGTTATGGAAGAAATGCATCTTAGGAAGGGTTTGAATCAAGATAGCTTTGAATGTGAGTTCTTCCAGGAATCTTATCAGAAAGGATTTTACATTCAGAGAAGAATAGTTGCTGCCTTTTCATCATAGTTACTTTCTGAAAAACAAGCACTGAAGAGAGATAAGGAAACTTTCTTGTAGACTATTCCTATTATCAAATAGAAACTTCGCTCCACCCTTCCCTTGTATTTGGCTTTTTACAGAGTGCCTGGAGCTGCCGTTTTGTTCCAAGATTACCTTCAGAAAAATCCCCTGCCATTATCAGACATGCTAACAAAAGAAAGAAGTGTATACTACTTCCAAAGAGGAAAAACGTAATTAACTACCACTGATCAAAATCTGAAGAGGTACCCCAGTTAGCCTGACTGAGATGACAATCAACAGCAGTTCAGGACTCTGATTTCAAACTTCCTACCATTCACATGGACATACTGCACTGTGAATCAGGCTTGAGGGAAAGGCTGGGTGGAAGACAGTCTGCAGGGGAAAATTACTGTCCCCTTGCTCTCTCCTCTGTGCCCCATCCCTCCTCCCCAATCCCCAAATAGCAAATGAGAACAACAGTGGTGGAGAGGTGCTGCTGTTCTAATTTGCTCAGCAAAGAGATAAGGCAGCAGGCTATCTTGTAATGTCTCTTTTGCATGTCCAAGCACTCAAAATCATTCAGACAGAAGCGGTGACAACTCCTCTGTATCAGGGTGCTATCCTTGTCCACATTTCCTTCTCTTTGGGATGAGGCAGCAGCTCATCCTGAGAAAAATCCTCACTCCTTTCTGCTTGCTTGCTGGAATTTCCATAGAAGAGGTGTTTCAGACAAGACAGAAGATCCTGCAGACCAGATTGGGCCAGAGGGCTGCATTTTGAACTATGCTGGTCAAGAATCTCCAGAACTCAAACTGTGCTCTGAGTTAGGTCAGTGTTGTGAGCTATTGGAGGTCACTGTTTATATCTGGACACAAAGACTCTTATTCCACCCTCAGTCTTTGTGCAAACCTTCTCTTTGCAATAGGACACTGCTCACAGCAGGGCTACACAGCCCTGTCAGGATAGTCTCAGACACTGGGCAGCATTACAAAGGAAATTGTCATCACCCAAGAACTTCACACAGTTTGTGGCTTTTGGAGTCACCAGTCCTTACTAGAAGCAAACAGAGACCAGTATGAACAGGCTGAAGAATTATATTGAAGTCCTAATCCTGACAGTCGTAGACAGTTTGATTTTTCCTTGGTTACCTCATTTGTTGTCACAACACTTCATTCTGAAACAGAAATCCAGTGGACAAAGCATGGGGTTAGTAAGACAGTAATTTAACTGCACCCTTAGCACTAGTCCTTATATACTGTGACAATGTGAGGATTTTTGCACAGTATTGTGAAGGAAAGAATTGTGTCACAGTGCTGAGGTGGGAAAAGCACTGTTTATGATTGTGATTGATACCGTGTTGCTGCAGCATAGTTTTAGTAAGAATAATGCTGCAACATAAATGTTTCTTTCAGCTGGGAATATACTTTTTTGTTAGACTACAGGAGTATTAGGAATTTCCAACATTCAAGCTCAGAAGATGCCTTTTAAGTGAAAACAGAGACTTGGCTGACTGAGGCTAACACGACCAGGACTGCAGAAGTCTGGCATTTAGATCACAGTAGTAGCAAAACCAGATGACAAAGCAGAGGTTTAAAAAGCCTCTCAGATGGAAAGGTTTGGGATGGAAAGGAAGTGAGAGGAATGGAGAATGTCTCTTATTAAGGGAAGGAGATAGGAAACAATGCTGTTGTGGCAGCAGAGCTGATGAAGGTCAGACATGATAAGCTCTGATTTGCATTCTTTCAAAACACTCATACAAAGCTGGTGATTTTTTAGTGAAAGATTAGGGACATTGTGGCCAGGGAGTTTGCTGTGCTTGTATGATTGTAATCTACAGTGCTTTAGTTTTTCAAGCAAAAAACAGTGTCTTCAGCAATTTCATGCAAAGGATATCTGCTTTGCATTAGACTTGCCATAAGCCTTCTAAAGAATTAGCTATAAAACTTAAGATCAGCACTTTACAGGAAGCTCAGGGAAGGGTCAGTCCAAGTGCTGGTATCTGGAGAAGTCAGTGGAGGACATGGAACAAGCAATGATGCTGTCAGGTCTAACTCCATCCAAGAGATACCAAGCAGAATATTTCCACTTTAAATACATGCTTTTGTGATCACCTATTGAAGAACTGTGCCAGACACAAGAGACAAGTGTCCTAAGTACATGGGATGATAGCTGGATCTTGTGAAATTAATAAGAGTTAGTCCTAAGGGGGATCCATGTTAAATTTCTTTTACAGAAATTGCTTATACTTATCTATCTCCTAGGAAACAGTATTTATCTACATTAACATTCTTTATCTAGTACTAGATACATAGAATATGCCTAGGTTCAGTGCAGTTTCAATTTCCCTTCTTTAACATTCCTACAGCTTGTCAGAATGTCTGTTTCTGCAGAAACAAAGGTTAATTAAACACATCCGCCCATTAAAGATCAAGGAGTGAACATTATTGCATTCTCACCCTGAGCTACCTTCTTCAGCTGTCAGGACTGAAAAACACGTGGAACTACATATTACTTCTCAAGCAAAACTAGTTTCAGCAGAAACCACTTGTTTTATTGAACAGAGAAAGTCTTCCCCTATTTACAGTTTTGGCTTGTAATTGTCTCACTGTACATAGTTCCAGCAAGAAACATTCTAGAGGTATTTTGCAAGTTGTGTGATCCAAGGTTCTTGGACCTTTATTAACCCCTGTTAACACAATATAAGGAATGTTAGAAAAAAATCTACCTTGTCTACATAGCTAATGCTGTGTTTTATAATTATTAGAGCTTAGGTTACTCATATTGGATTATTTTTACTTGTATTGTTTAGCTTTGCCCCTTTCCCTGTGCTTGGGCCAGTGAAAGAGCTTGGGAAATAAACTGGCCAACTCCCTTATTATGCATTTATTTTCACTTTCTTTTCCCTTTAATTTTTCTGGCTCTTATGTATAAGCACCCTATTACCACAAATGCTTTTTCAATTCTGTGAATCAGCTCTAAAGAATAACACATTAACTATAAGAACTCTTCAGAGTAGCACTATGGTTGTACCTCAGCTTCCCTCTTGCCATCACGGGGAATGAAGTCTGGCAACATATACCTTTCACAAACATGTACTGTTACCATGCCAATAATCCCCATTACTTGAAGAACTGACATTCTTGAAATGTTTTCTTTCTGTGCTGAATCAACAGAACAAGGCTGCAATAGACCTGCCTGAGAGCAGAGACCAATAATCTGATTACTAAATTTAGGCAGGACACACTGAGGTCCTCTCTGAAAGCAAGATCTTAAATAATGTTAATTATGTAAAAAAGCACAATATCTACTTAATCTTAGAGGCTAGCTTGTATAAATTCTCTTCAATAATAGATGAAGCAAGTATAACTCTCTGCATCCAAAATTCAAGGCCCCTATTTTGTTAGAACTCAAATGTGATAGTGCATTCTGCATCCTCCAGTCTCATTCAGATTATCCACATGTAATTTCTGCTTTTCTCAAGCTGACTCATTCTTCATACTTCTTAGCTGAAATGTTAATGAAAATGAATCTCTACCCATGAACTGAATGTTCATATATTTAATTTTTACTGGTTTGGCTAGTTCTGATCAGAAACACAGACCACCAATTCTTTTTCCTATTCCCAATCTGGAAGAGAACACCTGGGCATCTTATTTTGAACCATGTTTTTCACAAATATTGTCTAATATTTGATTAAAATTTTCAACTTCTCAAACACTATCACCATTACACTTAATGGGTAAATAATAGGAACTACAGATAAAAGGAGACAAATGAAGAGCTACCAAAAAAAGATTGTTTTCTTGGGTTTGGTTTCAAAGTCTGTAAAAGTCACAAAATTATCTTCTTTGCCCAATTTGTACAGGCCAACTTCTCCTGGCTTTTCAAAAACTCTTTGAAAGGCAGCATCTCTGTCCCTGATAGCTGTACACAAAGTGCTGTCTTGCAAACTGCTCATCACTTGGCATCAGGGTATTTTCTGAAGTCTCTGAGAAAAACCTCTTATTCTCTAGCAAAAACAGAAAGCAAAGTTGGAATGGTGCTCTGATGGGTATTGGACAGCTGATCACTGGTGATATAATCCTAGTGACGAAGTGCAAAATTTGCTCATAGTTAACATTTTAAGAAGAAGATAAATCCCAAAGGAAAACTACATGGTAAACTAGAAGTATTGACCCCCAAGAGGAAGCAAAATGTCCTTGGAACATCTTTCCTTGGCATCTTACCTGAAACATCCTCCCTAGCCTGTAATTCAGTAGGCAAGATGTGACAATCTTCTTTACAAGTATAACATGTTAAATTACTTTAGAGTTGTTTCTATAAATATAGCATGCCAATACTTACTGACTGATTCTGCCACCTAGGAGCTTTATTTGCATTCAGCAATGAAGCAGTTGAATTTTTAAGGTATTTTGTTGTTAAATTTCAATTAAGTTGTAAGGCTACCTAAACCACAATTCCCTATTCATTACAGGTGGCAAAAGTCTTTATAAAGTCTTTATATTTGAGCTGGCCACAGCCTTCAGTGCTTGTCTCACCCACACTAAAAATACTGTATGATACAAAGTATTGTATAAGGTTGTGTAACAGACAGGTGTGTCTGGACTCAGGCTTAACAGGGAGGAAGCCATGCTAATATTATTTCTTCATTCCTCTTTCCTAAGCTTCTTAAGGTCTTATGCTTTTGTATATATTTTCTGGGCCATTTATTCTATCCTATGCTAAAGAACACTATAAAACAGGTAACATGGCAATAATTGGAAAAAATTATATGTGTCTTATCAGCATAAACAGATCTGTGGACTGTGCTCAGGAAAGCTTAAAGCTTTTCATTAGCCTGAACTCGGGTACTGTTCATTTCAGCAGGTCTGCAAGGATCACATCTCTCTCAGTTTATTCAGAGATGACCCAGCATGCGTTCAGTACTGCACTTTCTAAGCACATATTTCTTAACATGCTGTTGCTCTTTCATGCTTTAGGATACATTTTCATTTAGTCGTGACAGCATAATCAGCAGTCTCTCTTTTGCTTTCTGTGAGCCAATAACTTCAGTGTGCTCCATTAATTAAAGCTAGGGGTATTATTAAGTGGAATGGCCCTGTACTCATGAGAGTATGAAAGAAAGTTACATTGACTGAAGGAGATTGCTGTGAGTTTTAAGAGCATTTTTAAAGCAAATTTTTTTTTTTTTTGGTAGAGATCTACTAGATTATATTTTTCAGTTCAGGATCACTGTAAACAAAACAAATTGAGCTGATAATCTGAAGCAACATCTGAAAAAGAAAGACAAAATGTCCTAGGCAAGGAAAACTTTTGTAAATATTTTAGTATTGCTTAGGCGATTAAAACATAATACTCCAACATGAAATTGAGAACAATTATTTTAATAGACTAGGGAGTTTATTAAACTTTAGAGTTAAGTCTACTTTGATGATTAAAATACAGGGAAAAGAAGCAGAAGACACAAAGTCTATTTTCAGCACTAGCACTGACTCACTGTGATATTAAGCAAGTCATGTAATTTACTGCCTCACTCTGTTTCACCTGTAAAACGAGGGAGTGCTGTGTGGGATTACTTAATTCAACATTTGTTATGCACCTATCATTTCTTGAATGCAAGGTGCTGGAAAAAAATTTTTTGAAGACTTATATAAACAGGATACAAGAGCAGAATCAAGTAGTTTCAATAAAGAAAAATGCATGTCTCTTTCATTTGATTCGTTCTTTTTTTGGATTTCTAAAGCATGATGACAAAGTAATTAACTACTAGACCTGTTGGTCAGCAACACAAGTGAGCTCATTGGTGACATCAATATTGGCAGCAGCTTGGGCTGCTGTGATCATACACTGGTGGAGTTTGCAGGCCCCAGGGATATGGGTTAGGTAAAGAGTAAAGTCAGGCCCCTGAATTCTAGTGAAGAAAAATCCCAGCTCTTCAAGGAGTTAGCAAAAGGAGCCCTTGATCGACTGCCCTCAGATAAAAAGAAGCAGAACAGAGCTGGCAGACCTAGACATTTTCCATGGAGTGCAAGAGCTCTCAAAACCCAGTGTAAGAAATCAGAAGAGAACATGTGGGACAGGGAGGAGATTTGAGATTTTCAGCATGGCTTCATCTAGGGCAAGTGGCCAACGTAGTGGCCTGACTACATCACATATTCTGGAATTCTAAAACTGTGAGTGAAGCCATTGAAATAAGTTTATAAGTTGAAAAACATCATTGCCACAAACTAGACAGAACAAACTATACATAGGAATAAAAAGATATCATTATTCTTCAGTAGATCACACAATTGAAACACTAAGGTGAATTTTTTCCATTATGTATAAGCAAGTTTGCATCTAATGGAAGTGAATGGGAGCACTTTAAATCCAGAGAAAGGAAATAGTATTTTTCTAAACCAGAATTTTTACTGAACCACACAACTTACTTGGAACCAAGACCTCAGTGAATTCAAGAAACAAACATTTCTATGGAAACATGAACATCCACTGTGATATTCTATTGAACATAAGAGTTACAAATCTCTTACATTGCAAAGTACAAGCCAATTATTAACTGGTAGACATGTAAAAGTACTAATTGGTAAGCATGTTAAAACATCACCTGTGAAGCCTACTTGGCTCTCTCTGGACTGCAGCTGGATCAGAAGCACCTGGTACAGGTCACTGTAGGAAGCAGAACCCTGCAGGAGGTGTGGTAATGGTCACCTCTGGAATAGAAATCTCCATGCTACTGAGGCTGAGCAGCACTCAGCACATCTTCAGCATCCTGCTACTCTTATCATAGCCATGTTATAAAAAATGTCAGTTTTTTTCTATCATAAGACTAACCACATCAGCAATTTTTTAACCAAAGAGGAGTTTAGCAGAAAGCAAAAAGCAATGCTTTTTTACTAACACTGTGCTGTGACCCCATGAAGGAACTGATCAAAACCACAGTGAGCAAATTAAAAACACAAAGCAATGTGATCAATGACATATGCAAAGGTTATGTGTTTCCTGTATAGTTACTCACACCACAAAGGACTTTTTTGAAGACAGTTATTGTTATCTTAAGTGTTAACAAAAATATCACTGCTGCTTTCTGGTGGTTCCATGTAATCCTAGATTGAGGCCTTTATGTAAAGCATGGTCATAAGTCCTTTCCAACCTTGGAATGAAGTTAGTGTTTGGTATTTTAGTTTGATATTTTACAAGGACACAGGAAAATTCAGGTGCTCTATCCTTTTAAAACCAAATTTCTAGATTAATAAATAAGTTCTACAAGTTCAGTTGGTAGATATAAACACAAGTCATTTATTTACTTTCATTATAACATTTTTTATGCTGTGAAACATGCATCATAATACTTTATTCATGCATATTAAATATAATCATAAATTATAATCATAACTATATTATTGATGTATTTACTAAACAGTTTTCGTTTCTACTAAATTAGCATGTCAGAGACATCTAGACAAAACCTGAGACCCTCCACCAACGATAGCAGAAGCTTTAGCTCTGCATTTCAGAGCTACAGACCAAGCTGGAAAAATGCAGCAGTAACACCACCACAGGTTATAGTTATGCTAAGAAGAGTCAGTGACTCACTGTGGATGTTTACTTGGCCTGCATGCTTTAGGGATGAGTGAAGATTACCCAAGACAACTATTTCTTTTATTCTCCTTTTATTTTGCTTATTACTAGCTAGTACTACTACATTCCTTATATGAAAGCAGATTAAGAATAAACAAGAGGTGCTTCTCATCCAGCATTGGTACAGCACCATGTGCTTGGGCACAGCTGCTTGTACACACATTTTAGCAGCTGTTTTTTCCAGTCTGTCTGTCCATCCGCAGCAGTTAGGTATGTTGCTGGCACAATATATGTACCTTTTCTGCACCTAGCCCACACCTTTAATCCCATCTCTGCACCCTGAGAGCCTCCCATGTTGCTGCTGTTCCTTTTCTCACCCCAGCTGGGCCGGGGAACTCCCATCTCCACTTCAGTGTCAAATACTGACAGCAAGTTTTCCTTTTACTTTTGTGTCCCAAACCTCACATAAATGTAAATACACAGAGCAGTGATTGTTCTCTGATGCAGCTTTACAAGCTGGATAAGTTGGTTGCTTTCTCAGCTGATACTCACTGTGCTTAAAGGGTCGTTCGTCCTGGAGCAGCAGTTTCTTAAGGAGTATGAATTGGGCAGGCAGGAGGTGGCAGAAGGAGCTCCACTACAATTTTACAGGCAAATCCGCATGATTACTGTAGAGGGACTCCTCCCAGTACCTCAGAAAGTTACAAGAAAAGGGAAGGGTTCAGGATATGATATCATGCACTCATTCTAAAAACAAGGAAACTGTTGTAGATAAAAAAAAACCAAAAAACAAACCAGCTTAAAAATCCTGAATGGCCAATAAGAGAAAATTTACTTTTCTAATTCATCTTTCTTACCCTTTCCAGTGAAAAAATTTCAATAAATAAAAATTACAAACTTAGAAAATTATGTTTGCATCATTAGTAGGACTAGCCTAAGAGACTTGTTACAACTGAGCTGCCTCAAAGCAATGCTTGCTGCTGCCTGTGCCAGGGCTCAAGCTTGGAGCTTCTTACCAGCTCTGTTGAGGCAAATGTCTGCAGCCACAGCTGGGTCTGTGTAAGCAACAGGGACTCACACTTATCCACTCCTTGGCAGTATCCTGGCTTGTTTATTGCCTTTCTCAGCAAAAGTAAAATCTTCTAAAGCATCTGATTCAGGAATCCAATTAATATTTTCTAAAGTAATGTAAGCAAACAGGTTTTTAAATCTCATGGAAAGTCAGTGTGGTTTTGTGCAGATTTGCAGGGTTAAGTTTTATTCCTCAGATCCTTTTCTAATTGCAAGTCTGCTTCAGAAATAATAATCCTTTTGCAGGATATATTACTATAAATTTATTTACCAGGTCATTGTCTACAGCTTTTAAAATAGAAATTCATAAACATTTGAAGCAAAGCAGATGTCCTAACTCAGCACAACCATTCTTTACCTGGATTTAGCTTTGAGTTCCTGTTATAATCCCATAAAACTCACTCATAGGAAAATTTACCCCAGATTTCAAGCAAGCAACATTTTAATGCTGTGTTAGGAATTGCTACATTTTCTGTTATGGTGGTCATTGTGCTTGCCTTTCAAATTTCTTGTTTTTGTATTAAAAATTTCCAGTGATTTTGTTCATACCACTCATCCCTGACTCAACATTAAGACCACTCATGAGTGATAGATTTTCATTTATCATAATTTTCAAGCTCCTGTATAGGTTTTTAGTTTAATGGTTGGGATTTGGAGGACCCTTATCATATTAAATCAGTTTAGGGATCAGGTATTTTATATTTCAGTATTTGTCAGTACCTTTCTATTGAGCTGGACAGCAGGGTGTTGCTCTTGCAGCTCTATTGTTAAAGGAGAAATACTTTGCTGGCAGATTTCTTGTTCTATTTGTGCCTTTTGTTAATGGACTTTCAATTTCAGGAACTTGTTCTATTTAAGAGGATAGGAGAAGAACAATACTTTATAAAATATTATTTATTAAACAGATGCTGGTATTATCAATGCTCACTTTTCCGGTGGTGACCATCTCCCAAATAAACCAGCAGCAGCAGTAAAATAAACCAGAGCACAGGACCATTTTTTTCATAAAGGTTCTGGGGACTTTTTAACTGCTTGTACTCTGGAATGAAGGATCTGGGGCCAATGACTTCTCAAATTGTTTATGAGTTGGAGGAGTGTGATTTAAGATCACAAATACATTAATTTTTGTAGAATTTGGAAGTCCTTCAAAAAAACCTGTGATAGAGTTTACATGTATATTTTTGTTTCTCTGCTCTCACCTTGATTTTTAGTACTACTATAAAACCTATATAGGTGGTCACCCGGATTTGAGAAGATCTCCTAAAAAAGACAAGACTTGTCAGAGCTCTGAATTTGATTTGGACATTTCATGTATTCACACACTGGACTGCAAACCATACTTTTCAAATGTTCATGAGATGAGGGAGCTGGAACTGCTGCTTGCCATGAAGGGTGCAGGGGCACTTCTGGTGTGCTCCTACTCCTCTGTGGCCTCACAAGGGTTAATCTCCAGGGACATCTGGCTGCAGCACCTGGGTCACTGCTCACCCCTGAGGAGGTGGGTACCTGCACCATGCTCCTACTCTGAATCTGCAGCAAATAAAATAGATGGTGCCTTGGAATATTCCAGAGGAGAATATTCTGAGGACAGCACACACATTTCTGACCAGGCTTTGAGGTCAAACAGATGAAGCAAGTCTTGTTAATCACAGACATGTTGGTGTTCCTTCTCTTCTTGGTTCTCTGCAGATTTTAACTTCTCTGATTGCATCCTGAGTTACTTCAGTGTGAGCATGAAAAGCAGGATAACTGTGCACAGCTCTGTTTTGTGTTGTTGTATTCCTTCTGCTTCTTGCCAGAAGACCATATTTTTCTCAGATTCTCGTGTGTTCTCCCTCTTCCTCTGTTTCTTCAAGATTTAATTAGAATTATGAAATAATTTTGATTAAAAGGAATCACTGGAGATAATCTCATCCTTTACCCACTCAAAACAGAGCTTGAAAGTTAGGTCAGGTTGCTTAGGACTTTGCTTGGTCCAGCTGTGAGTATCTCCAAGGGTGGGCCTGGGTATCCTGTTTAAGGGTTTGACCCATATGTGAAGGCCATATGAAGTGTAACTCATGATCCTCTGTAGATGTATAAGTCTGGGAGGTTTCCTTATGCTAATATACAGCATCTGGTAGAAAACCTGGATAGGGAAGTAGTTTCCAGCTTGGGAAAGAAGTGGAAGGGATTTATAGCATGGGGAAATGAGGAAAAGCCAAGATTTTACATTTATAGTAGGAAAGACAGTGATGGGCAGGAGTAAAAGAAATCATGGCAGTGAGGGAGAAAAGCAAGGACTGCTTCACAGGTCAGGCAAGGTTGTGTGTGGGAGGAGAACTTGGATGATGACAAGGCAGGACCATAACTGAAGTGGTCACCACCCCCAGATTTGGGTACCTCTTACAACCCTAAATAAATCTTCAAGAGTGTGTCATAGCTAAAAATATCTTGCCAGTTCTGGCATGAAGTTGATTGCAGGAGCTTCCAGAGCATTTTGCTCTCGGCTCCCTGTGCAATTCCAGTTGGATAGTACACCTCACATTTAAAACAGTGCTGATCTTTAGGTCTGCTGCTGTTCTGCTCCAGAGAAAGTTGCCTTTTTTGAAGAAAGAGATACAGGTCCTGCAGCATGCAAACACAGGCAATATATAATATTTATACAGGGCACTGTTTAGAGATACCTCCAGTTTCAATGACAGTTAATTCTCTTAAACTCTGCTGGACTGAAAAATGATGTATAAATATATGCAGATATTCTTCTTCATAACAATACCATGGAGTCCGAGCAGTGACAAGAAATTTAAATAGTCAGCAATATGAGGTAGAAAACATTTTCAAATACTAATAAAAAGGAGAAGAGAAATTGAGAATTATTTTCTTTTGCTGATAATTTAATTGTTCAGGAAAATACAGTGTGATTGTTAAAACTGCGCTCAGGTGTACAAAAGCAATGCCAGCAGCAATTGCACTTTTCAATAGCAGAATGCAAAGAAGAATATAGATGTGTGAAAAGAGGGAGAAGATCTTTAAAAAGGGTGACATGAGTTTGTGTTCATAAGAACCAAAGCCTAGGTGATTTATAATAGGAAATCACTTTTAGTGATGCAAACACGTTAACTGATGATTCCTCCCAAGACTGTTGTGAAGCAGGGAAGGATTAAGCCTTGTTTTGACAGATGGAGAAAAGGCTAAGTTCTTACCAGGAACTTTGCCAGCTCCTTTCAAAGTAGTTTCCAAGGAAGATCTTTCCCTTCAGAAATCTTGAAACTACAGACATCTCTCAAAGCCTCCCTCCATTACTGTGGGAGAACAGAGATGGTGTTGAAGGTACTGGCCTGGCCTTTTTGGAGCTCTGACTGGATTCAATCTGAACAAAGAACAAGCAGTAACAACCTTTCCCATATGACTCACCCTGCCAGAGGAAGATTAGTCAATGGAAATTTGTGTGTGCCTGTATTAGTCAGTAAATATGTACCCATCCCTGCACAGGGCCAGGGGCAAAGCACCAGAGCAGTGGGAGTGGAAGCCTGAGTGGAGGAGTCACAGCTTTGCTGTTGGCACTCCAGCATCAACAGAAGTAAGAGCAGAGGAGTCCTAGGCTGATTTCCAGCATTGTAACAGACCTGACATGTGAAGGATGTCAGGTGCTATCTCAGCTCTCCCATTTACCCTTTCTGCTCACAATCTGTCCAAGGCATACTCCAACCTTTCCCCAAAACATGCTCTTTTCACCATCTGGGGTCAGTACAGGACTGTTAATTTTTCCTAGATTTTTTTCTCAAGGAAAATTACTCACTCTAAAACTCATGTAACTCTAAGTTCATTTTGTACTGCCCTATTAATCAATAAAGTGGGCAGAATCTCACAGTGGTAAAGGTGAGTAGAGATTTAAGAAGTTCTCATTCAATAAATATTCAACTGAAAATCCAGTCTGCTTCTTTTTCTTCATTCTGGTCATTGACCACAGTTGCATCAGGATAGTTCATACATGGTAGGGTGTACCTTGGTTTGCCATTCTTTCCCAGAAGTTTCTGAAATAAAAACAATGATTTGCCAGCTAAATCAACTCCAGCTCACATTTTCCTAATACTAGTTTGAATGTTGCCAGCAACACGGTATATCCATGTTCACATCCTAAATGTAGCCTTCACTAGAGATCCAAACAGAAACCTTTCAGAGCTCTCTTCATGGCAACTTCTCTGTGCAATGAACTATTGTTGAAACAAATCTGGAGATACATGTGACATCAACAACATAACTTTGTGCCTCTTGGGTCACCCAAAACTTCAGAAGTTGAAAACCTGCAAATTCAATCACGAAATAAAGGCTGCTAATACCTTATTGTAAAGAAATATTTTCATTAATCTTAATGATAAGATCCTTCTGCTGCCATATTCTCTCTACTATTTATTAATTGTAGGACATTAATAAAGTTCTTGCTTCCAGTGCATCTTGACGAAACAATAACCAATAACAACCCTCAGCAACACCAGCCCGAACCAATGGATCCAGTTTCTGTGTTCCAAGCTCCTAATGCAATCTGAGCAACTCTAAAATCACTGTTCCTATATCATTTTAATGGCACACACATAGACTGAGAATCCCTCCCTGACCCTTAGCAGAGAGTTTTGAGAGGAGCCTTGAGAGGGGCTTCACAGGGAGAGCCCTTTGCTTAATTATGATTTCCTTAGCTTAAGTATCAATGTTTACAAGCTTCTAGTTTAGTCTGTTTAGAGGGGAAATGGAAGAAAAAATCCTCTTGGTTAGCAAAAGATTTTCTTTATCATCGCTCCTTACTCTTAAAAAAAAGTTCCCAAGTTACACATGTTTGCAAAATAACAAGTCATTCGTCTTTTCTCAGTCTACTCTCACTCCCGTGGCTTCCAGGTTTTATCAGCATTTCAGGTAAGCCAGAATGCCTCCTGTTGCTCTCTGCAGATTATCTGTCTTAATATTTGGCAATGATTTGCTCTCATTTGCATAGAAGCCTCCCTCTTTATATATAGGCTGCCTTCTTTAGTCATATGCTCCAGCCAAAATACTCCAGCTCTGTCTGCATCAAGGAAATGTGGGGTTTTTGTGGGGTTAGGATGGGAACAAGACTCATTCAGAGATTACACCCTTGACTGCCTGACATTGGTCTCTCAGTTTTAGTTATTGCAGGTTGAGAGGTCAAACACTGCCCTGGTCTGAGCATCATAATAGACGTACTTCATCCAGATTTTTAGTACAGACTAGAAAAAGACAAAATGGCAAACCTAGCACAAATGGGCTCACAATACAAAACCACTGTACAATTCAATGCAGATATTTTTACTCCTTTAAGTACACCTCATCTCTTGTAATAAAAGCTATTGGGATGACAAGCAGTTAATGGTTAGGATAAGAACAAAAGAAAGAGAGGAAAACATGACTCAGAGTGGGTTACTCGTTAAAGAAACTCATTATTTAAATATTAAAATAGGAAAAACATTGTAGTGAAAGAAAATGTTCCATTTAACTGCTCTTCACATTTATTTCTTGTCATTGAAATCTATCAGGTATCACCTAGTCTAATTAATCACATCCTGAATTGCCACACATAAAATAAATTTGGGAGATCAAAAAAATATATAAGGCTGTGTTGTGTAACTTGTTTCTGTTTTTTATCCACATATCCTATATCTCAGCTTCTCCTGCTGCAAGAGGATGTTCTGTTCTCCTGAAATTAGGAACTGAACACATTTAATCTGTGTAAGTTTCAAAGCCAGCCCGCCTTTTCAAAGAAGATAGAAACACAAAAATAAAATACATCACGGGTTATTTAACTCTTAGCTAAAGTAATTATATATATTAAAATTACATTTCAACCACTAGACAGTCCTTTGCTTAATTTTCCCTGAAGTGTCCCCTTCGCACATCAATGTACCTGCAGGGGCAGAGCACCTTCCTTTGCTGCGTTCTACCATCCGCTAGATGTCCCCCGTTCCTTCGAAAAGCTCCAGCGAGGAGCCAATCCATGAGGAAAAGCGCGACCAAGGGGAACTCAAGCAGTGCAGAAGCACGTTTGTGTTCACACCACGCAGGAGTTTTCTGTAACAGGTCCTGGTCGCTGGAATCACACCATTGAGTGTGATTCTGTAAGTCACAGCAGTTCCAGATATTGGTGTTCCAAACAGACAACAACAGTAACTGCGTTCAGACAAATTACAAAATAAAGAATCATCAAGGTTGGAAAATGCCTCCAAGATCAAGTGCAGACTTCAAACAAGTATGACCATGCCCACTAAATCACATCAAAAAATGCTGTGCCTGCCTGTTTTTTGAACACTTCCAGGAACGGTGACTCTACCACTTCCCTGGACAGACTGTTCCAACTTAACAACTCATTCAATGAAGAAACCCCTAATATTCAATCTGAGCCTCCCCTTGCACAAGAAAATGCATATACAGCAAATACAAAAATCAGATGAGACTGAAGAAAGTAGATGAAGACAGCACTGAGGAAAATAGGCTGGAAACCCAGGCACCACAGAGTAAACTGCATCACTCCATTCCAAACTATACATGGACAACAGCATTTTCCAAAGACATGTTATTATTTTTTTGCCATTCATGAAGTAAAATCAGACTAGATGTTATTTAATGGAAGCATACATTCTGTAGTCTTGTAGTCTAGTTGGGGTTTGGAAGGACCATATCTCCATGTAGATTTAGATAACTCCAGTGTAGCCAGGGAAGAGTCACATCAGTACCAGACTGAATGCTGGGCAATGTGAGCCAGACACGACACAAATAACAACATGTGACTTACACTGGCAATGATGAAAGCAAAGTTAAACACTGCTCTGGAGGAAACAAAATGTTTCACCAAGTAAATAGTGTCAGGAAGCTGCTTGCAACTGCCCACGAGTTGTACAACTCCCTTTTCCCTTCCTGCACCCTATCTGCCTTTTGCAAGTTTCCTGACATCCATGATTTAACTTATACCATCAGCACTTTGCAAGACCCTGCTGCAGAAAGTGCTGCATCTCCAATCTGTTTTGGAAACTCTTCCTCAGATTAGGACTCACTTCCTCGGTATTTTAAATTCATGAAATGGAAGGGAAAGGTCACATCTAAGGAAAAAAAAAGAAGAAACCCTTCCTCTGGATTAGTTTTGCTGTTTAAGTCAAGTGAATGATGCCAAATTATATCCATAAAAGAAACAGGACTCCAATGGCCTGTTGGCTTTTTTTATGTCACCAAAATGTTCATGACAGAAGGTCACAATGTGTCCTTTTCTAGTTGTTTTCAAAACAGAGGTGTTGTCATTTTTCAGTAAGGATACATATAGAGGGTTCTGCCAACTCAGTGTACTTGTTACCTAATTTTAATGCCACTGACTGAATGATACAGATTTTCATTGCTAATTAAATATCAGATCATGGTGCACAATCTCAAAGTTATTCATGTTTTTAACACCTGATTATTTCAGGGGGAGCATAAGCAACAAAATGCCTTTATGAGTCTTGACGCTGTTTTTAAAAATGAAGGGAAAAAATCCATGCAGTTCTCAACAATGTATTTGTTTGTCCAAGGCATTGTCAAAGCACAGAGAGCTGGGAATGTAAGAACTTAAACCTACTCAACATGCTTTTGGTCTTCTCTATAAAAGGCCTTTGAACTCTTCTGATTCTCCCTCCCAGCTGCTCTCAGACTGACTCCACTGGAGTGAGTGATGGTTGAAATGATGGTTATATACAACCACTGCTGGCCCTCTGATTGCTGCATCCATTCTGGAGCTGTTCAGATTGGAGTTAACAGCAGTTGCAACCAGGATATTGTGTACTGGTGACCAGTTTCCACCAGGCCATCTATCAGCAATACCAGAGAGGGTCAAATCCAGAGCCCAGAGGCCATCAGTGTGAAATGTTTTGTTTTCAATGGGATTTCTATCAGATTGTTGTTTCCACTGATGAAAAATAAACTGTTTGAGGGCTAATAAATCTCACAGCTCCACATAATCCCTGGTGTTCTTTCCAGTGCTTAATAGCTCTGCTCTCACCAGTTATCTAACTCAGTCTGAAGCTAAATGGATTTTTTTTCACAGGCCAATACACACGTTATACAGAATGTCCTTTCCCCTCCTGCTTACCCATGTTGTTGGCCATCTTTTTAATACATAACTGAGAACTAAGGAATGGAGAGAACAGAATGACCTATTGAACCAATTTTGCTCCACAGCAGAGCTGACAGGAAAACGGCTGCCTCAGCTCAGGGTTCCAGGAATGGGAAAACAGATGTTTCTCAACTGCATTTAACAGATGCTATTCCAGCTTGAAACAACATTTTAAAATGCAGATCTCAAGAGTTTATGTGTTTCCAAAGTATTCAAAGAATGGGAAAGCAGAAATTTCTTGCAAAGTCTTCAAGTAGTGCCAAGCATGCCTTTTATTCCTTTTCTTTTCCCAAACTAACTTCTCCAGTTTAGCATTCCTGTGGCTGATACATGCACCTAAATATGCATTGGTGCCTACATGCCTTAGATAATCAGATCAGGTAGATTAACACTGCCACAAAACTTGCATGTGACCTTGGGAAAATCACTTGATTTCCCTGGATGTCAGTTCTGCACTTGTGCTATCTAGACCTTGTAACTGTTCCTTGAGAGCATCTCTCTCAACTACCAATACCTACAATAGCTAGCACACAGAAACTACAAACAAGAACATAGCCCTGGGGAATTGCCATAAAATAGATTTTAAAAATTAAATGAACTATCAGCTGTTCAGTGAATAGCAAGGCTACATAAACCAAAGTGGGTGAGACACAGGTCCTTTATAGGGGAATTGCAGACTATCCTGTCAACTGGGAATGCTCTTAAGTCCCAGCATCAAGTGTAAAGATGGAAGGGCAGAAATGTGAGAAGACAACAGTTTCCAGCCCATTCTCTGAATAGATTCAAGTTGCTGTGTAATTCAGCATTACAGTCAATTCCTAATTTAGCATTAAAAACCAGGAAGGGAAGGAAAGGCATGCTGAAACTTTCTTACCTTGAGCCCATCAGGTTTGCCTCTGACTACTTTTAGCCCATGGAAGGAACTCTTCTGTCAAGCATCACAGAATGTGTGGGTTATTATTCTCATACTACAAATAGAGAACTGAAGTGACAGCAAGGAATAACCAAAAATATACATTAAAGATCCCAAGTCCATGGAACTATGCATTTCCCAAGAATAAGCTTTAGCCCATATTTACAGTTTCCTTTTTCCAGTTATGCCAAGTAAATCCCATGAGCTGGCTGTGATAAAATACTCGGAGCACTTCCTTCCCTGGCTGAAACCAGAGACATGCTACCAGCCCCAAAGTGGAAAACACCTCAGCTTAAATTGGTTACCAGCACTCATGACAGTTTTGGTGAAAGTGAAGGTAGAGAAAATGACTTTACTGAAAGAGTTTTGAACTTGTCAGATATTCTTTATGTTTAGAGTACTGTGCAGTCTGGGGTTGGGGAACTGAAGCTCTTAATGGGAGAGAGGTGTCACATCTGTACCAACAGAAAAGGAGCAGAAGCACCAATTTAAGGAAGACATTTCCCTGATGTTCAAATGTATTTGCAGGGTGTTCATCCATACACTCCATTGATGTACAACAAGTATAGAGAACATGAAACCAAATGGGTTATCTTTACTAAAGAGATATTGTGAATAGGATTCTATTCCACTAGACAGCTAAAAAAAATCACCACTCTTCAACAATGCAGATTTAGCCCAAAATTGATTCCTTTTCAAAAAACCTAAATATTTTCTGAAAAAAATGTTGACTTTTACAGAATAATTACACTATGTGGAAAAAAAAAAAGAGAGCCATTATTCAAATATTTCAAAATAAAAGCATAATATTTGTCATTAGAAATTATTGAAACACTCTCCAAACATTTTAAAAACATAGACTGGAAATCTTAAGATTTCAAATGTTGATTTCAGAACTAAGGTAACTTCTTGTTTTAAGCCAGCAATAGTAGAATTTTCTTGTACCTTTAAAGAATACTGTGTGTAGTACAGCAGTCTTAAGGGTAAATCCTCTGGCTTGTAACAAGGCATTAAAAGTCAGTGATTAGAATTTAGTGTAGATTGTAACAACACAGAAGAATTGATGCTGGGTTCTCTTGGTCTTTCATGGCCAGAGCCTCTATTCTTTCTCCTTGTATTTATGTCTCATAAATTATATACACTTTATTGATTGAATTAACAGGCAAAATATCACTTTTCAACCTCTGGTTCATATTCTTGTCCCAGATATGCTAGTGCCAACTCTAAATTAAACTAAATGCCTTACATGGAGTAACTCTTAATTTATGATATTTAGAAGAAGCAGACTTGGTTCTCAGTCTTTAAAAAATGTCTGTTTGCAGCCAAATAAACTCACTCGTGGTTACAGCCTCTGTGGCACAAGATTGCCATCCAGTGGTAATTCCCAAACCTGTATTCGCTGAAGGCATTCCCGGAGAGTTGACCAGCAGCCAGTGCTGCTTACACCTACCAACCTGGTAGCTGCAAATTCAAACTCATGAGTAGTTATTGCTAGGCTGAGAAGAGTATTTCTGTTAAAAATTAATAACTTATCTCTTTTTTTTTTTAAAAAAATCAGCTTTCCATATTGAAATAGCTTAGACAATGAGTGTAGATTTTTGCTTCCTTAAGAGCAGGAGCATGCTGAAGGGGGATGCCCCTGGCACAGCTATATTCAGAGGTACTACCACCATCCTAACGCCGTATCTCAGCTACTTTTCAGCCCCCTCTGCTGGCATGGCATTAGTCAGATCAGAGAGGAACACATCAGTGCTCTTTTAAGCATCCTTGTACAGAGCTTCACCACCTGCTCTGGAGTGCCCTGTGCAGGGCATGGAGCTGAGACTGTGAGTGATCAAGCTTTGAGGCCGGTTTCATGTGAATATTTAAGCAGCCAGACATCAATATGCCTACTGGTATCTCTGATCTGCAAAGAACAGGCCCTGAACTCAGACCTTCCACTTCCTGGAAAAATGCTTTTTTTCTGCAGATCACAGAAATATCTTTTAGAGGGAGCAGGTACAGCTGCAGTTGTGAAGACTTGGCCTGACTGGCATCCGTCAGTGGGGTTTGAGGATTACCTCTTGAACTGAGCCCCTCTGGGGAACTGAATGAAGCAACACGAAGCTTTTAGTTCCTGATTGAGCTGAGATATGAAAGAGTGCCAAGCTGCTTAGCCCTGTTGAACTGGTGCAGATCTAGGCACACAGAGAGGCTCTATACAGCAGAATATAACTTCTGCATAAACAGGAAGCGTGGTTTGGGAATCTAGATGTGATGCAAGGTCAGACACAGCTCACTGGGGTTTTTCCACCATCTCTGTTTTAGACTTAGGAGCTCAAATTCTGCTCTAAACACTTATTTTTTGGACTTGGCCTGTAGCAAATTAATAAATTCTGGTTAAAACCCCATGTATTTCATGCCAGTTGTACTGATGTACCTCATTCTGTGTTTCACCCTCCCCCACCTGGACTGTTTTCCTTTGTACTTAACTGGATCTCTGGCAATGCAGATGTGTAGGAATGATTAAAAATGATTCATGGATTTGTTTGGCCTGATTGCCCACAGATTAAATAATTTCAATGTCCTCATAATACAATGTCCCCATTACCATTACAGGCATCTTACTTCTAAACAGGAATTAAGTTACCTGGGCTTGTGGAGGCACCATTGCCATTAACACTTGCACAGCAGAGCTCATCCCAATGAGCAGCCCTTTCTGCCACGTCTCTTTAGGAGATGCAGGAAAAAAAATACTTTTCTTCCTAGGTAAAATTCCATTTTGATACATCTTTTGCAGTAACATGTGAAATGAGATGATGAAGGTTCAGGCTGGTCCTAAGAACAAAACAACAGTGGAGTTTCTCTCTCTAACTTCTGAAAGAGATCAGTGGAGTGTACATAAAACTGAGAATTTTGCATTATTTTTATGATAATTTACTTCTACTTCACATTTTATTCTGTTCAAGAATGACAAAGTATATACTAAATTAGTACAAATAAATTATTTTACCTAGAATTGGTCTAGCTGAAGTAGTCATATTCAAAATGGTACAAAATATTAACAAGTGTGGAAAAAAAAATACATACAAACACTTGGCATTGAAGAACAAATGTTCAAATGCTGAAAATCAGAATCATTCTCCAGGACTAAAATTAATGTGATTTGACTTACGAATTTAGTGTGGTACAATTGCTTTGAGACAAGGAAAGTGAGAGACTGGTAAATCAGCTCTTTGTGTGCTTTGCAGCAATTATCATATTACAGCTATGTGGTGGAATGAAACAGTGAGTAATTTATGTCTTAATTCCAGAGCAGGTAAGTCAAGAACAAAAAAAAGCATCCTCAGACATTTTCAAAGCAGTTTGATTCATTTTCTGCTTATGAAACCATGCTGCAAGCCACAATTCATTCAAAATTAAAAAAAAAAAATCAGAAAAAAGATGTAAGAAGAAAAAAAAAATCAGAAAAAAATTAATCCTCCCTCCAAAAAAAAGCAGAACCCAAATGCTTATCATCAGAAACATAGATATTACTTGGTGTCTATGGGATCAATACAGTTTCCTCAAATTTGTCCAATAAAACAGAACAAATATTTTGCCAGTCTTTTCTTAGGTAAGCTGCTTTCTCCTAGATAAAATTTTCCTGCTGGCTCCTGTACAAAGGGAAAGGAAATTATCTTCTTGGAATAGAAGTGATCTGTCAGTGTAGAAGGCTGCAGTGGGCAGTTGCAGCAACAGGATTAATGACTTGCTGGCAAGAGAAGCTTTGGAGCAAAGGTGGGATAGACACAATCACAATTTACATTTTCTGACACCTTTGCTGAGGCTTTCTACTCAGGAAAAAAAAAATTGATTGGGGGGTGGCTAAATTTAGTGAAACCTTCATGCTGTTCATATTTGATCAGACTAGAAATTAAAAGACAACTGGCAAAATCTCACCCTTCCAGGGTGCAGACCTCAAAAGAGCCAAAGACAAGTGCATATCTGCCACCTCCTGTTTCTAGTGTGGACAATACAACGACGGAAATAATTAGCTAATCTTTCATTTAAATAAAGTGTTTTGGGGGAAAGGCTAAAAATAAACACTGATTCATTCCTTGTCAGGGAAGTTTCTTCTGTCAATTATCACATTGTTACTGCTGTTTTTAATCTAGTCAGATGGTGAGATTGGCAATCCTTTCTGCAGGGGCTTCTGGGTGTTATTTTGTGGAGAATCTTACTTGAAGGACTGATTACTGCTTTTATGGGAGCCAGTGGGAGTTTGGCCACAGTCCTTCACGCATGTTAATTTGAGGGACTTCCAAATGTTAGCTAATGATCTCAGAGTTCTTTTTATGAAATATGCGTGGGTTTGTTTTGGGGTTTGGGTTTTATTGTTGGGTTGTTGGTGTTTTTTTTTAATTCCTAGGAGAACACAATTAAGGCTGGAGAAAGTGCTGCACTGTAGCTCTGGACTGACCTCTCAATAACGTCAGAGTTCTAGAACGAAAAAATTCAGAAGCACACATATTTACTACAGTCAGATATATTATACAAATTAAAATCAAATGCATTCGTATTATTTATATAGTCCAGACCATATGCTTTGCATTGCTATGGACTGGGTCGTTCTGTTGGTCTTCACTTGCAGCTACCTGAAAAGTAATTATGCTCTTTCTCTTTTTTAGGAACAATACTAAGGGGAAAGCAGTAGCCTCCGCCTCAAAGCAGGGAAATATGTCAGCATGGAAAATAGATGCACGTGTGGGTGGGGGAGTTTCATTCCTGTTTTCTGAAGCCTTATGTAGCTGTAAACGAGAAACAGGAGAAAAAGCGAGCCAGTGGCAACTGAACAAAAAGCCAAGGACACAAGTCCAAGCAAGCGCCGGGGCTGCGGCTCAGTTAAAAGCGTGCGAAGGGATCTTTGGGCTAAACGCTGACTTGAAAGGGCTTGGAACGGAGCACACCAACAAACACCGCGCTCCGTCCTCCCCCTTCCCACCGCCGCTACCAAAGAAAAAAACCCAAAAGTTATAAAGATGTTTGTTTCTGGCTGCGTTCAGGCCAGAAACGAGGTTTTGCACTTTCCCCATGACTAACAGGGCAGTTAATGACTACGAGACGTTCTCCCGCAAGGACCGCAGCACCCCGCGCATCCCCGGCTCAGCCTCCCGCCGGTCCGGCCGCGCCC
>VZTB01003728.1:2641526-2712038 GCA_013397245.1 Thryothorus ludovicianus
GTCCTGCCCCACTGATGCCTGGGGCGGGCCCGAGGGGCGGCAGCGGGCGCGGCCGGGCTGGGTGCCCCCCTGCCGCAGGCCGGCTCCCGGCACTGCTTTTCCTTCCTTTCCTTTCCTTGCCCCCGTCTGTGTGCGGCCGAGCGCAGCCGTGGTGGGATCAGAGCCGAGGGCGCCGAGGCCTGGCCGCGATCGGGGGCACCTGCGGCAGCCCGGGGGAGCAGGGGCAGAGGGAGGGCGCTGAGGGCTCCGAGCAGCGCTCAGGCAGCCCCGCAGCACCGGCACTGCCCGGCCGTGCGCACCGCGGAGCCGCCGGACAGCGCGGCTGCGGCACAGCTGCGCACAGCTGGGCACCAAGTCGCTTTCATCAAAGGTGCGGGAAGAAAGCGCATGAAGGGAAGGAAGCGCCGTCAGCCTCGGCAGCCAGGAGACCGCTGGGGACAGGGACCTGCCGCTTCCGCGATGCTGCGCAGGAGGTCTGGTAGGAATTGCCAGAGCTCTTGCTGCCTGCTTCCAGTTTAGGAGATTCACCACCCTCCTTCTGCTCATTCCCTTTTCCACAGTCAAAGAGCATAAAGCACAAAATGCCTTCTATCGAGCAAAAGACAGACAAAGAAATGCAACCATCCAAAACCCAAGCCAAAGTGCGTCTGGCTTGGGATGAATACTGGACCATGTCAGCTGGGAGTGGGAATTTTTCAGAAGGCTGGACTCCAGTCCAAAACGGACCCTGTCATTTGGAGTCTGAATATGAAAACAGCTTGCAAAACATTTTTTCAGGCTTCTGACAAAAGAGTTGGTCCTTCTTTTGCTCTGGTATCTAGGCTACATTGTGCAGGCTCATGCATATCACTGGTTTTATTCACATGAGTAATTCCATTTGAATTTGGAGCGACAACGTGTATGTGTAAAGTTACTCATATGCTTTCTGTCTCTTTTATATATTGAAATGATGTGGGTTTGGTTTTTTTCCATTTGATGGTGCAGCCCAGTAACTGTTGGCATCGAGGTTATAGTGAACCATCACAGTTATTATTACTGTTTGTCAGCTGACACCTTTGTTTTCCTTGCCAGACTAAAATGCAGCTATTCCTCTCCATGCATTCTATTCCAGCTATGCAATTATATCATGTTTTTATGCAACCATCTTTCACCTGATGGTGTAAATTCATCTTCCCTATAAAGGATCTTTTTGTACTCGGCTTCCCCTCCAGTCATGACTGACAGTCATTCCAGTTGTGCCATCTGAGTCTTTCTCACACAAGTCTCTCATGACTTCTCCCATACAGAATAATCTAAATTCATACTGATTCTAACAGGATATCTGGATGTTTTAATATCTGCCAGCTGGAACTTTTTATTATTCTCATTGCCAAATGCCCTCTCTTTTCTCCTTCATATTTCTTCAAGCTACAGCTTCTGCTATTCTCATAACCTCATATGTCTTCTCTATCTCATTGCTGCATGTTTGTCTAAGGGCAAAATGTCATGGGGACAAGAAAAACACGATGTCCATCTTCTATGACGTGTGGCATTAAGTCTTAAGTGTGACTGAGTGTTTTATTAGATGCTTCTTTTCCTCAGTCAGGGGATATAAAGAGCAACCAAGTAAAATTCAATGCAGACTTTTTGTTTTTAATGGAAGATAATAGCTTTTCACTGATATACTCTCAGGTGTCAGGTATATACTCTAGTATCCTAACTCGTGCCTGAGGAGAGGAGTCAGGCTGTGCAGCAGTCAGACTGTCAGGCAGCCAGGCAGCCCCTGACTCCTTTGGCAGTCAGAGTCTTTCTTCCTAACCTAGAAAATTCTGTGAATTAGTGTGAGTAGAGTCTCCCTTAGGAAATAAAGTATTTTGAAGTTACTTCAGCAGCAGGTCACAAGCTGTCAAGAAGATGCATTCAGTCACACCTAAGGACAGATTTATTACATTCAATCGCCAGGGCACCTGCCTACTGTATCTTGAAAGAATCCAGCTAGTTAGTTTTTGAAATCCCCAAATGATGCCTTCTAGGAACACTGAGAACTGCTGTTTGTGGTGGAAGGGTGGTGACCCGTGCATTGAAATGACCTGCTCCAGTGGTGACAGTACAGATTACTTCCAAGGAAAGGGCAAAAGGCCAAATACATCTTAAGACTGCCCTGCGAATGTGGTGGGAATTTCTCATTTCTTTTATCATAAAGTCTGAGGACCAGGAGCTGTATTTCCTCCCTCTGTCATATCTAGAAGATGCAAAATCACCTGTTAGTCTCTGGTAATTCCTGAAGAGCCACCTTCCTGCAGCAACACTTCAGTCAGGGTGTCCATTCCATTCAGGTGCTGAGACCACAACAGAGACCGAGTTCTGCCAGTGGATCCTAAATAACATTTGACAAGCAGATTAGGTTCCTGAAGTAAATCTCCTATTAAGGATCTATTATTTTAATAATAAATAAAAACTATACACACATTGATTATGAGCATACACTTTGATCAGATGTGGCTGCTGCCCTGGGTTTATATATCCATAACGTGCTATACTTGTGCCACCCATGGATGTGTGTTTAGGGAAGCTCTTTGTCAGAAACTTCATTTCAAATTGAGGTGCACTTAAATGATTAAGTGCAAATGTAAGTTGTAACCAACAGATTACCTGGGGAGATCTACTAATCAAAATTATATAGAGTAATTTTTAGTTTACAAAAAAAGCCTCATTATTTAAAAAAATACAGACCTATCAAACAACTAACAAACAAAAACCTAACAGTGGTTTGGTTAATAAAAAGCAAAAAAAATCCCCAGCAAATGAAATTTTAATTTACTAAGGAAACTAAGATGATAAAAATGTATTAACTTTCATCTGTACCATAAAACATATTTAACTACAGTCTAAAAGGCAATTTCCTGATTCATATACTAGAAGTATATATAAAAATGTAACAACCTCAGAAATATTTTAAATATTGAATTTATTTTTTCCAGCTACTTCCTCCTTCACCATACTTGGGTAATAGATTAAATATTTACTGTATTATTCTAAACCAAGTTTGTATTTTTCTTTTATTTACTTAAAAATAAGAAATATACCTAGCATGTAGAAAATACAACTGCATGTATTTGTATTTATATTTATATTTATTTAATAAGTTAATTTATTACTACTTAGGAGTTTACTTTGTAACAGAGATGAAATAGTACTACAAAACACTAATGACTATAGGATTTTCATTTCTGGGTGAAAGCTTCCAGAAAAAACAAAAGATGATATATTAATAATGTCAATTTGCAAATTTTAATTTTGGAATGATACGCAAACATAAATTTATTATGAACTTCTAAAATTAAATCTTTAATATTAATGTGATCTGAATTAAAGAAAAGCAATATCTTGCCTGCAGAGCTCCAGCAAGAGGCAGTGAGCTTTTTCCCTGGGAGAGATGGATGATGTTGTTGTCTGTGGTGAAGGTGCTGTGGCACAGCTCTCTGCAGAAGGAGCAGTTCCAGACACACCTGACAGCACACAGCCACTGTCACTAGTGTGGCTCTTTCAGAAGGGTTGCCCCCTTTAAAATTCATTCAAAAGCATTTGGAAGCACTGAGATATAGCAGGGATAATGGTTATGAATACTGCTCTAAACTTGTTAAATTCAGCTAAGAGTTACTCAAAAGCCTCTGTTTTTCTGTCAGTTTTTAGTATGTCTGCTCTAAGCTTTATTCGGACAACAGGGTTGTTATTGTTTTACTTGAATGTACCTGTCTTTCTTCTGAACCCTGATATGAGGATGGAGCCTGTGTCTTCTGCTTTGATTTGTCATTTTACAAACCCTCCTTCTGTCCTTCATCTTCTTCCTGTAAGGAGCAATACCTCTTTCTGTTCCCTTCCTTTTGTCTTGACTCCTGTACTTGTAAGCTCAGTCATGTGGTACTTGCATGTTTTACAACATGTGGCAAAGCCAGGCCCTTATTTCAGTTCAGAATGCTAATAATACAGAACTGTCACAGACACCCTATGGTCCTGGAGCCATTCACACTTTTAGGCTGAAACTCTGAAGCTGAGCATCTCTGAAAAATAATTTCTGTATTTTGAAAAAAACCCCAAACCAACCAACCAAACAAACAAAAAAACAAAACAAAACAACACCACAGAAACAGTTCAGGTTATCTTGAGTTTAGGTAAAAATAAGATTGCAAACCAGAGGATACTAAATTTATCACATGTAGTGAAGCATTGTAAGTAAACATGATGTACTGAAAAAAAAAAGCCTTTTTCTCTATTGTGAACAAGTTGGGTTTGTTTCTAAAACCTTGTAAGGGTATTGCAAGTCTCCAGAGTTTCCTCATTCATGCAGGCAGTCCCACTGGAACAAGACTTACAATAAAACCACCTCTAGAGCCAAGGTTTCTAGGATAAGTACAAATGGGAAGATCTGTTATTATTTTTGAAGAGCAGTAAAGCATCAAGTTGTCTAGTGAGAAAATGCAGTGTTCTGCCTGCAAAGGTTCAAGGCTTGAGTTCAGAAAACTGGGTCATTAACAAAAAAAGCCCCCAAACAGAACAAGATTTCCTACTTGGGCCCTTCCCCATATAAGTGGTTTCATGTCTCATTATATTCCAAAAAGCTTGATCATTTTAAAAATGAAACTTTTCTGAGTGTATTGGAAACAGATGGAAATGAATCAAGGGGCCAAGATAGAAAAAAGCTTTAATGAAGATCTATTTAAGCAATACTTTAAATAAATAAATCATTTGTCTGAGAAACCACATCTATCAGAAATATAAATAATTATATAATGAACATATAAACTACATTTCCTGAAGTAATTCCTGTCTTGCTACATTTCCTGAATTATTTGTATTATGAAACAGTAGTGGGGTGCCATTAATTGATACACACTCAGTGCTATAGTTACTGCACTAATTGCAGCTCTCTAGGCCCTCGACTCAGCTCCTCCAGCCCTTCAACAATTGGGATTGATTGCACAGGAGCTATTTTTAGAATGGAATGGCAGAAGACTTTGGAGAGCAGCAGACATTTTTGTGTGTGCTACAGCTGTTTTGGAAAAAAAAAAAAGTTGAATAAAAATGTTCAGAGCTGTCTTTTTGGATTTTTTTTTTTTTTTCTGAAGCCAGAGCTTCTTACTGGATAACTGATATTATCTCAAGTTGAAACTGAGGTCAGTGGTGCAGGACACAGAGGTCAAGGCTTGGTGACTTTGTTCTCAGAAGAGGAGCAGCTTTTCTTTGGAAATGGGACTGCTAAGGCTGACAGGAGGTGAACTGTGGTGGGTTGGGCTCTATGGACAGGCAATCCAGGAGTCAAGTTTGCACTTTAAAATACCAATGATGAAAGGCAGGATTCAGGATTAACTTGCTGGGGTTTTTTCCCCAGCTCTGAAACGGAGCAGTTAACTGACTATTAGGGATTGTCGGTCTGCTTCCAAGAATGCTTTAGCTGAGAGCAAATGGATGAGATTCCCAAGGGTCAGCTGGTGCTGGTAAGGTGTGACAGGGAGGAGACACCCAGTCACTTCATCCCAGCCTGGCCTTTTGTTATCCCATCCTGCTCGCCTGCCTTGCAGGAGTTCAGCTGGGCTAAAATAAACAACTGCACAGGACTTCATTGCTAATCTGGTCTATGAAATCAGGGCTGTCATCAACTCTGAATGTGTACAATAGGAGGCAAGGCCTGCAGGAAGAAAAACAAGCAGAAATATGGAGGAAGAAGGATAATCAGGTTTATAACTGAGAAGAAGACCCCAAACTGCAAGGGGCCAAGCCTGGTTTACCTTTGTAAAGTGTTAGTAACCCATCACCTTTACAGAGTAAATGATGTCAATAGCAGAAATACCTTGGCACTGTTACACTGCACTGCTTCAGCAAATTTGAAGTGTTGTACTAAGGAAGTGGCTGTCCCCATTTAGCTGTGGAAGTGAATGATTTGGCTGTGGTTGCTCAGAAGCTTGGCAGAGTTAGGGAGATAATCCCTGTTTTATGCCTTCAGCTGCTTTTCCCTTTTCAATGGGATGCCAGAAAGCTTTATGGACTTACACACCTATGATGTGTCATTACTTCATACCTGCTAATTCCCCTGGACATGAGAAATGCACCCTTAGTAAGTGCCACCCATCTTTGTATTCCTTCAGAGAAAACATACAAAAAATATACTTCAGTTTCTACAGTAATAGCTTACAATGGTTTGCATAAATTAAAACCCCAACAAAATTGAAGGAGTTAATCTTCCCTGAATATGCTGCAGGAGATTCTCTAGCATCTTTTTGTCACTGAATATATTCCAGTCTTAAAAAGGATAAATTTTAGAGATTAATTGGATGATAAATTAAGTTAGGTACAATAATTTAATATTAATATGAAATATAACTAGCTCTTGTATCTAGCTTGTTTTACTGTAATCCTTGTTCTTCCTCAAGTTAAGTGCAACTTGCCCTGGAGTAATTTACCATGAGGTAAATTACTCTTCCCTATTGATTTCCAGCCTGGGTTCTCAATGCAGCTGGAATCTGGCTTCCACTGAAAAGTCTTGGAATTGGGAGACTTTGTCACCTCATTTGGTGACGTGCCACCTCAGACACGTTACCAAGACAAATTCCAAAATTTGGTCTAATGCTGGGGGAATTTTTTGGGTGTGCTTTGTAAAATGATCTATGTTAAAATAAGCTACTGTTTTGAAGAGGATTAATAGAAGAATGTTTTCCTGGTACTTATGTCTTCATAGAACACAGTGACATCTTGTGGCATAGGAAAGGCTGGTGTAATTTTTTTCCTGATGAATCCTCATTTCAGCAGATTTACAGATAAAAGTCTAAACAAATTCTGGACAACTGCTAATGCGTTACTTCTATCTGTAATATTCACTCTTTCCAAAGTTGGTTTTTTTTTTAAGTACAGGTTTGTCTAAACTACTCTTTTAGTGAGAAAAGACCATGCCCTGGTATTTAAAATGTAGTGTGCTGGAACTTCACTTCACTGATATTCCTTGGAAAACTTTCAGCTCCAGGAATGTTCCTGTCCCAGCCTCACTGATACAAGAATCTGAGTCAGAATTTCAGGTGCTTTACTGAAGTTAGTGTATTATCACAGATGGACAAAATTGTCCAATGCTGCTTTTGATGAGATTGAAAAGAAAACACAGTAACATTTTATCATAAGGGGAGACTTTTCTTTTTTCATTTTTTGTCTCTTTGCAGAGCAAACAGGGTTTAGGCCCTGTCCTTGATATTTTGGGGCCCTCCATTGACTTGGCTGCCCTTTGCCAGCTGATGCTTGGATAAGATCCTGGTTATCAGCATGGAGGGAGGAGCTGCCCGGGGCGCGCAGCAGCCGCGTCCCTGTGACCGCTACAAACACGCCTGTGCTGTCTGCAGGGGCTCTGTTTATCTCTACGGAGGGCACGGCAGCTCCGCGCTGGGCGACTTCTGGAGGTACCACCCAGGTGAGCCGGCCCCTCCCCCGGTGCGGCAGGGTCAGAGCCATTCTACACCGGTCATCGTGGAAGGCAGGATGCTCTGTATGAGACACATTGTCCTCATTCAAAGTCTTTCCATCACAGGGATGGCTAAACTGCTTTCTGTTCGTTGGGCTGAGGGAGGGCATTTGCTCCTCTTTTGATTTCAAAGTTTTGATTTCATTTCCTTTTGTTTTTGAGTTGTTTTTTTTTCTTGACCAGAAATACTGACTCATTTAAATTATCCTGGTTCTAGCAAGGGTTATCAATGAGCTTTCCTGTCTCTAACACAGCAACAGTTCCTGCATACAAAAGTGCACAAAGGGAACATGTGAATACAGCACCTTGTAGGTTTGTAGTATCGATGCACTATCAAATATAAGCCTTTGTAATTTTTGACTTGATATAAGGTTTTCCCTGTTCAGTTGTTACTGGAATATACCAGAATTGTGCTGGGGTTCATGCTCATGGAATTATCAAGTTTTGGCGTAGGTAACAATTAAAATATAAGCAGTAACAATTACTATATTTAAATGTTACTATTACTATTATATTTAAATTTGCTAAATAGAAAAATACATATATTTAATTTTTGGGAGAACAGAGAAAAGATGACAAAACACTTCATTTTAAGCAGCACAACCAAATTCAAAGCCCACCTTTTCACATTTTCCCTACTGTTTATCTGTTGAGTGCACCACTGTCTTAACTTCAGCTTTGGTTTATAGTGAAAAATGAATGGGAAATGTTGGATTGCTCAAGAGATGGTCCAGAAGAACTGGAAGAACATTCAATGGTGGCTTATAAGGTAGTAGACCAAAAAATATATTGTCCATATCCTGACTTTTTATTTCCTATTACACAGTGCAATGAAATGCCATAGATTATTATGTACTGAAATAGTGTGCCCAGAAAGAATTTTTGTGTTGGTGCAGTTTTGGACGTAGCTGAACCGATATTTGGGAATTTTTCTGAACAGAGTGACAGTAATTCAGCTGTGCAGCAGCCCCCTGATTTGCTCAGTAAGTAGCAGTAATACCAGATAAAGACCCTGGCAGCACATTCTCTGACTTATCTGTGCAGTTGTAACAGTTGCTCTGAATTCATTTGCATGATCAGCCACGGCATAAAAACATTCACTGCAGAACTCGCGTAGAAAAGGGACGGGGGAGTGAGGGAAAGTAAGAATTAAAGCCCTGCCTGCGAGGGGAAGACAGAATTTAGGCTATCAGGAGCTAGGATACAATGAAATATTTCTATAAACATGCAAAATCCAATATTACCTGAGCAGTGCCTCCAGAGAGCTCCAGATTCCCAGCCCTGAAGCTGCCCCAGGCTGACGAGCGGCTCTGAAACGCCGTCCCTGTTAAACAGCAGAATGTTCTTCAGGGCTTCCCACTGGGAGAGAATAAAGAGAGGATAATTAAAAGTTGGCGGCTTTTTGGGATTAGTTGTTAAAAGATCATCATATTGTTAACTATATTTTGCTGATAGCAACCTTTGCATTTAAGAATTGTTTTAAAAATTATTTTCATGCTACGTGCCTTCCTGTAAGTGACAAATATTTGTGAATTTTGCAGGGCAGCCTGTATATTTTTGGTGGGATGGTGGATTCTGCTTTCACACAAGCAAAAACTCCTCTCTGGATATATGACATTGGTATGATACACAATAGCCAGTCTTTTCCATGGGACATTCCAATTCCATAGGCAGTAATAAATAGTAAGAACCAAACTGTTTTCTGCTGCTTGCAATAGAAGCTTTCCCTAAGCTTTACAACAGGTAATGTGTGTAAAACTGTGTGCATATTTTCCCCTCAAAATTAGGCTGTTAAGCTATCAGAGGCACAGGTCTTACTTCAATTAGAAAGTATTTTATGGGAAAATTTAATGTATTTTAAGGTCTCAGAATTTCCATTCCTCCCTTTCTCCTTCTTAAGTTTACTATTTGATCAAAATACTTGATAATTAATGTATTATTTTTAATTTTTTATGCCCACTTATATTTTAAAAACTGAGATCTCATGGAAGAAATATCAGTAAAGTATATCTCATTTTGTATTTTTACGGAAGAAACACATAAGCTAGAGGAAGAGAAATCAAATAGAATTAAGTAAGATGGGAAATTAACAACAACATTTTATAACACAAATTTTTTTCTCCTAAGAACAAACATTTGGGATCTCATAACTGTGTATTCTAATAAAAACAGTGCAACATTTGGATTTAATAGCAATGGATTCTCCCTTTGGAAATCCTGTGCACAGTAATGGCTGTTATTTTGATGTCAGATCGTGAGGGGGGAGAGAGAGGCTCAGTTCTTTTTGAGCCAGTAAATCCTGTGTCCAAACCAATATTTAAGTTTTCTGATTTCTTTTCTTATTTCACTATGTAACCTTAAGTCAATGGGGTTTTTTCAATCCTTCCTTTGTGTTTTCCACCAGTAGTCTGAGTTAACCTGCTGGATGAAAGAAAAGCCTCAGAACATATTTTAAAGGGGAAAGCATCTTATTGCTCACAGTACTTACCAGTGGAAATTTGAAATGAATTATTCAACATTGGTTGTGTGTCTAGCTGTTTCATAGTTATTATTTAAAATTTTTGGCAAAAATAGCTTTAAGTAATGGAAGCCTGCACCGATTTCTCATTGTACCTCTGGTGCTGGGTTTTCTGATATTTCCTCTCCTTCCCAGATCTGTGATTGCTGCCTGTTATTTGAGGGCTATTTAAGGGACCTTTGAAAAAGAACAAGAAAGAATAAGTCTGCCATAATAAGGTGTATGTGATAAGCAGAAGGAGTCATGCATCCATAGGGAAATTGGGTTTCCTACAAGTTCAGAAAATGATGAAAATACTTCTGCATTATGAAATTTAGTTTTAGGAAAGAGGAATACGGTGTGGTACCTGTGTGATTCTGTATCAGATAAGGAGAGAGCAGAACTGTTCAAGCTGTGTCTCCTGCAAGTCTCTCGGTGCTGCTGTCTTAGCGGGATTGCTTCAGCCTTGTCAGTAGAAAACACCAGGACGAGACTTCCTTGGAAATGAGCTGTGTGACTTGAACAATTACTGTGGGAGGAGTGTCCCCTTGTGGTGCGGGATCTAAACTGCGCTTTATTAACTCAATCCCCCAGATTCCGCAAGATGGACAGAGAGCTGCAACGAACCAGCAGAGACGGAGGTAAGGAGCCAGGAAGTGGGGAATGTGTGAATCAAATGCCTGTTGCTTTGTTGATTAAACAGATTGCTTTGAAATATGTTCCCCCAAACAGTTCCAATCTCATCTCTTCAGAGACATGTGGCTATACTTTATTTCTTTGCACTTTCAATAACTTAGGGTTTTTTCCTTCTTCAAAACAGTGTTTAAAAATACTGCTCTTAAATTTTAAGTCCTGTATAAGAAGTTAAGTCCTCTCCTCTGCTGCTGCTTCTGTTTTTCTGAAATCCTTATCAAGAAAACTAATTTTAAATGGAATATTGCAACCATACGTGAAGCCTGTGCTTTTAAAAGTAGGGTTGTGAAAACAGATTGGCAGCCACGCTAATACGTTTTGGAACGTGAAGTGCTGCAGCATTTTTCATTTCTTCAGTGTGAACACGTGGACTCACCAAGTTACTGCCACTTCTAATTGAAACCTGAGTGGAAGCATTTATGGCTTGGTCTTTTGAGATTGTTTTTGTATCACTACCCATTAAGAATCGCTCATTTTTTGCTACTGAAATTTCGTCATCACAATGCTTCTATACCTTGAAATTACACCCAAACATTTTTTAAGATGTGACACAGTTACCTGTGCATGATGGAGGAGTCAAGAGAAAGTTTGGGACTGCAGGGCCATTTGTAGGGGAAAAAATGGTGTATTTCCAAGACAGACATTGTTGCTGATAGGACTTTTGTAGGCTTTTGTCTTATTTTTGAACTATTCTAGATCTCTGCACCAGCTAACAGAAAAGGTCACAGTGCAGTCGTGTACTATTCCAGCATGTACATCTATGGGGGATACCTTGGCATCAAAGGCATTTCTCAGGAGTTTTGGGAATTCCATTTTGGTAAGTTAAAAAAGCAGGATAAAGTTTTGATCCAGTGTAAAACAACTGAAGCAGGAGAGCATGGCTTGCTCTGCTAAGAAAATTCTTATTAGTAGAAATGCTCTAAGTTAGTTTTGGCTTCTCTTCGCTAACATTTAGTTATAAATTCTGTCAATTCAATTAACTGCTGCCTGAAATTAATTAGACTATTACACCGGAATAAGTTTTGCAGTATTTGCCAGTTTTACAGCTGAAAATCAGGGAGAATGTTTGTTTACTATTCACTAAAATCCATCAAGGATTACAGAAAACTTTCAGATACAGCAGAGACCCTAATTTCAGCCTATTAATGCCATCTCTTGATCTCAAATCTCCAACTGACCACAGGAAGCCAAACCTGACAAGAGATAGTTTATTAGCATATTCATGACCAGTCTGATTATTGCAAACCAGATGATTCCCAGAGATTTCCTAAATGCATAACTTGTTATCTGATGGCCATTCTGTCACTATTTTGAAACAAATTATGGATTTATCTCATCCTCCCTCACAGGGAGAATAAGCATAGACATTAATGAATTAATGCTTTTTTGGACTGATTTCCCCCCTCTAACAGCCAGGAAAGTATCTTTCTGTGTCAGAGTCAATGAACTGACAAAGCTGTAGGAAAAACTGCTCTGTAAATAAAATTTCCATGGCATCTGTCACACAGCATCTGACATTTTCATTAAAAGTTTATTTCAAAACTGATTTTTTTAAATGCACTTTGTCAGTGTCAAAATTAAAGCTGTTAACTCATAATAAGCTTAGAGCAGAAACCCTTATTCTCCAACTGCATAGTTACCTCCTCCAGGAGGCAAATCCTTTCTCAAACAGTCAGGGTAAATTTGATCCATCTATAAATCAGTATTTGTGTTTCAGATACCAGGAAGTGGCTGAGTGTGTCCAGCCCCTGTCACAGCAGCAGCCCTGGAGCTCGGCACGGCCACTCGGCAGTGGTTTATCACACTGCCATGTACCTCTTTGGGGGGCTGATGGGGCTCACTGAACAGAGGGACTTGTGGAGGTGGGATTTTGGAAGCAGCAGCTGGTCCAGCATCAGAACAAGGTAAACTATTCTTGTTACTCTAAAAGAGCAGAGAAAGAGAATTAATCTGATACTGTGTGTGGGTGCAGAGGGAGACGATGCCCTCTTGGTAATTGTAGGGATTGTTCAGCTCAGGATGCAGTGCTGCTGCCATCCCTGGGGCTCCAGTTGGCTTTGCTCAGGAGAGCTGTTGGCAAGGCGTTGATGCAGCTGTCAGCAGTGTAATTTTGATGTCCCAATGCAGCTGCTCAGCAGTCATCCTTCTGAGTCAAAAGGAAAACAGAAGCTAAAATCAGCGCTAAATTTCTTGTTGGTCTCCCCTTAACTGCTGGTTTCTCTTATCTTCAGCCAAGGACCTCCTCCAGTGGTAGGTCATGCTTCAATAGTCTGCAAAGACTCTATGCTGATTTTTGGTGGAGGGATTTCAAATTCCAGCCCTAACGATGACCTCTGGAAGTATCATTTCCATACACAGACATGGAAGAAGCTCAGTAGTACTACAAAGGGAAACTTTTCTCCTAAAATGTATCACTGCATTTTAGGAGTTGGTGTAGATTTCCAAACTACCTCAGGTTTCACTGATACAGTCCCCAGCCACTGCAGGAGTGAGCAGAAGGACCTTCCCCAGCTGGTGCCCATCCCCAGGCACTCTGCCTTTTGCAGCTACTTCTGCCCACAGCCCACGGAGCGGAGCGACGCCATCGAAATGAAAACCTTCAGCCTGCCCCTGGAGCCAGTGGAATTCCCTGCCTTCCAGACCACTTCAGAGACAGGACTAGGCCCAGACAGAGACAGGAGCCGTTTGTCCAAGGACAAGTCTCTCCATCTGTTGGCCTGTTCAGGAGAGGCTTTTGCTGCTGCTCAGGCTGTGGGTGATGAGGAGAGAACTGACTGTGGGTGTGCGGCCTCGGGGGGTGAGGTCAGCGGTACCAACACGCTGCTGCTGATCGGGGGCAAACCTTTGTCCAGCTTCTCTGAGATCTCCTGCAGGCACATGGAGTTTGATTGCTTGTGATTGCTTTGCTTGCAAAGTGAAGGAATAAATTTCCACCACCGTGGCAGTAGGTGGAAAACCAACTGCTTGCAACTGTCTTCAGCTTCCTATCAGCACGCTGGGGAAAAAAATAATTAAACCTTCTCATACTTGCTGCGAACAGATTTTTTACAATGTTAACAAAACCCGACATATATTTAAGTCACAACTTGCATGTAAGTTGTGATTTCTGAGAGGAGCTTGTTGGAATGCTGCTCTTTTTGTTACTTTTCTTCTGGTCACTTCATACCCTTTCAAATTGCAATGGCTGATGCTGCCTTGAAAATCAGAAATGCAGTAACCCCTACTGGCTCCACAAGGTGCCATTTCAGGGGCAAAACTTGCTCGTTTTTCACTGGCATAAGAGGGAAATACACATTTGAGGGATTCAATTAGTCTTAAAAAGGAATGTTCTCTAAGATTTTAAAGAGTTCATATTCTTGAATGTTCTTTGCACAATATATTTGCAACATGAGATAGCCTACGACAAAGAAACCCAACAGAAAAATCAGCAACTGAATTCCAGAAGATATTCAAGGATTGTATATAACCTTGAGGAAGTGAAACAATGAGTGCCCCCTGAAAATCATCAGCAAGGACCAGAGGAAGGCCATTGTATCTGTAAGAACAAAGGATGTGCCAAATGAGCATTGGCTTTAATGACTGAACCTGGAATCAAAAGGGTTTGATTTCCCACAGCAGGGTGGGGAGGGAACAGAGGGAGGAGGGCTTGACAGAGTGGCAGAAAGCATGGGCTGCTTTGACTGGTAACTCATGTTTTAACCTCAAAGGGACTTCTGCTTTTCCAACTCCATCTCTCTTTTATCACCCTACGTAGTACTTGTTACACATTTCCCCTCTGTACAAGTAAATTCTGAGTTCATGTATGGATTTTCTTTGCTAAAAAAAAAAAAAGTGCTTGTTTCGCAAGGTAATATTGTCCAGTGTTCAAAGCACTCATTTCCACAGAAGTTACTATACACCAGCCTTCTGACAGAACATCAGCTGTCTCTAAGAGCTGCTGGCATCTGAAATTACCTGGAAGTGTAAGTTAGTACTTCCATATTTGAAAAGTTCACTTTTCAAAAGTTTAATAGGAATAATGACTTTCAAGTAATTTACAGATTTCAAGAATATTTACAGATACTTCAATCATCTCTTCACAAGTAACTGTCATGTGAATTCAATAGGAAAATTATAGGATTTGCAAAAATCTACTTAAGAGTTATCTGGAGCATCCATGACCCTCCTTAGAAACAGAAAGGATTGTACACTGCCACGTGAATAAAGCCTGCACCTTTCCCTATCACTGTGTGTTCGTTTGCACCTTTTTGAGTCCAAAATACATTTTCAAACTGAACAAAGAACTTACCTTTCTGACCAAGGAATATGATTCTGCAAGCCCCAGTCATTTCCTTGCACTTCAGCTGGCTTTGAGGGCTGCCCAGGCTTTGAATTTTTTCTCCAAGAGCAAGAATTTCCCAGTTTGAGGAGGTTTGTTTGGAAGGGGCACCAATACAGCGACTAAGCTGAGCATGTACTCAGCACTGCAATCTGAAATCAGCAGCTTGTTTTCCTTGTGCTGACTGACATGTCTGTTTTGGCATTATCCTGAGAGCTGCTGTAACATACAGCCTTTTATCTAGCATTGACAAGGGAAGGAGATTTAACTGGAAAGGGCAACAAAAAACCAAAGATTTTTCCAAGTCACGCGAAGGCCTCCTGGCAGGTAGCGGTATCCTGGGGATGTGCAAGAGCCCCAGGAAAATGCCATCCAGCCTCTGCCATTCCTTTCTTCCTGCCCCCTCAAACTCTCTTCCCTTTGGCAGCCCCACCAAGGGTTTAACATTTACTCGGAGCCAACGAGACGGGACACGAGCCAGCCCAAAGGCAATGGCTTGGCACGGGCAGGATAAAGCAGCTTGGAGTGTGCCCATCTCCCCTGTTCCCTGCCCTGGGCTCTGCCTGTGTGCCAGCTCAGGTGGGGACACCAGCAGTGGCAGCACCACACCCACTCCATCACCTAAAAGTTGCCAAACCTCTGGAGCTGGCCCTAAGGGCCCCGCTGTCCCTGTCCCTGACAGGAGCAGAGCAGGGGCTCGGGAAAGGCCTGCCCGGAGGGATGGGGGCTCAGGGCTGGCTCTGGGAGGCTGAGCTGCACTTGGCCCCAGCAGTGCAAGGGGAGAGCCCTGATCCTGCAGTGGGGCTCTGTGCTACAGCAGCTTTGCTGAAGCCACTGGAGGCTCTTTCTCTCCTTGTGGCCCATTCCCAGGTCTTCAAAAAACAATGGTGAGCTCAAGCTGGAAGGGAAGGGGATTGGGATTTGACGTGACTGCATCCCACAGAGGGCCACAGGAGTGCCTGGCATCTCAGTCCACTCTGGGCATGCACAACCCATATTTCAGGTACCCTCCAATGCCTAGACCTAGGGACACAATCCTTGCTCACACCAATGTGACACTTGCTGGGGTCATAGTCCCTTTCAAACCTCAGCCAGTGCTATCAGCTACACCAAAAGGGTTCTCAGAGCAGCTCACTCCTCTTTTCCCACTGCAGTCACCTTTTCAGAGAGGGAGAAAAGAGCCTTTGTGGATGTGTTTATGATATGTCTCCATAACTGTAGCAGTTAATGAGAATTCATCCCAAGTGAGTGACTAAAAGCTGCTGCCATCTGAAAGCTTGGTGGTGGCCTGCATGAAATAATGAATGGAATTACTTCAGCTAGTGGCAAATATTTAGAAACAAAACAAAACACACCATTTCTGGCTGGGACTAAAGGGGCTGCCACTGAAGTTGGCTGTTTAGAACATCTCTGAAAAGCAGGGAACCTTGCATGTATCTGATACGCTCACAGAAATTCAATCCATAGTACAAAAGCAAAAGGATGCAGCATTCTTGGCAACCTCATCTGAGACACAAGATGTGCTGTTGTATCATAAATTGTATATGAGGGAACAAATTGATCAGCACTAAACATCTCAACAAACTCATTGTCTTTAACTGACATTTGGTTTCTGAACATTAAAATGTATGAATAGCAGAAATATTTTCCTCCAAAATGCAGATTTTTAAAGAAGGTTTTTTCAGTTAATAACAGAAAAACCTGAAGGTTTCATTGTTTTGAGTTGTCAGTGGATTTGAAGAACAATTCAGTGACTTATCAGTGGGATCACAGTTTGACCTACACAAAAAATTATGCCACAAGAGAAATTATTTCCTGTGAGTTTGGTCACAGGTCTCTCTTCCTTTGGATACTTACCAAACGGTTTTTGAGAAACCAAGATGATGAAAGGGTTTCAGTTGCCCTTTGCTGCCTTCTTTAGAATTTAGCTGAAGTCAGGGCTTGGGAGTAAAGAGTTTCCTTTAAGCACCTGTTGGTGTACTTGAAAACACAGGCAGTCCCTTGCTGGGACAGGGAGGGTGCTGTTACTGGGCTGCTCTGGAACCACACTGGGCAGCTCGGGCTGCCCTTCTGGGCACACACCTTGGGACTGCTTTCCAAAGGCACCAGACACCTGAGAGTCCTCCTGGCCAACCAGCTCCGTTGGAAGAAAGGCATTTCATTCTTTAGCACCTGCCTGCAAGCTTAGGTGCTGTCCTAAGCTATGCTTTAACTGACAACAGGCTCAGTTTAGAGCAGCAGCTCAGTGTCCCAAGCCCCAGCTGGCCCAACTCTTAGTGCTGTGCCGGTGGAACGCAGGGGCTTAAAGATGACTCTGCAAGGCTTTGCACTGACATGGTGTATTTAAGAGAAAACTACAGTATAAACATTCCAAGACTGGGTTGAGTGGACTACAGATCTACTTGTTTCCATGTAGTCTCCATACAGATCTCAGTGCAGTGCCTAAGACAGTTCATACATCACCAGTGTTGTGAAACAGAAGCAAGAGGGTGCACTTTGTTTTATAAAAAAACCCAACAAATAAATTATACATTGAGAGCTATTGCCAAGCTTTACATATAAAAAGTAAAAATACAGTAGTTAGTGCGGCTTTAACAAAACAAATCTAGCTAAAAAAATATTCTTATATACTTTAAAAATAATTTTGTCCAGTTATATAGGTGGAGGTGTGTGTGTGTGTTTCTGGAGCAGAGTGCTCAAGTCAAGCAGCCAAAAGGAGGTGAATTCTGCAGAATGCTGTGGCTCCAGACCCTGTGGGTGTGGCAGTGCTGCTCCCCAGGCCAGCAGCAGCAGGGAGGCACCAGCCCTGGCTGGAAGGGGCTGTGCTGAGCACCTGCATCCCCCAGCACTGCCAGGAGCCACTGCAGCTCTGCCTCTGCCACGGCACTGTGGGGAGGGCCCTCACTCCTGTCTGTGCTGCCAACACCTGGAGCAAGAACAGCTGGATCACACCAGGGTCACTGAAAGGACATTAGCATATATTGGCCTGGTTTTGGTTGAAATGTTTGTCCAGCTGCATTTGAAAGCTGTGACATTACAGTGTCTAACAGCTACATATATATATATACATATATATAGATACTACAACTTCCTAAACTCAGAAACACTATGTGCCCAGAGAGAGCTTTAAATGCTAGCTGGCTGTGGAACAGAACTGCTATCACTTCACCAGTAGATTTGGATTGTTCCAGAATATGTTCACAATGTGAAAAAGACATCCAGTGCTGTTTGTGAAGGGCAGGCTCGTCCCAATGTATGTCTGCTTCAGGAAAGGAGAAGGAAGGAGCAGGGTGCAGACAAAGGGAGAGCAGGCAAGGCCTGCAAACAGTTTGTAGAGACCCACACACAGCTGCACTGCTCACCTGAGCTGCTCTAACAGGGCTGCAAATTTTCTTTTCAAAGTTGTGTCCAAAAAATTGTCCAAAACTGTCTTACATAGCTGTCTGCCTTTGACAAAATATGAGTAAAATTTAAGTTTAAAATCAAATACAATCAAGCTAATTCATTAACCATGACTGATTAACAGGTAAGAAGGTAATTTATGTCATATAACTTACCTAATATTAAACTCTATTACCACTGAACTAAAGAGATTCCCTAATTCTGGTGTAAGAAAGTCTCATCTCCCACATTTTAATGCCCATTCCTATAGCCTGTAAATGCATGCAGCACATGCAGATTCTGATGGTCTTAAATGGGTGAGACTGAAATGAATCTCTCTCAGGTTCATCAGTCTGAGATAAGGGCTGGGGTGCTGTTATAAACATCAAGATTTCTATAAAACCTTTTACTCCAATCACAGAATGTGACTGGAGTAAAATCACTTTTACTTTTAGATCCAATCACTTAGCATTCATTCATTCCTGTCAACTCTTACAGCTTTTAAGTGGTTGGCAGACCTGCCAACATCCTGACACCAGATTCACACAAGAGTTTTATTTATAAATCTCTCTAAATACATACCAAAAAATGGACTTGAAGAAAACACTTGGACCCTACAGCCAATCAATCGTTATAGCAATAGTAGGAAAATCCTTTTTGCTCAGTAGCACACAGGCATTAACTGATACTTTATAACACTAACTGTAGGAACTATTATCCCCATTTGTGTTAGATAAAATGCAGGTGATGAGTAATGCTACCTTACCTGTTAGTCAGTCATGTTGTAACATAGTAACCTCTAGTTGCAAAGCAGAACAGTGATGCCAAACTGCAGCATGTTCAGATCACCAACTGTGTCACCTTGGTCTCACCAGCCTCCCTATATAAGCAGGGATTTTGTTAGCTAAGTAAGCTACATCAAGGCAAAATGAGTGAACATTTGCTCCAAGCATCAGATATTGCTGGGAAGAGCTGGGTTTCTAGCCCCAAACCCATTCGATATTTCAAGTTCCCAATTTACCAGTTGAAATGTTTGCATTTTTATGTGAAGTTTCAAATATTAGTCCTCTGAAAATTGAGGAAAGCCTCACCACTTTGAAGTTTCTCTGTGTGTGCATGTGTATAATTACAACATTCCCCTCCAACCACTGCTATCCTGACCATGCTGAACTAACAGTTGGTTATTTGGAACCGTTTAGATTTTAGGGGACACACTCACCACACGCTATTTACTTGCTATCTGCTGTGATGGCTCGGGAGGAATCTAAGGATGCTATTCAACATGCAGTGCTGGAAAACTGTAAACTTCTGTTATTCCAGTTTTGGGAGGGATTCAAGCTGACAGTTCGCAGAGCTCCTGAACCCAACGGGAAGAGCCAAATATCAAACATGCCTAAGAAAATGCTACTGCATTCTGTCTATTTACAAACCCAACACATGTAGCTGGTGAATGCCAGCTCAGCTGCTGAGCAAACAGATGAATAGCAAGTGCCAAGTTTCCACACACAGTCCTGGCTTTGTGCAGGAAGCAGACTGTTGCAGCCATTGCTTCCCTTTTCCTGCAGGAACTTTGCTGGCAACTGCATTATTAATCCAGACTAAGACATTTGATATTCATATCAGGAATCTTCTACGTTTTAATAAGCAGTAAGGCTCAGACTTGAAAGTATAAAAAAAGCCAATACTCAGCTGGCAGTAGCAATGGGAGAGCTGAAGGGCTGGGAGCAGGAACCCTGTGCCTGGTCTGGGGCAGCGGCTCCGCTCTCCCAGAGCGGGAGCGGGACCTGCCCAGAGGGGCACCTGCAGCACCTGAACCAATCCTGAAATCCTGCTTCTTGAGGCAATGGCTGCAAATCACTGCCTGCACAGTCACTCTGGCATGGCACTCCTACAGCCTTCTCTGGTCCCTACACTCCTCTAGTAAGGCCTCGGGGGTTTTGAGAAGTTGCAGTGGGCCTTGTAAAATCCACGTGGCTTCTCCCTTGACATGCATTCAGCATCTTGCAAAGAAGAGCACAAGAGTAACAGCAGCATGAACACCTCAGTCTGAATGCAGCAGCCTTGCTGGGCCCAGCTTACTTGCACAAGCCATAGTGGTTTGGTCCAAATCTTGGTTTACACTGAGACGTGCACACAGCCAACGGGCAGAAATGAATTGGGTCTGCATACAGACCCAATTTTCACATTTGTTCCTAAGAACCACATGCATATAAGCATCTACAAACAGCAGCACTATGCAGAAAACTACTTCCAACCCCAGTCAGATGTACAAACCTCTTCCTCAGAAAGAAAGATCACAGTTGTTCCATCTGCGCTTCCCTGTTAGATGTGGGATTCATCATCTTTGTTTCTCCTCCCTCTGACTCTGCATTACTTTTTCCAGAGGCCATATTCCCAGGGTTCATGTGATGATACTGCTGCCCAGAGCTCAAATGATCTCTGAACTGTATGCAATGTACCTCAAACTCCACCTGAGCACCCAATGACCTTCACCTCCTCTGTGGAGTGTGTGTGCTCTTACCTGCCTTCTACAGAGAAGTGAATTGCTTACAGGAATTTCATCCTTTTTTCCTATTTTCACCCTAGTCTTTGTATTATTTATTCCACATACAACTATTAGATGACACTTGAAACAGGTGGTGTTAAGAACTGATCTAGTTGTACCCTCATGCTGCAAAAATACCTGGTAAGTATTCCTGAAGCACAGCATCTGGAAAAAACACCCAGAAACAGCATGAAGAGAAACAAGAAACTTCTTTTCCTTTCTAGTCCTAGAAGACAACAATAATAATCAATAAGCAGTTCCTGAAGTAAGCTGCACTCACATCTTCACTGCTTTGGCTTTTCAAACATACAGATCTCTAGTCTAAAATGCACCTATTTCAATCATGCAGGAAATTAAAGGATCAGTGTCAAACGTGGGACCTCTGCTGTATTCTGCTAATGCTACAAGCTGTTTGGCAGGTAATTTGTATTTTCCTGGTTGCAATGAGCAGCAGCTCAAATCCAATCTAAGTAGCTGGTCAAAGATGGACTAGATTTTCATGCTTTCCAGGTACTGTAATAGGATGTGCAAGGATTATTAAGGGGGTTAAGGCCAAAAAGGAGAGTATGTGTTGGTAAAATGAAGGAAAACCAGAGGGAACAATCACACAGAAGAAAACGTCCTTGGCCGCAGGGGACAGTGACCACCACGGAGAGCCCTGTGCAGGGCACGGCCACGAGGTGGCCCTGCGAGTTCACCTCATCCCTGCGATGTTCATCACTCCACAGCCATCAGGGCCCCGTGCTCACACCCCACAGCTCTGCAACACCGTGCAGCAGCACCAGAGCCACCTCGGGGTAAGGAACAATTAACCCAGCACGAACAGAACACAACTGTTCTCTTTTCCTCAGTTCAGAACTAGCTCCAGTGTGACATTTCGCTTCTCCCGAAGGAAAAGATCAAGTGTGCATGTGGTTTTACATCCTGGTTCAGGCTGCAATTCCAGTTAGATTGTGGTAAATGCAGAAGTCTCTTCCTGGATCCTGGCACACCAGCCAGCTGTCTGACTCCTGTTCAGCATGAGTTTGATCCCAAGCAAGTCTTTTGGAAGGATCCCTTGGTGATACGTTAGAAGTTTTGGGTTTTTACAAGGTGAGAGTTTCAGAGACTCCTTCTTCTAGAGTTCAGTGGTGAGTAAACATTTTGTTCTTATTGTAGCATCCTCAGTAACTGGGCTAAAAGGGGGAAAAAAAAAGTAAGGCTCTGCAGATACACTCCTCCAAAAAGGTCTGCCATGATGGATTACAAGAGAGGGGTATTGCTTCAAAGAGCATCCATAGCTGTACCCCTTGTAACTTAATGAGACCAACAGACAAACCTTCCTAATGAACAACTGCAAAAGAGTAAACTGAATGAAATTTAAACAATGCAGCAGTAGTACCACTGTCATTCTTTAAAATGGTCACTGCAAGGCCTGATAGTCAGTGCCATCATTCTGCCTCATCAGCATGGCAGAATGGAATAGCAAGGGAAAAGGCTCCTACCAATTTGGTTTTCTGACACCTTTACAGCTTGGAAATTCCTGGGGGACATTCCTCTCCAGCCCCACCAATCCTCTGGCAGGTACTGAAACACTGTAAAGAGATTTATCAGAAATTTTTTCACTACTGTAACTTTAGAACATGTGAGGAGATAAGGAAAGAAACTGAAGTGAAATTATACACACATCAGTTTATCTGCAATATTTCAAACGCTGTAAACTCAGAACTACAGTTTATTAGCACAGCAAAACAAGGCACTGTGTCTAAATGGCCACAGTGTCAGTGGAAGCAGTAAGAGTGCCCATCCAGGAGGGCTGAGGGGACCTCACCTCGCAAGGACTTCGGGTGTCTGCTGGGAGGGTGCCAATCCAGCTGAGGACAGCAGGGTCTCCGTGCTGCCTTTCACTGCCTTCAAAGACAAGGCAACATTGTTTCCCAAAGGCCCGTTGGAAATCAGTCCTGTCTGAAGGGGGAAGAATGAAACAAGAAACTCAAAACACCAGCCAGGGCAGGAAAAGATAACTTTTCAACATGATTTACTTAAAAAAGGCAAAAAGAGGATTCATTAAACTCCAGCGTGGGCTCTACTAAATACAAATTCCTTAAGAAATTTTATGGCATTTACCTGCATTACAATATAGCAAAAATGAAGTTTAACTATTAACAAGCTATATTGTTTGATTTACTCCAGCTGAATTAGTTTGCTTTACTTTTGGTCTGGTACATTATTTACAGACCTTCAAACTATTAAAAATTTTTGTATTTTATTATTTAACTTGAACTCCCGTTTCTTAATCATGACAAAAACTTTCGTTTCTTTCTTTGTTAAGAAATGGTCAAGTAACTCACTGGCACTATCCACCTCGGTGTTACAATGGGCTGAGAAGACACCTACAAAAAGCAAACAAGATCTCAATTAAAAGGTAGAAAATAGCTGAGAACGTTGTCAAAACCTGCCAAAACAACACCTCCCCCAAAACAATCTCAGATATTTGCCCCTCGTTAGCCTTTAAATCATGCTAGTGATTAGGTGGAGATGTGGCACCCACTGAGCACAGAGCCAGACACTCACTGGGAGCTGTTTCAACTCAGTGCTCCCTTCCAAAGGAAAGAATCCATCATCATTTAGTACGTTGTGGACAACCATAATCCAGAGCACACTACTGTGAAGAGTTTAAATGTCCTCCTTCTTCCCCCTTTTTCTAGGTGCATACAATAACTCCATTTTGCCAGCACAGATTAAAAGAGATTTCTTTTTATCTATATAAAAGGTTTGATCAGTATTACAAATTTAGTTTCAAAGTATTTGTGTGTATATCTATATATATACACAGACATATACACGTACATACATCTTCCCATATAATTTCTGAATTATGTATTACTGAACTCTTATGTAACCCCAAAAGTGTGAGAAGCAGGCTGGCACACTTGCAGCTCTACTAAAACAGAAGTTCCTGTGGCACACATACAGGTTCACTCTTCAGGTTCCTTCACTTCCCCTGCAAAACTGTAAAGTCTACACCCCTACACCAGCCACCCTGCAGGTGGAGGCCATATGAGCAGTGATCCCTGTCCAGCACTTCTTCCCACTGCCGCAGATCCTGGCAGACAGACACTAAAGCCAGGGAAGAGTTCATGAGGAAAAATCACTGTTATGTGCAAAGGAAGAAGTTTGGGTTTGAAATACATTTACCCGAGGTGTGGCTTCTGTAAAGTCAATTAGATTCTCTGTCAGTGATGTTAAGGAAACGTCCTGGTCATCTGGAGTGCTCTATGGAATAAATCAGTTTTGAATTGAATTCCCAGTAGTAACCACATAGGTCTACTGAATACTCTAGTGGCTTCCTGAGTTATAGACCAGTATCTTTAACGAACACCACTTTTTATCAGGCCAATTTTTTCAATTCTTTCCATTGAATCTTTTTAAAAATAGCCTTTTAATTTCCCTTATTCTCATTAATGTACTGAAAACAACATCATTGCCACTGTATGCAAGCAGTAAAACTGCCCCTTCCCCTCTGAAAAGGTGGGGTACTGCACCATTTGAAAGGTCAGCAAGGTCTGGAGTGGGGTGTTTGAACTCGGTGAAATTTATGATTATTCAGTGGGATCAACTATGTAATATTGGTTTAAAAGCCCAACAGCTACAGGGCAGGGATGTTTTGGTCATCCAGAACAGCTTGTCAGTCTGCTCAAGTAAAGGCAGCACAGGTCCAGTGTTATTGGACACTGCTTTTCTTTTAGAGAGGGACAAAAGAAAGTTTAATCCCCAAATTTGTGCTCTTCATGGAGTCCAATTAAAAATTACTGTAAGGTAACTAGAATATAACAAATGAACAGCTAAATCTAAACTTTTCCTTCTCTGGTTCTTTTGATGGAACTGTATGTCAGAATTTCATCCCTACAGTCTCCTTACTGGAGCATAAAATCGTTGGGATGTAAGGGGCTCCCTGTGTGAGAAAAACAATCAGCTTAGAAAAATAAGCATTACACCAAGAATCAGAAAGGACAGGCAGAAATGGCCTTTGGAAAGATCTGTGCAGTGTCCCTGCCTGCTTCAGAAAGCACTCTCTGGCATTCCCCAGCGCCTGGCATTCACAGAGTTATGAGAGGCATGCAGCAAGGTCTGCCGGGCTTGCCTGGAGGCATCGGGAGCTCAGAGTGTGACACAGAAACCTTCCAGGCTGGCAGGTGGTGATACCTTTGAAACAGCAGCCTCCTCAACTGGAGCCAGATTAGCTGGAATTAGCAGGTCCCCGTGGTTAGAGTCAGCATTGTCCTCATTCAAGGTATTACTGAAAGGGGAAAACATTCTCATTAGCACCCTGCCTGGATAGCATGGAACAAGGATGATTCCCAGATAGCTCAAAACCTTGACACCAGTTCCTCAGAGGCTGACAAAAGACTGATGTTTGTATGTTAATGTAAATGCCTTCCAACTACCTCCACAGATTACTGCTCTCTCTCATAGTCTGTGTACAGACCCAACAGTATCGATGTCTTCTATCTCAAAGGAGTTTATTCAGCCCTTGTGTCTAATTTGCCTGAAGCCTTTCCTGTCATTCTCTTATCTTCCTCTTCAGAGCCAGGGGCAGCTGGATGTCAGGAATCTCAGTCCTTTCAGAAGATGAGAGAGATTCACTTACTGCTTGCAAGGATACTCACCCTGAGGCCTGGCCTACACTGATTAACTGCTGCAACAGCAATTAAAAATGCATCCTTAAACCTGCTTAGTTAGATGTAGCCTAAATGCTCAGCAACTGTTCCTCATCTTTTCAGACCTTTTCACCATAATCTCCACGTGGTTGCCTTACCCCAGAAACACGTTTCTCCAGAATCACTTACGGAACAAAGGTGTTTGAAGCAGGGATTGCTCTCAGCAGCTCTCTTGGATCTTGAAATACTGGACTGGTTGCTGGGGGACTGTTCTGTGATTTGCCTGACAGGATAATGTTCCTGGCACAAACCAACAAAAACAAAACAAAAACAGGTACAACCTTCCATGGAAGGCTCTTTATGCATCACATGTTACAACACAGTTTTGGGACTGCTAATGTACATTTTATTTGTACATTTTATTTACAGTATCACCCTCTGCTCATTGAAGTCTGCCACATGTGCATCTTTACATATGGTCAGGAAGTTAGACATTGTAACCTTTTAAACTTTTTCAGTGCTTTCAATCCCACTGGACCCTGTAATCATTTAATACTTAGTAATTCTTAGGAAACTGTCACTATCAGAGGTTTGTACACAATTTTTTTCTCCACTAGAAAACACCTACTGTGAACAGACCCATCCCCTATCCCCACACTGAAGCTGTTCACCTTTCAGAAATAACAAGCGACTGAAATTGCTGCTGTAACAAGGGTCATGAAGTATGGGAGAATAAAGAGCATCTGTATTATCTTGTATATAATAAAACTTAGCAGTTATTACTCTGGTTTTCATCTCAAAACCACTTCACACTCATGAGGTTAAGGTAACCTATGCAAGGGAAAATGCAATGAGGACTGAGCCACCAGCAGACCACAGGGAACTGCAGGTTCTCAGTTCTGTAGTGGGGTAACTACACCACATGTTTCTTAAAAATCTATTCATTACCTGGCAGCAGCCTCCTGAATATTGGAATTCTTGACACCTGTCATGCTGTCATCTTTTCCAACCTGAGAGGAAGAAATGAACACAGACATACATTTCTGATACCTGTTTCCATCTTGTGTCAGTTCTGAGATTCACAGTAGAAGTGAGTGTCTACCCCAGCACAAAAACGTGCTGTTCATCTATTGCTCATGGACTTAGAACATCAATTCCGTGTGACAACTTCAGTGCAGAAATAAAAATAATTCACCAACAAAGCCAAATAAAATACTGTTATTTGCTAAGGAATTTACTGCAACATGCAACATAAAACATGAAGTCCAGTCTTACTGACAGAATAATTGCTTGATTAGAAGGCAGCCTGTCCCAATGACCTCTCAAACCAGGGCTTGCACAGGGTCTTGTTCTGACACCTATTGAGTATCGACAAGGACAGAAATTCCCCCTTGGGCAATAGTTCCTGTAAGGAACCATTATCACTGTGAAGAAAGGCTGAAAGCCCTCTGACCCTGCCTTGGACAAGGCTCTTGGAACACCCTTATCTGCAAGGCACCTTCTCCAGCATCAGACAATTGAAGAGAAATCAAACATGTGAGAGTGCCATAGTTCATCAAATATTTACCTTGTGCCCTGCTTCTGCCTGGGCCTTCAGGATATTGCTTTTGAGATCTGCTGGAAGCCACTTGGCTGCTACGACTGGGCTCTCGATTGCATTGTTAAGACATTTATCTGTCAACTTCACCACTTCATCCTAGACATGAAAACATATTTATCAGAAGCAGTTTCCACATGGACAAGTCAGGGCTGAAATTTATCAACATCTCTAAATAACAACAAAGCTCCGAAGCTAGAGGAAAGTTAACAGATTTATACTGAAATGAAAAAGCAATTTTTTCCTTTATTTTGGAAACTCAGTTGTAATGTCACAGCAACACATAAAGTAAAAAAGGCACAATGCTTAAATGTGGTAAAAAAACAGTGTGCTAAAAATATGGTGTGCAAGAAATGAAGTGCATCCCAAAACCACAGCCTAGTTTACTGACAAGGGATCAATATAACAGCCACTGTATCATGTCAGTGTAGCCTAACTAAAAGTTGGTCATTTATTCTCAAATGCAAGTTAGGGAGATTTTCAATTTAAAATCCATTTATAAGTTAGACCAAGAGTTTAATTAATGTGCTACTAACTACCTCTCCCACCACTGATTCTATCAGAGCAAACTGGCAGCCACATATATAATGGAGAGAAGTAAGAATGAGATACCTTTCATTACAGTATATTTCATTATGAAAATTGTATTTCTTAATTATAAAATGTTAATTAAGCATTCAATCTACTAATTGCTATTTGATTAGTGGCAGAAGTTAATTAGCTGAGTGAAAACTAAAGCCTGTGACCTTCCTTCTGAGGGTATGACTCAGCAGGGGGAGACAGAGTCCTGCTTTCCTCACCATATGCCACAGTCTAGGGCAGGCTCTTCCCAGGAGGGAAGTGCTGCAGGACTGCCTAGAGCAGGGACAATCCTGCTGCACTCCTGCTGCACCAACTGCAGCGTGCCCAGGAGGAATGCAGCCCATTGCAGAGAGAGAGAGCAGAGCAGAGGAGTTAAAATGAGGTGAACACCCACAGCTTCCCCATCCACTTCCAGCTTTCTACATTCCTGGGAGACACTGGTCTCCCTCTGTAGTTATTTGGTCTTTAAAGAGGGGAAAAACATTTCCTTTTTTTTTGTCTCCCTCTAAATCACCTTTTGGGATATCCAGACAGGATCTTAGGAGATACCTAAAGGAGAATCTATTTTCAAATTTTGACCCAGTCAGTGATGAACTTCAGAAAAATACCCAAGAGTCATTGTCAACATAAAAAGCTATGGGGACCAACAGCACTTTTAGGTACTTTTATTTTAGAGAAGCTGCTGGAATTGCCAAAAGGAATAATTACAACTGAATTATTATTATTTGTACAGCTGCAGCACCCAACAGTGATAATCTTTAATCTTTACACTGGACCTCACTGAAGCAGACGCCTGTGTGACAGTACCTGCACAGCATTTTGAATGCATTATTCCACTAATACAGTAAATCTGATCATTTTAACTGAGCACATCAGTACACTAATGCTTGAAGTACCATTTTATTGTTTAACTTGCTCTCAAGCTTCCTCCACCTAAACAATCAATTTAATTAGGTCACTCTAGTCTATTAATGATTAGACTCTCTGCTTTTTAAAAGCTTAGTACTATTACAAAATATTTTGAAGAGCATAAATTTCATACCACCAAGGAAATATTTCCCTCAATATTAATGAATCTTTTTTTCATCCCTATTTTGCACTTGAAGAAAGCATAGGTGTCTTACAGGTTTTTTTAATGAAAAAAGCACGTAGCTAGAGGGAAAAGCATCCGGCACCTGCTAACACCTCAAGATTTCTGATTTACAAGACATTTCAGGTGCTCACACAAAATGGTAAAGCTGTTGGGGTTCATCATTTTTCTAACTCATTAGGAATGTTTGTTGCTTCCACAGACTAGACAAACTACATTTTGTTTAGTCCATGAACTGTGTTCTTCAATCAAAACATTGAGCTAGGCAGCGATGCAAAAAGGCAAGGGAAGATTAAAGGCAGTAACGATGCATGTGATCCCAATCCTTTGTGCTTTTGAGTTGTGTTCCTGGTGTCACTAAAAAGCACTTTGTGCAGGAAGATGGAACCTAATACAGGCACATTTTGGAGCGACTTCCATGTATTTACAGATCACAACAAATTGAGAAAAAGTGAACCCTCATGTCCCTGCATTTCTGACTCGAGAGCAGACTTTGAACACGGGCAAACAGGGTGAACCTTTATTGTTCATTTCTCTTCAGAAGCTGATGAAAGCAGAGCATTGGTGTATTTAAAGCTATTTGGTCTCTTTGTCAGATCTGGTCACTGCACTAGTGGAAGCTGGGAAAGGACAAAGTTGCATTCTTCCATCCCAACAGATTTTGGCAGTGAGCAGCAGAGAAGAATGAAGCCATTCATTCCCTTGCTTCCTCTTTTTCTCTAGAAGAACAGAGGTAGCTAGATAAATATTTCCCTATCAAAGAAATCAATCAGGATTGATTGATTGCAAGTAGAGAATTACATAAAGCTGACTGTCAGGCCATCTCCGTCCCGATTGAAAACAGTTAAAGATTTTTAACTAACAAAGCTGAAGTGAGTTGGCATAAAACAGTGTCATGAAGTTCAGGATGCAGCTCTGCCTTCTTAAGTCAAAAGACAATACTTTCCTCCAATGCATTTTACCAAACCTCTTTCATGCTGGAACAGTTTCTACATGTGCTAGAATTTGTAATCACACATGTTCAGAGAGAATGCTGCAACACTGCATTCCTTCTGCAATAATAGCAAGCTGCAGTTTCTAAATTTACTGCAAGGTTTTGGTGGATACATTGTAGTCCTATGCAATTCTGCCAGAAGAGGATACCACAAACATTTCTTTTACTAGTAGATTAAGAAGAAAAGTAAGTACAGGAAAAGAGCCCATAGGTATATTTTATAACAAACTCCATCAATGAAAGCTTCTATGTTTTCTAAAGTAGCCTTTGAAGGCAGGAAACAAAGTATTTTTAGAAGTGACTTTTAGGTCACTTTTCTAGACTGCTTTCCAAACCATTAACCACACCTTTGAAGGGTGTGCTCATCTGGTGCTACTGTAACCCACAGGTTTTTGCAATCTGTAGCACTGGGAATTTCAAGTATGCAGAGTCTCCTATCTTTGTCTATCTTTTTTAAACAAACACTCTCAAGTGACTTCCTGGTAAGCTACATCATAGGCAGAAAAGCTTTATTCTATCTCTTCTCTAGAAAAATCTCCAATGATCTACTCTTACATTTTTCTAACATAATTTGCACTTCCTTCTTAAAAGCTGAACTGTACTTTAGCCACCTATTGGCATACTGTTGATCCATAATTCTCTGTTATGACAGTGTTCTTGCTCTCTAATCAGGTTACTGTCCCTCCAGTATCTACAACCTCTAAAGTTACTTGGCACCTCATGTGACAGCAGCTGGATGACTGTGGCTGTTCTGTATTGGCAGCTGTTTGTTAGATTAGCTCATTACAGGAACCTTAGCTTGCTTATTATAAATCAGCCACAATTTAAAAACCTCTGAAACAGTTTTGGTCCATTCTTTTCAATGAACCAATTAAATGTTTTTCCTCTCTCTGTCTGAACTAAAGTGGAGCTCAACAGGCTAAAATATTCTTAAACAAGCTGTGTTTATTTGCTTTAGTTTATGTAGAAGCAGTGCTTCAGCATAACAGGACCTACAATCTACTGACTAATCTTCTTAGAGAGCCAGTAATCTTTGTGATGCACTCACCAAGCAGAGAGGTGCAGCAGGCAGCCCTGACAGCAGCCCTTAAAGGGGACATGAGCCAAGCAGCCTGCAGCACTACCCACAGCAGCAGCCTCCTCTCACATGGAGGTGCAAAACAAATGCTTAGGAGCAGGCTGAGCTGAAACACACACTGCTAAACACTGCTCCTGGCACCTGGATCCTGTTACCACTGAGGGAGCAAGAAAAATCATAGCTGCTTCACTCAAAGTTAGATAAAAGCTCAAGCCTCCCTGCAAGGGAGGGTAGCCCAAACAGAGATAACACTGCCAGGTGTTTCACTCTCTCTGCTTGCCCAAAACACAAAAACCTCCCAAAGCTTTTGCACCAGAGAAAGCAGAGTAAAGAAAAACTAAATTTCATTTTTTAAAGTTCATTAAAAAAAAACAGAAGAATATCCTGCCTGGGGGCAGTTGTCTGATAAGTAGTGAATCTATCAAAGTTCACCACTGTTGTAAGGGAGGATCCTGGCCTCTCCATCCCTTCTAGCAACACTACTTATTTTCACTATGGCCCTGGCATTTCTCTGACCCCTTCCCTGAATCTATTTAACTCACTATTTACCAACTTAAAGAGCAAACTAAAACCCTACAGAAACCCAGCACCTCAACAAAAAGTTCAAAACAAAGGCAGGAAAAAAAAATTGTTTGCCAGTTGGTAGATATATTTGTTCAGTGAAACCTGCAATGATTCCTGGCAGTGAGAGATGAGAGGGGGAAGCTGGGGAAGAAAGAGTGAAGAGGAAGGACGGAGAAGAGAGCCCTCGCCCTGTTCAGAGCACTCAGGCTTGTACTTTGGCTCATCTGCCCGTGAAGTGCAGCCTGACTTGCTCAGAGGGATTTGAGAGCAGTAAATCAAACCACATCACTCTTCTCTGTGTAAACACAGAGCATTAACACCTACATCAGAGAGCAGGTACAAACTGGTTACTTAACAGGAGGGACAGATCATCAGTAAACTTGACTCAAAACAAAACGTCAGAACAACCTTCTCGGAACTGAAAAATGCCAGGAAAGCAGCTCAGCCCTTCCAGAGAGAGGGTGAACTACCCAACACCATGCAGGTAGTAACATGCAGATAAAGACAACTGAGAAACATTTCAAGCATTTATGCCTTTTACTCCCACTGATTTTAGAAAATCACACCAGGCTGCAGTGTGCACATATGCACCTCTGCCCTCATCTTTATCTCTCTGCCCTGTCACACACAGGTTTGTATATCATAAAGCATTTGCATTTCCTTTGTTATCCCCCAGTATTACTCACTCATCGCCTTAGAAGTCTTGCAGACAGACCAAGGCAAGTGGAAGCCTTTTCAGAATGATCTGGACAAGTGTCAGGGCTGTAGCAGGGGGAATGAAGGTCAGTTACCTGTACGTTTATGTTTACGTTGGGACGCTCAGTCAGCACGGGACTGCTGCACTCTGTCTCCAGCTGCTTCAGTTTTAGGAATGTGTCTTCAAATGCTGAAAAAGACAAAAAAGTTACCATCTTCCTAATGTTACCCTGGAGTTATTTGACTTATAACTTGCATTATTCCTGAATACTAATTATGCACTTCTGAAATGGTGGAAAAAAGCACAGGGATGGGGAATCTACTGGCTGAAGCTTTGGTGCAAATTTCAAGCCTGCAGACTGTGTGCACCAAATTACAACACTCTGCACTCCTGGGAGCTCACTTACCCAGCCATCCTCACAGTGAGTGAGTGAACACAGAGTTAATTGCTTAGATGGTTGCACTTTACTGTATTTGGGGACAAAGTCACATCCAGTGAAGTCCAACTGACTCTTCCCTTGTACCTCCATCCTTGTTGTTCCAGTAATGGGTAAAATTATCCTTATGCACACAAACTAAAGGAGATTCCTAAAGCATTTCCACATTTTTCGTAAGGAAACAATCTCATATCACCCTAATTATTTAATCTTGATCTCACACATTATAATGGGGAAAATTCTGTCAGTTTGCTTACGATCAGAGTCTGCCTTTTCTGCAGCAGTTTCCTTCGTGCCAGGAGGGGCACAACTAACAGCCTCTTCTGAATCTCCTGTAGCCAAGCCAACAACTGGACGGCCCACAGCATCATCCACACAAGTTTCTGGCAACTCTGTGCTGTCTAGCAAATCAACAAGAGGTATGCTGCAAAGGGAGAAAGATGGGCAGAGAGACACACAATCATGTTACCACTCTTCTTGTAACAAGAAAAATATTTAACACAGCAATCTCTTTTTTCAAGCTGTCTTCTGCTGACTGGCTACAATCTAGAAAAACTGTTTCACGTAACTAACAGACATTGGCTTTCAGTGAGCTTAAGAAATGTGAAAAAGGGAACATTTCATATCTTTATAAGTGACTTCATAACAGAACAGGTCCATGTTGCCTGCTGTGTCATCATATAACAGTGGAAAAAGTGAAGAGAGGAGGGAAGTTTTTATCCATGAAATACACTTTTTGGAAAAACATTGGAATTTTTTCTAATGAATGCAAGGTACCCTTTATGATTTTTACAAGAGAAAAAGAAAAGTTAGGGGGAGGGAAGTTGGTATCACAAAAAGCTGTTTGTGCAGCACTTCACCCAACATGGGTAACCAGAACGGAGAGCAGGAGGGTGCACTGCACAGGACTGCACTGACACAGATGGCCACGCATACCTAGAACCAGTTTCAGTTTTGTTAACTTAGGCAGAACCCTAAAGAAAACCTTCGTCAGAATACTTTAAGTGAACCACAGAATGTACCCTGTATCCTTGTCAGGATCACTTGTTTCACCTCTGGTTTCTGATGGAAACAGCTCCTTTAAATTTTGCCCTATGAGCTGTATTTTCAATGAACAAGAAAAAATACTTATAAAAAAATGATATTATGTATGATGCTTGTTGTGCAAGCAGTCAGGAATCTCATACATTTCTCCAAAGCTCAGTAACAGCTAAAGCTATTCTAATAGCAAACTAACAAACACAGAAACCACTGCTGCACAATGCAATGGTTAATCAAACACCCTGTGCACACAACTGCAGCTTCACTGCTGCCCACTTCAATCAACAATCACTCTCAGATCTGCTGCAAATTGATTTAAGAAGAAAAATTTATCAATCCCTTTTGCAAGTCCTGTCCCAAACATGAGAACAATGATATCAATATCCATACCCACCACAACAGAACAAACCTATCCTTAAGCACAGACAAGAGAAGTTTTCTACTTGACATTTTAGACCTGCTTCTCCCTTACCACTACCAGGTTAGTGCCTCATCACTCTCTCCAGCCCCTGGAACCTGGAAGTAATGCCCTGTTGTCACTACAGAGGATCCAGGAAAAAACTACTTCCCCTCCAGCTCAAGCACACAAAGAATCCTTTCAATGTTAAATATATACCTCTGAAACAGATTACAGGATATCACTGTTCTAGTGCTAATAATGTACAAATCATTGTAAGTCAATTAATTGCCGTGAGGCAAATTGAGGCCACTGGCCTGATTCTCTTTAAGCAGTGGAATAAGAAGCTACTAGCAAAGCAAATAATAGGAAAATTTTTCAACCTCCTGTGCAGCTTCTCTCTGCACTACTAATGGGAAAAGGCAAACAGCACACAGTCTTGCTGAGAGTGAATGATGGATACAGAGATTTTATTGTTAGAACAAACAACAAACCTAGGAAGAGATCCTTTCCCAATTAAGGCAACAAGGAATCTTGTGTCTTACTTTACTGATACATGAGTCAAAATGTTTTATAACCTTCACATGGAGACAACAATTTTCTTTGTATTTTCTGAGAATAGTCTCCAATCTTTAATACAACCACCATTTTAAGAAGCTCAGATTTTACCTACAGCATGGAGTTGCTGACACCCTGACATTTTGAAGGAATTTGGCATAAGCTGCTATGAACTTAACATCAGAGAGATGATGTAGAGCACCAGTAACAGTTCTTGTGCTTGAATCTCCCAATACTTTTCTTAGTATTGTAAGATAAAATGCATGAAAAATGAAAATTTTCTTCCTAAACTGCTAGGATAATTACACCAGATATTTCCTCCTCAAGACTACTACAGTAAACCATTTACTAGACAGACAGATTACCAAACTCGCTGTGAATTCCAGGGCAGTCCACGACCATCAGCAGGGCTGCCAGCCCTCTGCTCAGCACTAGTGAGACACCCTGGAGGGCTGTGCCCAGCTCTGGGCTTCCCAGGACAAGAGACACACGGATGTACTGGAAGGAGTGCAGCAAAGGGCCACAGGACAAAGGGTCTGGAGCACCTGAGCTAGAAGTTGAGCCTGAGAGCTGGGACTGTTCAGCCTGGAGAGGAGAAAGCTCAGGAGGATCTATCTCACTGATGTGTATAAAAACCAGTGGAGGCTTAAAAACTGATGGAGGGAGTAAAGACAATAGTCAAACTCTTCTCAAGACAAAGGACAAGAGGCAATGGGTACAAACTGAAATACAGAAAATCCCACTCTGAACTGTGATCCTAACCACAAAAAAACCCTGATTTTATTTCCTGTGAGGTAGGTGAAGCAGTTCTCTGGAGGAGGTGAAATCTCTATCCTTGGAGATACTCAAAACCTGTGTGGCATGGTCCCAAACAACCTGCTCTAATCAAGAGGGTGGACTGCCTGACCTCCAGAGGTGTCCTCCAGCCTCAACTATTTAATTCTGTGATAGCTACACAAAACTTCACCAATACCCGAGGACTCAGCCATAGTTTGCAGTGCCCTGACCTCAACAAAAGCACATCTGAACTGAAAACTCTGCAATAAAACAGTGATTTGTTATTGCAGCAGTGTTCTTGCATTTTAAATACAAAACTATCTCAAATTCCTCCATTCAAATTAGTGGCTTTTTCTCCCTCAACTACAGAGACATTATATGACATTGTAAAGATAAACAACTTATTTTCGTTTGCATATTATCATGCAACTTTATAGATGAGAACGAAACAAATGGGATTGCTTCACTCCAGAAGTTTACAGCATCCAACATTCAAAACCTAAAACTAAAAAGAGCACAAGAGATTGTTCCAATCAGCTTGACAGGTGTCACAGGTCTTTAGTTTACAGCTTGCTCATATTTTTTTTTTAAGCAGAGTTGTAAAATAGAGACTCGTATTTCATTAGCAAACTCTTTCCCCCCATCAGATGCGGGGGTGAGGAGGCAAAAATATCTCAGGCAATACTAAGTTATGTCCTGGATGACACTTACTTCTTGGTGCTCCAGGTCTGGATACCTGAAAAAAAATGTTTTTGTATTTCTGGGCTCTGTGGCAATTTGAAACTTAGTGAAATAATTTGAAAATTATTCAAACAATTCCTTTATCCTAAAAGCTAAATATAAATTAACTTTAAAAGCCCTCTGTTACAACTTTTTCTCCTTTTTTTTTAATAGGAAAAGAATACTGCCATTTAAAAGCAACAAACTTCAGAAAACACAGTGTGTTCAAGGGTAAAGGTTTGTTCTTCATGTTGTTAAAGGCCCCCAAGAATACCAATGAGCCATGAAGCTCATTGAGTCTTAACCTCTGACTTAACAATTAACCTCGTGAATCATATGGTAGGACTGGTGTTTGTCAGGAAATCTCTGTTTCTTTTCAACTGGACCACAGAAGCAAAAAAGAAAGAAAAATTTATAAAAAGCAAAAAATAAAAATACTCTTTGCCTTTTTGACAGTTCTGATAAATTTATTCTTTAAAAGTTGAAAATAATTCTATTCCATTTCCAAACAGTATTTCTCAGAAGAGGTCTTATTGAGGATAAAAAAAGGTTAATTTTTCAGATCAACCATGTATCTTAGATATTTTTTTCATTATCATGGTTCAAAAAGAGGGGCAGTTACACCCTCTATTTCTCTTAGATTTTTGAAGCCATATTATAACCCACTAGTCGCATATGTAATTTTATAACAAATGTGACTTCCTGCATGGCTGTCGAACCCAGCTAAAAAAATTGAATCCTTCAGTCATTAAGAAAAACTTTAACCCAACTTAAAACAATATCTCTATCTATATGCACACATAGATAGAAATATACTGGTTTTAAAGTAAGAGTGATGTGTGGCTTCTGGTCTGTATGTTGTTTTTCTTCAAAGGCTCCATCCCAACAGCACAATCTGCAGAGCCCTTGTAACGAAAGCTTTTGCGGTCAGCTCCGGGTGTCCTCGTGGCAGAGGGAGCACAGGAGCTCGTTCCCAGCCCGTGCTGGGCAGCAGTCCCGAGCTGCAGCAGGCCCCGCTCAGAGGCTGGTCATGGTGGGCTGCAGGGCTCCGTGCAGCCCCGCGCTCCTGGGGCACTGTCCGGCCGCGGGGCGGCTCCTCGGCGGGGCCCACGCCTCCCACGCGGTTCCACCACGGTGACAGCAGTCGGGCGGCCTGGAGCGGTGGGGGAAAGTCAGTACACGGGCACAGAGGGGGGAAAGGGGCAAAAGCAAAGCAAAGGTGAGGACAGGAAGATTGATGCGAATGGATGAGGAAAAGGGGCGTTCTTGGAAGGTGAATACTGAAGGGAAGAGGCATGCGAGCACACGGGCACAAGGTGACACTGCCAAATAAACACTTTCTGCTCAGCATCACGCGTGTTTTTGCACACGTCTCAACCGACAAGTTAAGTTCTCTCATGTATATGTTGCTTACACTTCCCAAATGTAAAGCATTTCTTATTTCAAAACACTTCACAGAAATAAGCAAGAATCGTGCGTTTTACAGATGGGAAAAAATAATGTGATGGAGGAACAGACCTCAAGTATACAGCACATTTTATTTGCAGAAAATAAGTTTAAGTGGCAGCTCTAAATGCACACCTGAAACAAACATCTATAAGCAATACTAGTTTTCTGGACAGTTCAGATTCTAAAGAAAATTTTAAAAAAGGAGAAGAAAATAGAAGCTCAGAAAACATGAACATTACTGTGCAGGAGCAAACAGCAGAGTAAACAAATCATCCACAATTTAGGTGACTAAGGTATTAATACTACTGAAGAAGTTGTCTGCAGCTGTAATTCTCATTAATATGAAAATTTAGCTGGAAAAGAACCATTTTACAAAAGGCCTCAACAAAAACTAAGACCTCACTTTCTAATTTTGCATATGAAAGCGTAACGGTTTGTTAATTTTAAATTTAGAATTCCTAAAATCAAACCCACAGAAATGCCATGCACAGTTATGGCCAGTCTTTGCCACAGGTGGTATAAAGTCCTCTAAATCTAGGAAGAGGAGCAAAGGAGAACACTCATCACTTTAGACAGCGTTCTGAAAAATATTATTATGCAAGAACCCCTAGGTAAGAAACTGGTAGGCCTTAGGCACAAAATCTGCAAAGCAGCAGGGATAACCAATTAACTGAAAACAGCCGAGTTTTAAAATACTTTAAAAATGGACAACGACTGTTGTCTGTGTAGCACTAGGGTCCTTCAGCAGTATGTTTTAGGAGAGGCTGATAAAAGGTACAGTCACACACCAAAAAAGTGCTTGGAAAAAAGCCCCTCATAAACTACTGAAGTAAGCAAATTCCTAAAACAAAGGTATTCCTTCAGTTTAATGTAAAAGATTCGACTTAATGAGCCAAATCTAAACAAAGTGGAAGGATTGTGGCTGTTCACATAGAGGGGTCAGACGGCCTTCAGCTCAAATTCCACCTTCTCATGTTCCAGAACAGTCAAGCAGACAGCCAAGTTGGAAGATCACACGTGTTAAGGCAGGCAAGCAGAAAAGCATGCAGGATTCAAAGCAATGGTAAATGATTAACATTCTGGGATAGTCCTCCTTTAGAAAAGAGACAGGATTTATACAAAGGTCACCCATGTGTGAATTCAGAATTTTGGTTTTTGTGAAATACACTGAGGAAGTGACCCGTGAATACTGAGGGCTCCAATCCCCAACAGTTCATTCCCTTATTTTACCATTTCTCTCAAGTTAAGGGTTAAGGGAAAGCTACATCCACTAGCAAAAAAAAATCCTTACTTATTATACAGTAAGGAATAATTATTAAATCTTTGTCTGCTGTCCTAACTTAACAAAAAAAAAAAAAAAAAGCTTCTTGGGGAAAGACTAAACTTATAAAGACACTGATCATATTTTAGGTTTTGCAGACTTGCAACTAATATTCCAGAGCATTTTCAGATCCTGCAGACCAGTACAGCTTCCCTGTACTGACAATACAACAGGAATGAAGCAAAGTAGAAAACAAACCAACCCAGAAATATTAAAATCCTTCCTATCTGGCAAAGTACTTTCTACAGTCTGGCACAATTGCTGTTGGCAGCTGCAGAATTAACATTTTAAATTAAAGGAAACATTGACATTAGGACGGGATCTAAGTTGCAAGGTAGCCAATACAGGTCTCTGCCAAGCACAGTACAGAAACCCAGGAGGTCGGGACCTTACTTCTAAACCCCTTCAATCTAACTACCTACAAAATCCACAGTCCAGAAGATTTTGGTGTTCTCAACAATCTTTGGCAAGCTCTCTCTAAAAGAAGACTATTTTTCTGACAGAAAGCAAAGATAATTCATGCAGAAACAGGCCAATTAAAGACAGCAGCAGTTGAAAGGAGATCTTGTTAGCAGCACCAAGACACCCTTGCAGGCACAATAGCCAAGTCACAGCCCCCAGCAATAAATATGTATGTTCTGGCAATTCCATTAACCTAAACCCACTTCCCATCTAGGAAACCAGAACGTAGCTCAATTCTTGACTGAGCTTCAAACTGTTATCTTTTTTCTACAACTGGATTTGCCGTTTATTACTGGCAGTACTGTTTCCAGTGAACACAGTAAAACCAGAAGACAACTCCTTTTAGTAACAATGTCTCAAAGAAATGTAACACAGACCGTAGAAGCACTGCACTCTCAATTAAAATGCATCAGTTGCCAAGAAGCTTGTTTTCTTTAGGATACACTGTTTTGGGTTACATGCAGGTGTATTTTTCATTCACTCCCACTCTTCTATACAAACACTACATCCTGCAGCAGCTGGCATTTAAGCTGAGATTCCTGGACAATGTTAAGACAGACAGACTTAAGTTCTCAATACGAAAAACAGGCATAACAACCCCAAAACTGAATGGCTATAGAGCACTCTCTGCTTCAGAACCAAAGCAGCAGGATTTCAGTAAGCAACAGCAGCCTTGCAAACATGAGCAGAACATTAGCACAAATCAGGTACCCAAGAGCTGGTCTGGAGCCAAGTCAAACATTTCCACCAAAGGAAATACAGGTGTCTAGCATTCATCTTGCAATTAGGCCAAAAGAATAAAAATGAAACCATATTGAGAATGCTGAAGAATAAAGATGCCACCACCTTTCACCCACCACCACGGAAGGAATCGAGCGATCAACAGGATCCCACCATAGACAAGCACAGATTTCAGATACTAGATAAATCAAGGGCAAAAGAAAGAAAAACAGCATTGATCACATGTTCTAATTGAATTGTCAACAAAATGCAACCCAAAGCAGAACAACCATCCCCTCTATCATTCAAAATTGATAGTATTAGGAGTCTTTAAATGAATACAATTTCCAAAATCAAAGCATATTTTTCACAGCATTGTTAGAAACAAGTATCATCTACTTGTAAAAGATAGAGAAGCAAAGCAGGTTCATATGGCTGACAATGGGAGTAAGACCTGCTCTCTTGAGGGCTGAAACTGCTTAGGATAAGAGCTTTGGTGTCACTCCATTTCACCATGACTGCACCTGATGAGTCTGGCAGAAGACAGGTTTTCCCTTTCTTGTGCCATAGGCACGAGAAGCCAAAAAAGTTGAGGTGACCTTAACTTGTGCACAAGTACTGGGTTGATATATGCCAGTTTTAGCCTGAAAATAGCTTTGCAACATAGAATTAGTTTAAGAAAAAATAAAGGACCTATACATTTATCTATCTTCAAACAAATCCTCTTCCTTTTGAGATGCACCTAATCCATAACACAATACTCTGTGGTTCCATGAAATCAAAGCTCTTATCTTCAGCTTGTGTCATTTTCCTCAAGCTCCCATTCTACCCAAGCTTATGAGAAAAGTCAGCTTGCCTGTTTCAGAAGGTTCAAAAGACAATTCACAAGGATACCAGTTCACAAGGTTCTGTATTACCCTAAGGATCAAGGTAAGTCCTTGGGGCCCATGATAGCAAGCAAAGGGTTACAAGCTTATGGCAAATGAGAAAGATCCAATTCTTTCCAAGACTTGAAAATGCTATTCCTCCTTAATTCCCTTAACCCTTGAAGAAATTTTCTTTTAGTTAGCAGTGACTAAGTCTGTTGTCCTCACCTCTCCAACTGCAATTCATAGGAAGAAATCAGCTGCATCATCCCTAACTTGACTGTCAGCTTACATTAGAGATACAAGGATGGCAGCTTATTTGAGTACAGATAAAGGAAAAGCTACTTGAATCATGCATAAGTAAGCAGAATTCATTTCCCAGCAAAGCTGAACATACCACTTCTTATCTTGCTGGCTGGCTCCTGGGCTCCTTGGGAGGTTTTCTATTTCCACTAAGACTGGAGCAGAAGGAACTGCTGTTAGGACAGGTAGGTTTGGCTTTGCATTCCAGCTCTTTGGAGACAGAATATAAAGAAGTTGTTATGCACACATTCATGAAGTGATGACACATTAAAGTGAACAAAACATACCAACACTTCTTAAGCAAAAAACTAAAGCAAGGCCATTTTCTTCCCTCAGTTCCCTAGCACTGGGTATCTATGCCCAGTCTGTTCCAGCACTGTACACAGTTAATAGTTAACTGTAACAATCAATTGGTCAATCACTGGATTTCAAGAGTAAATAACAGAATCTTCAAATCTGTTGAGACACATGAAAATGCCTTTAGAAAGAATGAGAGTCCTTACTTGTGATCCATTAGTTTGGCTGATAACAGCATTGTTTGCAGCACTGAAAGACAAGAACAATTTAAGACTGAATCAGATCAACAAACTGCTTTTGCAGGCTGAAAATTGTAAGGACTTTCAGAAAGAAACAGAGTCAAAGATAGTTCCAAAGTATTAATCTCTTTTCACAAAATCCTAAAAAACTTCTGCTTTAGTTCAGTTGTCTCATTCTATATAATTAAGGGTATCAAGTTATTTTTTCTTTGTTCAAACCGTAGTTTATCTGTAACTCATATGTTTCTAATTCTTCCTTTCCCAAACCAGTTTGGTTTATAAAGTCTTTCTGATTCAGCAGTAAGATGTGGCACTTCTAAACCAAAAATTATATAATTTTAAAACTTTTTAAAATGTTAATTTTTAAAACTTTTTAAAAAATAATTTAAAGTTAAAACGCTCAGCAAAATGTGACATTGTCAAAAGCTCACCTACATGCTAAAGATATTATGTTTGTTCCATAGCTAGAACCCTCCTGATCTGACATTTCACATCACAGAAGTTTATCAGAAAAATTAAAGTTTCTTCTGCATATAACCACTAATGGACTTAAAAGCAGCTATTCAAATTTACATGCACAGCAACCCAGCACAGCATTAATAATAATTTTATGTTATTAAATATTTACTACATTTCATGAATTAAATATGACCCATATCCCTAATTCTTGTTGATTTCCGAACCTGCAAGAGACATTTCACATTTTTGAGAGATTTAAAAGAAGTAATTATACATTATAGACTTCATGCAAAGCAAACTTTTTCCCCAGACTTTTAAGCTTTTAAAAAAGGTTCCCATCTCCTACGACCTGTTAATTTTCAGATTTATAGTCAGGACAACAGCTATCAAACCTAGCAAGCTGACAATTCAAATAGATTTCTGTATTTACTTCAGTGACTCTTTAGAATTATTTTATTTAAAACACCATGATGTCAACACTGAACAAGCTGTTCCTTGCCTGTTTTCCCCCTTCAACCTTTCTCTATTGAGGGAATGTGGAGGCTACCCCAGAAAGAACAGGAATATGAAAGAACACCTTCTGACTAGCACATTCCCCTGTGCTGGGTTAACACAAAACAAGGGAACAACATACATTTTTCATGATGCATTTCAATTAGCAACACTGCAGTGTAGAGTTTCAGAAGTGGCATAGCTTGCTGTGGAGACACAACAGTGCCACACCTAAGTGCAGATCAGGAGACTGCAGTCTTATCAGGAGGAGAAACTGCACATGAAGTTTCTCTTCCCACTCTCAGAATGACCTAAGTAACCTGAAACTCAGAGAAGGGCACGACAACGCAGCATGATGAGAGCACTAATTAATCAGAGCCACACTTGGCATGCAGATGATCTTAACGACAACCAGTCTTGAAGAGCACTTTCCCATTGTATAGAAAGAAAAAAACAATGCAGGAAGCCACACTGCAGCCTTGTCCCCACACTTCTAAACTTCTCCCACTCTCATGCAAGAATCAGCCCTGCTACTACAGGCAGAAAACGTTGGGCTGTATTAAGCCTGTAGTTTTGAAATGTTATTTTGGCATTCTTTACCCACCTTGCCATGGTGCTTAATATCTATGAGTATCTACCTTTTAAAAAATAATTTGGTTGCAACTGTTCATTGCAATGTTCACAAGTTATTAGGGCAAAGGACAGACACCAGAACCGAGTGACCTAAGTTTCTTCACTATCAGGCAGCTCCTTTTAACCTGGTTTCCTCTCTTCCCTTAAGGAAGGGTATGAAAATTATATGATTCAGATACCCATGAGTAATTTCCATTGCAACAGCAAGTATGAACCTACACATGCAGAAAGACTTTTGGTAGAGAAATAAAGAACCAAAAGGTTTCCCTTTCAATGTTGGTCATGCATAAAAATAAGCGCAAGTGTAATACAGAATATAAAACCACCAGCTTATTTCAAAAACATTCATTTTACTGTCTTTTCCCAGTCTTTGACCTTCACTGAATGAGGTATTTCAGTCACACAGTCAGAGCAGGCAGACTTAGGTAGAAGACCTCCTCACACACTTTCACCTGATCTCTACATCGCAGCTCATGAACTACAGGTCATATCCAGCAATTATCATAGCTAGTAATAAACAAACTTCTTTGCTAGCTAGTTAGCAAGTCTGACAAAATTGTCTGTGTGACAGCAAGTCTGACAAAATTGTCTGTGTGACAGCAACATAGAAGCTTTGCTTTGAACACTTTTATATAAAGCAAACAAACACAATATCCATGGTAAAGCCACAGTTGAGAGGCCAGCACTCTATCTTCCTTCTGCAGACACGTGCTCAAGTACAGGTGCCAAATATCAAAGAGAGAAATTAAAATACTGGAGTGCAGCTTACCTTGTTTCTTCTAGTTTAGCAGTGTATGCTGCAAAAATATAAAGTATTAATTAAAATTAAATTTATAATTTGGTTATCAGTTAAATACTAATCATATGATTAATAAAAATAGCCGAGCACTGCCTAAAAGCAGGCAACCAAAAGAGCAAAGGTTGAACACATCTCATGTATAAAGAGTGAAAACCAAAATCTAAACCTGAAAATAAAAAAATCTGAGTAGCAAACCCAAGGCAGATTTAAGTATCTGAAGGCAGACAGATGTCACACGACCCACACAAGAATGGGAGTCAGAAACCAGGTATGACATGCTGTCAGATCATGACAAAGTGCAACTCCTAACAACAATGACAAAAATCTCAATGACAAAAATTCTTAACTCAATTCAGAAATTTCAAATACTATCATCAATATATCATTCCTTCCTGGGCCCAAGTTTTCCATCTTCATACCAAGACCTACTGTGCAATTTTTATGGGTGTTTTACCTGTCAGACAAACTGGTTTGGACATACTTTGGACACATGATTTTTCTGATAAATACATGAGGTCTCATAAATAAGTCAAAGAAAACCTAATTTTGAAAATTCAAGAGAAGGGCAAGCAACTACAGGAGCATTCAGAATTTTTAAAGGAGATGATTACCTGATTCTCACATTGGATTATACTTCTCAGAATGGAAGTTCTTTTACCTTTCATTTGCAGTGTTCGTCTTGAGTATCTCTTGCTCGGCCTTCTTTCAAAGGATGCTGATCTCCTGGCTTTGTTGGTCTTTGTGGTTTGATATTCTGTTTTCCCACTAAAAATGCCATGTAAAAATACAAAGGAGTAAAATAAATCATTTTTTTTAATGATGGAATAGAGACAATGCTCATCGAAACACCACATTTCTCTTTTAAATTCATAGCTTACTATCTGATGTCAGTTCTAATAAAACATCCCAAACTTCAAACTCAAAAGGCCTTTCACAAAAGAGGTAAGAGTTTTAGAAACAGTCTCTTCTCCACCTCATTTCCCTAAGACACACTGCAGAAGCAACGACTTATTAAACATGAAGTTGCTGATAAAAGCATGTGTGCCCTTTGCAAATTTCTGTGCTCCGAGCGCATGAGTTTTGGGAGAAGCTGAAAACGCTAGAACAGAATAACGCTTAAGCAACATTGCCAAAAGTGACAGAGAATGCTGGTAATGGGACTAAAACCCAGCAGCCAGGAAGAGGGAGGGATGACAGGAGGGAAGTGGCCGTGTCAGATGGGGCTGACCTGTATCGGAAGCGAGATCCCAAGCGAATGAAGCCGGAGCGGCTGGAGCTCTTCTGGACAGGCCCCCGGAGCCGGAAGAAGGCGTGGTGCTCCACAGCACATTTCCACAAGTGTTTGCAGGCTTTGGGATGGTCCAGTCTGAAGACAAAAGTGTGCTCCTGCTCCTTTCCCTTAAAGCACACAAAGCACACTGACAACTTACAAGGGGCTTGAATAAGTCAAAGCTAAAATTCCATGCAAGCCAAATAAAATTTGGTTTTTATGACTCCCAATACACATATTGTAAAAATGTTTTAGGCAGAAAAATCAACCTTTTCAGAAGCTATAATGAACAACTGCTATATTGTCTAAAGTTAGAAAGGACTGGAATGCACATACTTAACAAGCCAAATTTCAGAATAACTACAAATTAAGTTTATAATAATTTATACTTTATAATTAAATTTATAAGAAGTACAGGAAGGTACTTTTTGATGAGGCTAGCATAGTTAGCTGACATAGTTAGCTAACATAGTTAGTTCCAAATCTAATCTCAAGTTACCAATGATCACTTTTTAATTGTCTCAGGAGTATGTGACTTCTTCTCCATAGGAATAATTCTGAAACCTGCCTAAGCAATTCATTCTACCAAATGAGGTATTTTGGTTGTTTTTTGTAACTTTCTTGTACAACGCACACTGTTTCCAAAGTATCTGCTCTAGTTTCACCAGGCATCCTCTTTTTTAAAAAATAGACAGAAAAGTTTGTCTTTTACTTAAGTCCCTTCATTTCCCTCCTCCCCCACAAGTCACAATCAAAAAATCTTTCAGGCATCGACATTATTTCTCAAAACTTAAATACAAGGAAAGATTAGGAGTATGTACACTAGTACTGTATAATCAAGACTGAGATTAAACTAAACAGATATTTATCTACCTGTTCATCATCTTCAACAACAACCAGAGTGAGTTTGTTCTTCTTGAAGTCAAGTCTTGTTATCTTTGGCCTGTCAGATAAACAGAACGTGCAGGTTATGTGTAACATTTAGTAACTTACTGAGAAAGAGACTCATACTCATGGTGTTCTCAAAACCCAAACCATTTTTTTTTGCAATCATAAAAGAAACAAAAGAACCAAAATCAAAAACAGATTTTAGTGTACAAGAGAGCTTACCAGAAAAACAAACCAATCTTTGTGTCTCCTTCAAACACCAGAACTCCTGTAGGTGTTAGTCCCAGGCTGTAATCATTGCCATCTCTTGCCTAATTGCCACAAAATAAAAATTATATTCATTTTGGTGTTTGACCCTCAATCCAATTTACTAGAGTGATTCATGCAGCTTGTTTGCCCCGTGTTATAATTACACACATATCTGCCATTTTATACAACAAAACTCTTGTGTTTTGATGATCTTATGCAATGGATTTTTCTTGTTTTCAATCCTTCAATAAGGCTGACTAAAGAAGAAAATTAAAGTTTCTTGATTTCTCTGTGTAATAAAGACATCCTTATGCATTTGCTGCAGTTGCATCTCCACAGGAGATCTATGCTTATTTGTAGTACTTCAGCTGGTAGCTGACTATAACCCAGCAAATTTGAATTACTTTGATTTTTCACAAAACTTCTAAGTCTAAATACAAACTGTAGTCTTCCATATCAATCACACGTTTAATATAGAGCAGATATGCTTGGACTCAAGTTATACATTCTAGAAATATATACCAAAGAGTGGAATGTTGACTCAAAGCCAGATCACATATTACATAGATTGTATGAGAACAATATTCCTTTTCTTTACCCCTCAAAGCAGAACCAGTGTTGAAATGCAACACAAAACTAACATTATCATTTCCAAAGGTCACAGTGCTGTGGCTAAACATACCTTGACTATGTGCATGTCTACACCATACATTTCCAGCCACTTAGCTTTGTTTAAGTAGTTAGTTTCAGCCTGTGCTGGTGTTTGTCCCCTGAAATAAAATTTTTGCTGTTAGTAAAATGCCTGAAAAAGCATAAAAAGGAAAAAAATGCTACATGAGGAAAGAGGAAAAGAACTCCCTGAAAGTTGGTGAAAAAAGTAAACATGGATGATACCTGTTCACTTTAATGAAGATCAAGGTCACTTTTCAAGGTTTTAACCTGAAAATGCTGCTGCAAAAGCTATCGTGTTTCAAGATTTTGTATCTCATCATTTTACTCAGACCTTTGAAAGGCTTTGTTTTTCACATTATATTCTTTTGCAAAATAGGACAGAACCATATTAAAATTCTGAATAAGGCCACAGAATAAGCATCAGCAGTATCTTTTTAATAGACTCCCCACAGAAAAAATCAGTGCAAACAGCTGGGTAGCATTCACTGGAAGATCTAGTACCTGCATTCCTTCCACTTCTCAAAAACAGCTAATTCCATCTCTTCAGTCTGAGTGGGAACAAACCTGAACTCAGACACCAGCTCAGGCACATGTTCAGCAGGATCATAGTCTCCAAGTTCAGCTGCAAAAGAACAACACTGTTAGGCACTGTTCTCAATAAGCACAGTGGATATTTTTGCATACAGAGGAATTTCTGAACACTTTTCTAGTTAGTCTAAAACATTAAATTTTCTTTCATATTCCTTCTCCTCTTCCAGTTCTCCCTTCACCTTTTTTGACAGGGAAATTACAGACACTGAACATATGGTTGTGTTATCTGCTTTGTATTAATGTTTACCAAATATTATTGACATATTCCTTAAAAAGCTTCCTATAAATGGAATTTATCACCACCCTTGAAACTCACCTTTTTTCTTTCTTGCAGACAGTTTTCAACATGTTTATCACAGAAGTATCTACTGATACTACTTGAGAGCTGACTCAAGTTATGAAGGAATTTTCCCTCAAAGAATTCAACAATATCTCTTGAGATTTATAAAAAGCAAAACAGTTCTGACACTTTTCATTAAACTATTTGTCCATTCTACATCAGTTTCTGGTTCTATGACTCTATATGGCCCTGTCCTACTAAAATTACTCTGTGCCAGTGCACAATCATGCAGCTGTTACTTGTTGCTCTCCTTTTCATCCAAGGATATAATAAATGCCCTCCTGGGTCAGTCAAATGGCTCGTTGAGGGGCAGTAAGAGATGCTGTGTAGAAAACACTGGAACATACCAGTCAAGGGGTGTGCCACATCAAAAACACAACTCCATCTCCCACAGATGCAAACAAGTCCAGTTTTAAAGACAGATAAACATCTAAAATGCTGAAAGTGACACTTAACCTTCACAAAAATCAGCCACTAAGCACTGGCTCCTCCTCCTGATTTCAAGTTGCTTCTTAATGTTCAGGTCATAGTCAAAAAAATAATTCTGTATCTTGGACTTCAGAAGTCTGATGCAGGCCAATAACTGTGCTGCCTGAAAAACGAAACTACAGGTGTTTATGTAGAGAAAAACAGAGACATCACTGGGAAGACCTGGAGAAATCAAATAAATGCCAGTATTCCACAGGTACAAAAATGCCATATGATATAAAACTCTTTATTTCTTGGATTCTGAATGCTGCAAGCATAACAGTCTTTTCACCCCCTCATTTTTCTTTTTTTTTTTAAATGCTGACTGAGGAAGTCTGTAGTTCTATAATAATTTACTCCCACTAAAATGCCTGCCTCTGTTGAAAGGAATGCTGTCAAAGCCAGCTTAGGTTCCAGCTGATTTAAATAAAAGTACACAGCTGTCAGACAGTAAGATTAAAGCCTTGCTACAGGCCTCATTGTGGAGAGAGGAAAAAAAAGACCACCACAAAAAGCAGTGGATATATGGCCTAATTAGATCACTTTGTTCTTCCAAAATCTTATTTACTGAACCTGTATCTTAAGGCTGTAACAATGCTAATATTTTTAACTGTGGAATGTATTCTAACTGCTTTCCACACAGAAGAGCAGGTGAAAAAGGCAGGTGTCTTCACAGTTTAATCCCACCTTAACCTTATACCTACACACAATTTAGGGCCATTAGCACTTCCTGCATGAAAAAAAGAAAGTGTTTTGGAAAATACTTGTAAGAGAGCAAATTTCAGTGACTTAGTCCTACCTCATGCAGACTAAGTACAACAGATTCATAAGATGAATGTTGTGTGGAGAATTTGTATGGCTCAAACACATGGCACATCAATTGGGTTGAATAAGGTCATATATCCATATATCTATATTCTCCAATAAGTAAGAGATATAAATACATCCTAGCCTACTCTAATAGGCATTTTAAAACTTCGAGCCTCTTTCTTTTGTGTGGTCCTCTTGAAACCATAGGAAACTTCAAATTTGTTAACATCACACCCTCACCCAAACACATTCGCATCTGGAATCAGAAGTTAAAGACAACTGATTAATAAAATCTCAGATGACTCAAACACAGTGCTGTACAGCTGAGAAAAAAAAGAGTATGTCACATTTTGTGGCTGAAGAAGGATCTGAAATACCAACCAGGAATGCTCAAGTACACACATGAGACATAGGGCATTAAGATGTTCCTACAAATATGATGAAGTCAAAATCTGGTATTTTATACACAGTGCAAACAAAAACAATTTTGTATCTGATTTGGACAGCAAAGACAACACTTGACAGAAACTATATGATGGAAAAGAAGTGAGCTGTGTTACTGCATTAAAGTGGTTCAGGAAGGCTGCAGACCTTGTACCTTCTGTGAAAGTGACAGATTTGCACGTAAGCACCTGAGAAAACTTCAGGGCAAAGATGTTTAGTTCCTTGTTCTGTTTCCTGAGGAACTGAGTAATTTTCTCTACATATTCTCAGCACAAGTACAATCAAAAAGATTTGTATTTCACACTGGACCGCTAATGTCTGGGCAGAGTTTATTTTATGGATATAACAAGGACACTTTTCTAAACAGTTAGTAAGAGGCTACACAAAACTGTGCAACTTCCCTCTTCCCTTCTTGCACCTACTCACCTTGCATGTTATAAGCTGCCAACTGGACAGCAGTGTCAAAAGGACATTCCAATCTGCCAAAAGAGAAATGCATTGTTAAAACCTGAACTGACACCATTAGTAGACAACTTGTGTAACTGACAGTAAGAAACTGCAAATGTCTGGGATAAGAAAATGGAAAAGTATTGGTAGACTTTTAGCTAATTATCAAGAGATAAACACTACATTATTTAAACATTCCTCTCCTGATATTCATGCATAGAATAGCAGTATTTTAGAGAAAAAAAACAACAACATTACATTACTAAGCAAAATTTATTAATCATTCAAATATAAATGTACTAAACTCTATGCTAAACATACTGTGATAGTTTAAAAGGCTTCTTACTTTCCACTAAGAATATCCAGTTTCAGCTGCAGGACAAATAAATATCTGTAGGATTAAATAAAAAATAAGTCATTGAGTAATAGTGCTAATGTGTCACTCATTCAACAGAAGTAAGTTAGAGCCTGACAAATAAAAGTATTTTCTACCCTTAACGTGGTTTTCAAGACAAAAGAAACTGCACTCTGACCTTTCAAGGCTTTATCAGTCAGGTTTGTGTATTTTGCAGCCATTTCAAATGAAGCAAATCCAAAAGTACAAGTTGGCAAAAGCTGAACTACAGTGTTGCATGGAAAAACAAACAAGATACTCAAGTAAATATATTTTTAATTCTATTCTGATTCTACTTGAGCAGAGAACAACTTGCATCTTCCACATTTCCTTCATTATTCATACACATACTAATCTCATAAAAGAATGGTTATTTTTAAGTCTTGCCAAAAAAAAAAAAGTTTCTAGTATGAATTGCTTAGTCAAAATCTAACCTGGAACACTGAGTGCAAAGTGACTAAAAATAAACAGAAGCATGCAGCCTTTTCAACTTGTTTACTCTTCAGAGCCAGCTTTTCTTCACTGTCTTGCATATTCTCTATGTTATTTGCTTAAAAATGAGGCAAATATTGAATATAAATCCCGTTGGCATGCAACACCAATTCTTGTGATCCAACACCCCTGAGGGGTAGCCCCCTTGCTCCATTATGGCACACAGCTTTCCCTTAACAAGAGCAGAGGTCTCATCAAAGACTGGCATCCACCATGGTATCCACTCTGAATTCTAGCACAGATTCCCAGAAGCCTTACACACAACTTCTGCTTCAACACGTGCCTGTGTCTCCTCACACTTTCACACACAGACACAAAACAGGTGCAGGTGTTTTTCCTGCAGGTTCCACAGAACTCCACAAATACTTTGCCAAACCATTTATTATCTGAAACCTTTTGAACACTAGCCTCTGCATGAGGAATAAATGTGTACTGACCCCAGATATGAACATGAACACAGGCCTCCAGTGCACAGTGGGTGTGACCAGTCTGTGCTTATCAGCCACGTAATGCTTGCAAAGAATTCAAGCACTTCCCATGCTGTGTTACACGACCACTGGCTGAGAACATGAGCAAGCTGCACCTGTGGAAGCTGAGAAGTAGCTCCAGCTCGGTGTCCTGCTGTTCCAAGGTGGAACCTGGGAAAGCCCCTGCCAGTGACACCTATAACCCACAGCACAGCTCTGCTTCCCACGGCTTCTGCTACTTCAAGGTGTCACTGTCTCGAGGCAGAAGGACAACTTGCTGCTCTCCTGTTCTGGGGGATTACCTAAGCAGGCAGACAGTGCTTAAAAGCCCTCAGCTTTCAGGTCTGCCCTGCTAAAACCTGCACAGCAAGGTCTGACTGGCAGAACTCAAGTCAAATGGATGAAAACATTCCATAGTGGTAGATACAGATATAGATATGAATTTTGTCTACAGTTGCTGGTTTGAAAGATAATTAAATGTTAACTGAGGAACATGAGCAGGGAGGTGAAACATTCTTCCCAGATCAGCAAGAAAGCATTAAAAAGCAGCAGTTACCACATTATGTTACCACATGTAAATATGAAGCTGCACAGGGTACATATGGCTGGAAGGGGTAATGCTACTATAATCTTCCTGGGAGCACTCCAAGGGATTTGGCTAAAGTGCAGATTGAAGATCCACACAAACATAAATGTGAACAATGAACAAATGCACTTCACACCCTTACAAATGGCTGAGGTATGAAACGTCTACACTCATCATGAAAATATAACTTTATTTACTCTCCAAAAGGGATCAGCAGCAGTGGTAACAATGCAAGGAAATGTTGCCTTTTACAATAGATTATATTCCTGACAGATGGTAGGCCGTGTTCTTTTTCAAAGCACCCCAGTAGTCTCAGCCCAATCGGAAATGCAGTTCTATGAATGGATTTGTGAAATGCTTTAATCAAGAAGAAACACTGCTCACCTCATAATACAAACCTACACCTACAGTAGTGTCAACTCAGCTCACCATGGCAGTAAAATACTCCTTACCCTTTCTATTAGCTCTTTGAAGACATGCAATGAAATGCTAACTGAACTTCCTTTTTCCAAAGAGAATCTCTAACTTGCAATTCAATGCTTTTCTGCCTGGAAACAGCATGATTGTATGCAGCTGAAACTAACAGCTTAAGAAAAATAAGGACAATAAGCAAATGATGTTTGCTCTCTTCAGTGAAAACCTCTGTCCATCGTGTGTAAGCTTCTCACATCAGTTGCCAAAATTACCTAATGAAAATGGTGCATTAAATAATACACAAATATTTAGATCTCTCTGTGTCACGGCACATTAATTTCCACACACAAAATAGCCACTTTACAAAAAGAAAACTACATTTACAAAAAGCCAAGTAAGCAAGCAGTTCTAAAGAATTCTCCAAAACATCAGAATTGTTTAAATAAATATCACAGAAAACATTTCCTTGGCCTTATTTGGGTCCCCCTCTCACACACAAAATCCCTCTTACCTTGTTAGCTCTTCACGTAGATTGTTGGGTTCTGATGAGTAAAACTTTACACGAAAATGCAGACAATACGGGGGGCCAACTGCAAAGCACAATTCATTCACGACAGCAGTAACAGTTATTGGATGAGACACGTTATTTATACACAGAATCACATCACAAAACTTGACTGAAATTGGTTGGTTATGCTCTGCTCAAGAATTCCTTTATGCCAGGGAAATCCAGGAACAACATCAGAGTGAAAGGACACTTAAATATGCACATAAAATAGTTTTATGTGCTACAAGTCAACCCAATGGTCATATTACATTAACTCGATTCTTCCTGTCAAGAGCCCATGAATCTAGGTTAATCCCTATATTTAATGGCTCTATCCATCACCAACAAAGCTGTGCATCTTGGCACAGTTGACCAAACCTTCAGGCATGCTCTTGGTCTCTGCAACACCTTCCCAGGGCTTTGGGAAATACTCACTGCTGACAACTCAGGCCCTTTTATTCCACAGAAGTTTACACATACTTTATGGGAATTTAAGAGACCCTTCTATGGATGAATCATCTCTTCAGGAAACCAAAGAGTTAATTTAGCAAAAGGGTGGATTAACAGTTCTTTAAAAATGTGCATCACTCTGCTCCTGATTCTTGCATTTGACAGGAGGAATTTTCTCCCGCTCACTGCTTCCAAAACCTCTCTTGTATTAAAACAACACCACAAATCCCTGAAGACTTCCCACAGTGCAGAGCAAGGAAGCTGCTAAACAACATCTTACCCAAGCAACAACCAGGCCACCCTGAACCCTTGTGCAGCAGGTGAGGACTTGGTGGACTGGACACAGATTCAAGCACGCAGGACTGCCCCACACATGAGGCTCCAAGACAAGCTTTCCTACAGCCAGGGTAATGCTCTATAACACTAGAACAACTTCAGCTGCTTTGAGTCCACTTTAACTATAATTAATGAGCCTATAACATGTTTAATTGAGAAAATTAGAATAAAGTAACATGAGCTACAGAGGGAAGATGCCATTAAACAATCAGTAGCACCATGCAGGGCTTTTGTCACTTGCCACCCTCACCCCCTCACAGGACACTGCCCCCCACCACCCATTTCAACTGGAAATGTAGATTAAATACAATGGCTTCCTGTAGGTTGAATACAATGTCCCAAGGGAAAATGGAAAGGACACTTACTTTTAACTTGCTTCTTAATACTTTTTGTGTTGTCCAGCCAATGCTGAAAAACAAATTAATTTCACTGAATTATCCACAAAGGAATTTCCCAGAAAGAACAAAAAAGGAAGTGTTAGTGAAGACCATCTTGGAATAACAAGTAGTTTATTAAAACAATCTAATTCAAATCTTTCACAATTCATAGCTCTGTGCTCACTGGAGATCCTTTTGCTCAAAGTTTGTAAAGCAAAATGTCAGTTTTGAACAACAGAAACATCCTGTAGTACCTTATTTAAACCAAATCTTCAAGATGAAACTGTCTACTTAAAAAAAGGAAAACATACTAACAAACTTCACTAGATTTTCATCCTGTCCAGACAAACAACTCACACATTAGTAGGTCAACCAGTGACTACGTTCCATAGAGACATAAATCATAGCTGAAGACTCTGGCACTCAGCTGTGTGTGATGTTTACTTGGGGCAGGAAGGGGAGAGACAAAATAAATATTGTTGGCTTTCAGGCATTTTCTTTAGATGACTCAAGTGCAGTAACAGCAGAGCTGTCTGTGTCCCAACATCAGAGCCAGCTCTACCTAATTCTCAAAAATCTATTCACAGGTGACATTTTAGCACTGTCACATGGGAGGACAAGTTTCTGCCTCGCCTACTAATGTTAATTATAAGTTACATACTGGACAAGAAGCCAAAACAATGGCTTGACTTACACTGTGTACAGCAGCACGTGAAAAAAATTAAACTTGGCAGATTGAAACACCTACACATATACACTATGGTCCTTCAAATAATTGCATGTAATCAAACTGCTGAAGAGTTTATACCAGAAGCTAAAGCTGGAAATCCAACCCACATCTAGCGGGACAGATCTCCTTCCTAGTGCTGTGCATGGCCAACAGCTCCCTGCTCCAAAGGAGGTGACTCACCTAAACAGGAAACACAACCCTGACCAACATCATTGCATTGACTCAACAGCCAGAGGCAACAACCTGACACATCATGTCCTGCATGGTTCACCATGCCCAGGGCCCAGCACCTCATCAGATCAATCCCAAATGTCACCTTGCAACTAATACAGATGAATTACACACTTAGCAACACTCCTTTTGCTAAACAGTGTGACATGAAGTTCACAGCGAGCCCCAGGGAGGACAGAAAAGCAACAAGGGTATGAAAAAGAACCAGTATTTTCAGGTTGCACTGCCAAGTGCACATTCCTGCCTCCAGAACTGCCCTGCCTTCTGCAGAGAGCTGCAGTCAGCCTGTAACACAGCCAGGCTGTGACTGATTGCTGTATTAGCTGCAGATGAGAATGCTTAAACCATCTGCTGCTGCTGTGCACACAGCTGAGAATGCTCCCATTGCCTATTCAAACTAAGCAGCTATACAGAGAGCTATCTGAAATGTATCTAATACATTTTTAAAATAAAGCAGGAAGCTTAAGGAGGAATGAAGGAAATATTTACATAAATTTTGCTTACACTACCAGTGAAATGGGAGTTAAGCAATTTTTTTTTTCTTCAAGGAAATAATATAATCTTTTTTCCTATTCCATAAACTCACTTGCTGTTCAAGAGTTTACTTACTCCTTTCTCTACCAAAAAAATACAGAAACTACCCAGCTGAAGGCTTGCAGGTGATTTAGATACAGGAATGGCAAGGAGAGCCCTTTCTAGGCTCCAGGGCTGGCTGTGCCCCCCTGTTTCATCTCCCTCCTGTTTTCTCTCATCTCCTCCACATTCCATGGGAAGGCAACAGACAGGCAGAGCCATGACAGGCACCGATAGCATTTCACTCTGCTGGGCTCTGACTGCTGCTGCCCACAGGAGCTCTGCTCTATGGTGAGGGCGTGCAAGGAAGAAGGGAAACAGAACTGCTTTTAAGTGGGGGTGGGAATGAAACAAAAAAAACCCAGCCCCAAAAGCAACACATGAATGGACAGACACAGACGTCAAGAAACTCAAGATTTATTCCAAGTGATTAAAATGGAATTCAAGTGGACCTGGAAAAAAAGTTTACTTTTGATGAGGGTTTGTTCAGCACAGTCTATTGCTGAAAATCAGAGATAAAATTTGCTAAACAGAAAGCAATACAAACAACAGACTGTGCAGAGTACTGGAAGTCCTCACCAAAACAGTTTGCTGCTGCAGAAATTAAAAATAAAGCACATACAAATACCCCTCAAATCCTGACCCAGCAACATTTCAAGAAGTTTGGGCAAATGAGGTTTGCTAAATAAGATGTTGAGGTTAAAAATGGTCTCTTCCTGAACAGCAGACTAGAGTAAACATAGAAATCACATGAAAACAACAATTCTTTCACTTCACAAATTGTTTCAAGAACATCTTTAAAGAAGCTATTACTTGAATGCTAAAATCCAAAATGTCAGGAAAGGTTTCCATTATCTGGGTTTCCCCTACTCCCCAGGAAATCTTTAACACTCAACCAGTGATCACTTCAGTAGCAGAAAACATGAAGAAAAAAAGCAATCCTTCAGTTGTTCACAACAAATGTACTGAAATCTTACTTGTAGTTAAAACAAGCGTGGGATTTCTAAAACTTTTGTGTAACTATGTGTTGCTAGTTTGTATCAGTAAAAGTAACAAACAAATATGGATATTAGCTTTAAATTGGGTTGCAGAAAGATTATCTCCTTCAGAGCCAATGGACAATTCCCTATAGAGTAAGGGACTGGATTTTTACTTTTTATTTAACAAGTCTCCTGAATAATCTTGGACAAGTCACTTGATTAGTCTGTGTTCTTTGTTTGCAGCTGCAGATTGGGTTTCTGCTAGAACTTGCCAGCTCCTTTTGCAGGAATGGCTGCTATCGCAACAGTTCTTCATTTCTTAAAGCAATTAATTATCTCTGGCTGTTGCACTCAGCTCTTCTGGCAAAGTACAATCTTTTCTGCTTCATTATACACAGTTCATCATTAAGGTCCAGTTTAAACAGATTGTTATCTCTACTCTGCTGCTTTTCAGTCACACGTAGTTAAAAGGAAGCAAACTGAGTTTGAAATCCCCTGTACCTGGTAGATTGTGCAGTATCAAATATTCAATCACGTGCTCTCTGGACTGCAGTAATAATTTGCTAGACAAAAGCAAGGCATGAGCTACTGCTGTGGCAGAAAAGATTAACTCTTATTAACACATTTTTAGATGAAATGGCATTATTTGCTAACAAATCAGGAAGAGAAAAAAAATTTATCATAAGTAATTCTACCAGTTAAAACTAACTCACTGTAAACTCTTATGAGATCGTAGAGATGGAAATACATCAGAAGCCACATGGCAGAAACAGAGTTAGGAGACCTTAATCATACAGACTATTGTTTTTCTGAAGCAAAAAGATAAATGCAATAGAGTCCTCACTATCAATACTCAGCATCCTGGACTGCACATGCTGAGCACAGCTAACATGATTTTGAGAAATACAGAAGAGTATGCAGTAGGCTGTTTTCTCATTTCTGTTGGTATGCATGGTTCTGAATACCATACATCTCATAGTGTAATCCTCTTTTTCTCCTTAATGTTAAATGTCTCTGCTCTGCAAGGGGTTTAAGACCACTTTCACCACTAGGAACTACAGACCAGCAACAGCTAATCCCACTGGCCATGAAGTTTGCTTCAGATACTGAACATCAACGATTTTCTCTGAGGAGCACATTCTCTACAATTACATCTAAACAGAAAATTATATCACAGTAATTTAGGAAGGAAGTCATCAAGTTATATGTGGTTTGGAGTGGAGCATGGTGTCCAAAGCTGTCAGCTTCTTCAAAGCTCAAGTTTGTGGAATTTTTTTTGCCTTTGTCCAAAGCTGCAACAATTAAGAGATCACCTTCAAACTGTTCTGGACATAGACCTTCACAGAAATAAAGGAATATAAGTCACTGCCTCCATTTTTGTATGCTGACCTTGAACAATTTAGATATTTAGCTCAATTGTCCATGCTTCCCCTCTGCCATCCTAAGCATGAAATAATTCTGAAGTGGCCTTGAAACACAAAAATAAGTTAAGTTATGTATCTAACAAATAAGACTGAAATATGTACAGATCATTCTCCCTGGAGATGTTGGCCTAAGTGAATACAAGTTTAAGTTACAGGGATGCAGGACAAAGAAAAAACACATTCCTTGCCTAAATGCTCACTTAGCTAGCAGCTACCCTTGGTGGCAGGATTAAATACTTGGTTGTAAGTATCTAGATAAAACTGCATAGACCACAAGTGAAAGTACTGTGGTTGCTTCTGACAATGCTCTGTTTCTGATTTCAAAACCTGTTACGTTTTTAGAAGCACACAATAAAACAACAACAAACTTGGGCTTGGAAGAACCCTCTGCTCAAACTGATACATACAAACACACCCAAAGCCTCCTAAAAACTTATGGCTGCATGTCTGAGTCACAACTGATTTGAACAAATCAAAGGTGCCCCTCTCACAAGCAGACATTAACAAGGTGACTTTTGCTGACAAGAAAGCTGACAGCATTTGCAAAGGAGAACCTTCTCCTCTCTGCATAGCATACAACAAAAGGGCCAAGCACACACTCCAGTTCTGCTCCTTCCTCTCTGTACCACCAGCACCAACAGTTTCTAGCTGACACACCAGGCTCTGGGGTCTGACTGGAGCAGCCTGCCTAGGGACAACAGGAGGTGACAGGAACATGTGAAAACAAGAAAGGAAGAGACAACAGCATGGTCATATGCTAGAATGCTGGCGGTGGAACTAACTTGGGGGCATGTAAAATCACACACCACAGAGCTTCTGAACAAAACTTCATTCACAAAAGGCAGCCTTCTTACAGCCTTTTTGTCAATATCAGAGTTCAACTACTAAACTGTTGCTTAAAAAAGAACATAACTACTCACTGCCACTTGTGCTGAATCCATGAACCTTAGTCCAAAGTAGTCGCTTTCTATAAGGTCCAGATGATACATGATTTGTTCAAACAGGAGCTGGCCTTTGGCTTTTTTCTGAAAAGATAACAGGATTTAGTACACAGCAGGTAGATGTATTGTAGCATCTATCTTTTCTCTGCACACGTTATATTCTAATTCCAAAAACTAAGTTTCTGAAAATATAATGTGGACACCTTTTTTCCTCCCCTCACATTTTTTGATGGCTGTTTTTCTCAAAGGCAAATGCACACCCCACAATAAACACATGGAATATCCATAAAGAACTTGCATATTCTCCCTTTTTGGAAAATGCCAACACTGACTTGCCCAGCAGAGTATTAAAAAGTAATTTTATCATTTTTCCTTTTAGGCTTTCCTTACACACTAACATTCAATAGAACTGGAAACACAGCCAGTACAATTGCAATAATCAATGTACTGGAAAACTTTAGGAGCCAAGTACAGCAAATAAGTTCATGCTTATGAATTTATTACTGTTTGGTATCTAGGCTTTTCACCAGTTTAGAAGCAGGTAGCAAAGCCTATTGAATTAGGAGAGAGCATTCCATTAGCAAGTGCTTTTAACAACTACTAGGAAACAGTCTGGGGCAAGCAACTTGAATAAATAGCATTTAGATATCACATTTACAAAACTATGCTCATAAAGCTAACTTCAAGGTGCAAAAAGCCAGCTCATACACTCATACATAATTTATGAAAAAAACAGCTCTGGCCTCAAGGAAACATTGCTTTTACAGTGATGATGTAAAAAATTAAACAGTTGTTTTTAAAGAGAAGGTACATAAATAGCACTGAGCAGTTTCTACACAACATATTTTTCATGCTATGAGCTCCTTTATAACAATAAATGGAAATAATAGCTTAAGAGTTATTATACCTAAGATACTTAAATGTAATAAAATACATTAATGAGTTATTAGATCAGAGTAAAGGTCATAATATTAAAAAAAATAAATGCAAACATTTTTTATGCTTACTCTTGCCCACAGCTTAAGGGTTTCTCTATTTCTGTAAAGCCACCATCTTGCAATCTTTTACCTCAATAGCTCTACATTCACAACATGAGAAATGGGATAACTTTCTAAGCATATATTTAGTAAGCTAGTAATTAGCAAAATTAGTACACCTCTCAATATTCTAGGCCAGTGGGTTTTTTGTTCTCAGAAATAATCTGGTGTAATCAGTAAGTAGTATCTAAGTAAAGTTGCATGCCATAATTTTTGCCACCTTTCTCTACCCTGATCTTCAAATATTTTATATTCAAATTTGCAATCACCATCATTGGTTTACTTGATGTATCAGTTAAACCCAACATATCACAGTTCAAAGCAAAATCTAAAAAAAAGTTTGTAAAATGAGCCTGTCTAAGCAAATTCTCACAGAGTTATTTCTTTCCAGGTACTGGGGGAATAGCAGGAATGGAAGGCATTTGGGCCAGCAGGCATCTTCACAAACACATAGCATCTAAAAAACGTTGTATAATGCAAATACTAAATGTCAACCTCATCAAATTCATTCAGACAAAATGCTTTCTGTTGGTCTCAGGAAAAAAGTATTTCTCAGGCAATAACAGATTTATTAAACACCAGCTCAAACAGAAACCTTAAGGAAGGAAAACCATCTACTCATACAAACCCACACTTTCCTTTCATTGAGTCTGTAGCCTCAGTCTCGAAAGACCAAGGCACTGAACTGTTGATATTTTTTCTCAACACAGGATATCTTCTACTTAAACATTAATATAATACAAGTGAAATCAATTCAGCACCTGCAACAGCAGAACTAAAAAAACACTCTATGTTGCATGTTCAGTAGCTTGTTTGAAACTAGTGGAAAATCTCCCCTTATTGAGCCGAGTATTTGAGATCCTTCTCAATTCCTCTGTAGTCATCTTTAAAAACTGCAATTAACCACTTATCTCAGCCAAATTCCCTGCAGGTGACAGAAGCACTTTGATTCTAGGCTGGAATACTACACATACTACCTCAGACTATCCATGAGCAAAACTTCAATTTCTGCAGTGCCAAATTAGTTTCCCAGTGCATTCACTTTTTGGAAATGTCAGCAGAGGACCTGAAGATTAACTGGACCCAGGATAACTAATGAGGGATAAAGTCCCTGAAGAAGCAGTGGTGCAGCTGTGAAAAGATCTGCAGGACTTCTGGTTGTTTTCTGACTTAAATCACCAGGGCTGTCAACATGGAATTAATTATGTACTACTTTGCATATGAATTAAATCATCAGCAGCTGTATTTGGTGCAAGTCAGCAGAAGTGTCACACATGCTTTATTTACTGAAGTCCTTCCTCCTTAAACAAATGGCAACCAAAAGTATTAATGCTTTGTAACCATTCAACTTAATGAATCAAAATTAATTTCTTTGTATTCAATAAAACTGAGATCTCGAGAGTTTTCAAAGAACAAAGGTACACTTTTATTACATTTATTTGTGAAAATGTTTCCTAACTTTCTAATGGCAATATTGGTGCTAATAACATCATGGTGTGGGTTCAATCCCCATTTGCCCATTACAAGCTAGGCTTGATGATCCTAGTGGGTTCCTTCCAACTCAGAATATTTTGTGATTCTGTTAAAGTGACATTTTTATCCTGCTGCTGTCCCCAGGTCTTTTCTCCCTCTCCTTCCTTCCCTTACAATAGAGCTCAGGTTACACTCAAAGGACAAATATTTTCAAACTGTTTAATGGCTACTGACGAACAATTAATAACTCCATTCAGTGGCTGGTCCTCCCTTCAAGGCACGAATTAAACTTCTCATAGGTTGGCAGCTCAGTAAAACCTGACTACTTGATTTACAAGGTTTGCTATTCCCTCTAGGAAGCAACAGCAAACATCTCACAGCAGGAGAATCAACAACAAGAAAATGTAAATAAAATATACCATTTACACAGGGCAGGACCTCTCCTGGTTTTACCACACTGGGTAAAAGCATCTTCTGATCACTTTGGCATGAATCACATGGTCCCCACCCCCCTTTCCCCAATGAAAGGGATGCTCCCAACTAATGACATCTCCTGCTGCTCTTAATAACTGCAATTGCTGCTGAGTAGGTGTCAGAGAGGCTGGGCTCAGCCCCGCCAGCTCAGCAGCAAGGCTGGGTGTTCACCTTGGTGCGCTGCTCCGGCCCTTCACTGCCGGGGGAAGGCGATCCCCAGACATTCTCCGCGGCTCCGGCATCTCAGCCACTGCCTGAAACCTGACAGGCAGCATTTCCACCCTCTCCTCACGGCCTCAGAGTATCGGCTATTTCGTGGACACACATCCATAAGGATAAGCCAGCTCCAAACCTGCCCGATGCCAAAGCCACCCTCAGGACCAGAGCAGCCAGTACAGACCAGCACCGGGGAAGCAACACAAGCTCACAGCAACTGCACAAGAGCTTGTGCTGGGTGAGCTGAATGGCTCACCTCAACCTTCTAATCGCAGCAGAGCAGTTATTTTTTCCAAAACTTGGGAAAAAACCCACCAAGACTACAATACTCACCTAATAAATTTACTAATTAAAATACTTGTCAGAAAATAATCTCTCCTGCTTATTTCTTTCTTTGTGAAGAAATGCAAGGCTCTATACAAAATGAATTTTGAAAAAAAAATAGATGAATAAGCATTACCATCATGGAACTTACTATCTCTTGCATCTTTGCAGCTGTACTTTTTGTTCCAATTACTTCAAATGATCATGTTAATATTTTTATTGACAGTAACTAACAGTAGCTATTGCCTTCAATAGCTACCAAGCGGCAAAATCTTCCCTTCCTGTGTTTTTTCAACCCATCAGGAGGGTTACCATTCATATGCATACGAACTTCCTCAGAAATAGACCATTTACACACACACACAGAAGGGATGGATCCTTATTCAGGATTTACAACTACCCAGTTGCTAGGATGTCACCTATGCATGTTTGCAGACCACAGCAGCACTGAAGCAACAGATGAGCCTGTCTGATTTTTAAATGAAGTAAATTCTCTTCACCAAAACCACAAGTTTCAAAGAACTAACCCATGAGAAAGCTCCAACACTGAGCTTTAAAGGAAGATTTGATCTTAATATCATGCAAATGGTGTCTAGTTAACACCATTAAGGTTTGCTGGAGAATTGGAGGGTTAAAACCCCTTATCTTTACAAAGGCAGTGTTAGAAGTACACATTATTTGTATTACCCTGATCTTCTTATGGCTTTAATTCCTGACCTACAAATGGAGTTGCTCCTCTCCTCAAACTCCAAGTATCACTCCTACAAATCACGTTTTCAAACTCTCCAGACAATTTTCTTGTTCATCTAAAGATGCCACTGGCAGCAAAACACTAGTTCTGCTTCTCTCTCTGGTTTATCCTCAGTTTTTGACAACACAGCCATATACATTTGTGAATATAAAACGCTGCAGGCTGGAAGGCTGGAGAGAATTTCTACCTTCAGAGACACAGCTTATCAATTCTTCTATTTACTCAGTGTCTCACAAATATAGGAAGGAAAGCATCTGGGATTAAATACTTTGTTCTTTTATTCTCTGGAGAAAGAAGGCATTTCCCAAAAATCTTCATAACAAAGAAATTATTTCAATACTCATCCTAACTGTACATTCATTACAGTGCTATGTAGAAGGATTTTAATGTACTGTGCTCAGGTTTATTGACCCTATTACATAAGAAGACAAAGACTCAAAACATTCATACCTGTCTGTTTTGTGTACGTCTCTGTTTCAACTTCCTGGAAGTTTTTATCTTCTATCTTTACAATTTGATGTAACCAATTTTTTCATTCTTTCTGATACAGAATATATCCAAATTCCTTGTTGAGCATTAAGGTTTACAGATTAAATGCCTCCCCACATTATACTGTCAAACATTGCAGTTTTATTTGGTGTTCCACCTGCAGGTTTCTCACAAGCACTCTGATTAAGAGCACCAGAGAGTCCCAAGCCTTCGAGCTCTTTGCAGAGGCAGTTCAGCAGGATTTCAGATAAAATTCACTGTGAGTTAAGAACGCAAAACTTTCAGGCAACTAAACCAGCCTGCAGCACCAGCCCCAGAAACACTCTGGCAGCACACTGCAGGCCAAACAATTTTCTCTGCAAGCAGCAGATTGCTGCCAGCTGCTCCCTTCCTCCCTCCTTTCCGACAGCGCCAGGACCGAGTCTGGAACGCCCGCCTGCCATGGCCCCAAGGGCTCGGGGCAGGCAGCCTGTGCTGCTCACACGGGCAGAGCACTCGGCATCCCCCGCCTTAGGCTCGACCCCAGCACGGATTTCAGGCTGGCACCCCAGGAAGCACCGGCTCACCCTGCACTATGGCTGGGCCCCCACCCCGCACAGACAGCGCCTCTGCTCTGGAACACGCGGCTCTCCACCGACTCTGTCCAGCTTCGGTCCCCCAAAGGCCTTTCAGAAGTTTAAGCAAACACTCAGAAGCATGTCAGTACTTTCAGACAGAAGATAACACGGGAAATTAAGGTTTAATCCAAAACTTCATAGCCTTAACACACACAAAAAGGAGCATGTTCAAATGTTTATGTTATTACTACTTTTATCAGCTGAGCTTTATTTTGAAACTTTAGAGATCAGCCTTGAATACTCAGAGTACTCATTTTATTTGATGACTGATTTTCCAACATTTTTAGTGCTATTAGATTTTCTTGTTAATCAGAATCCATGCCAGAAACTGCATTATGTTTTTAATATTTACATTCACAAATATTCAGCAAGTGACCATAAATATTCTGCAACTTTTTAATAAACCCAAGTGGATTACTGAATAAAATCAACTATCACAATGCATCTCTGATCTTGTAGTCAGATCAGCACAAATCACCTCTCTCCAAACAAAAAGTAATTGGCATTCCTTAATGATTTTTGCATTCCAGATAGATTTCTTAATTTTATTTGAAATAATCACTACAGATACAGTCCTTTTTTTGTCTTGTTTTATACTCCAAAAGCCTAAAAACCTTAGTTCAATCCCACTATTGCACACAGCCCCTGGACTGGTTTACACAAGACCTTATTTTAATGATACTTCATTATAATAAGGACAAAACCATCTCATTTAGCAATCTCCATATCAAATTTCATGCATGTGTAAGTAAGGAATATTTCAAGATAAAAAACTACTCAGAGAGCATCCACTCTCATAATTTCTGCCTTTCATCTTATACCACCAGGAAGCTTTTACCTAAAACTTTGCACGTACAGAAACTGGAATACAATTAAGGCTCCATTATCCATGAGAAGATTATGTAAATTGTGGGTTAGGCAGGGTCAGGTTTTTTTACTGAAACACCACTGGCTTCCACAAAGTACAGTTCTGCTTCCACAAGGCCCTACACTTACTATCTGTCTCTCTTGTAAGGTTGACCTTCCTCCCCCATAAAAAGCAACCCAAAAATTTTTAAAAAGGTGCATATTCCAAGTGCATGTATTTACATTATTTACGTTATCATTTCTCCCTCATCTGTGTTATCTTTTCCCTCTCTCAATTAGTACTATGGATAGCATAGGACTGACTAGACAAACACTCAATTTTAAAATATTTTGATTTTAAAATCCTCTGGAACGCTCTATTACTTAAAACAGCACTTAATTTCAAATTCTTGACAAACATTTTTGTTCCTAATTATTTCATAAGTTATCGGTGACCCCAGATAAAACCTTTTTGTAGTTTCAAGTTCCCCCTCACCAACTTGTCTCTCCTCACAAACCACAAGCTTCAGGAGAGCCAGTGTTCCACCTACTGAGGGGTTCCCTTCACAGACCAGACTGGTATGACTGAGCTGATGGAATCTTCAGGTAATAAACCCAGGCTGTTCATGGCTTTTGAGCTCTGGGAATTCCAGAGGTGCAGTGGGGGAAGAAAAAGTTTAGTTTTGCACGGGAACAGGATGAAAAGTAAGATAAGGGATGTCAGCAAAACAGAGTTCTTGTCCTCTCATCACTCACACTACTTAGCAAACATTCCACCCACAGATCTTAAACAATTAGAAGAAAAAGCATAACCTGACTTTTGTTCAAGATGAACTCAAGTTAACAGAATAGCAGAATGTATAATGAACAACATCAACAGCAGCATTTACAGACAACATCTATTTTATAGAAACTTTTGAAATATAAGCAAAGTAACAAGCTTCTCAGTGTTTCACTGAGCACATAATGCTGTAAAAATGGCTGAATGCATTTTGAGAAATATAAAGCTTCAAAAGACTGGTAAGAGATGAGGAAAACTACCAGGTCAAAACATAACTTTGCGATGAAGCTGTGGGGAAAAACCTGACAGCTTTCTATCTGCCCCAAAGCACAAAAGAACACTGATAACTCCCATTAAGTTCATGCCTCCCATTTTGAACATACCAAGGTGTCAGTAAATAGTATACATGACACTGACATTCTTCAGTCATTGACATAGCTACAAAGGCAGTAGATTCTTGCAAAGAATCCAGTCTATGTACTGTATATGACTGCAGCTTTGGTGGAAAGTTCAAGTCAGGCATTTTTCTAATTAAAAACAACAGAAGACATGGAAAAGCAGATAGATTAAGTGGCTTGACAGACACCAAAGATAAGATCAGTGGACAAAAAGCAGAGTTACTGCTCAAATCCTGGCTCTGTGTCTAATAAATTAAATCTCAGCTGCATCGTTTACAACCTGTCCCTTCTGTCTCCTTGTCAATATTCATAAAATATCAGTCTTTGCTACTTAATGACTCTGAAATGCGTTTGGCTTACATGGCAACAAACCCTTGTCGTTGCTTGCTCTTGTTTTTGCTTTTCCTTTCCTTTTTCTTTCTTTTTTTTAATTAAGGAGAAATCCAGCAATCTCAGGTACCAATGATTGTAAATCCAGAATACTCTTCTCAGTAAAAAACTCACTAAAAGGATACAGCTCAACAGCATTTTGAGCAAACTTAAGCCTGGTATCACCTCTAAATGCTTCTTCACCACATTTGGGGAGGCACATGGGGAACCAGATTGGAGAATCGCTCCAGCTGGAAACTACATAACGAAATTATACCGATTATTTTCAGCCACAGCATTTTCTTGACTTAGCTTACTGCCTGGCTGCTAAAAAACTGTTTCTTCTGCCAAGGGGTATGGGAAAACAAGGACAAACGCAATAACGAAAGCAACATCTTTTCTTCCTGTGGTGGCAACAACTTATGCCACTGTTAAGTATTTGTGTAGCCATGGATTTAAAAAGGTATGGCATTCATTCCTGCCAAGACAATCCTTTTGCTGGCTGTGAACTAACCGGTTTCCTAAATGATTCATTCTTAAAAAAAGCTTTATTATTTATTTTCTTAATAAAACAATTTCACAGTGCTAGGGTAGACAACGTGACTGTGCACAAATGAACTGGCAGACCAGGGGGGACACCTCCTTGAGACAGAGTCCATTTTAAAGCAAATTTACTGCCAATGAAGTAATGGTACCGGTCTTGGAAAAGATCTTACCTCTAAGAGCACAAAGATTCTCAAAGAAAGGTTTTATAAAAGAAAAAAATGTATATACACATGTATTTTTAATTTAAAGCTTTACATTTAAGGAAGTGATGTTGTTTTGCCAGGATTTTCTACCCCCTCTATTTCGTCCCCCATCTCCCCTACCCTTTTTTCTTTCCAAGAGTCAACCTCAAAATATGAATGATGCAAGTTGAGAAATAAGAACAAACACTTGAAGAACTCTGAAATATTTACTTTTAATTTATTATATTTTAATCACTGAAGAAACTGGTACATGTCAGTCACTAACGATGAACTGTAATTACCACATCTGGCTATATCAATTTAGCATATTTGGTTACTGTTATTCAACTTAGATGTCACAGTCTATACTGGCATTTAAAGAAAAAAATCTGGAGTGAGAAGTTTCTTGTAGAAGTAAATAGTTCCTACTGCACCCTGAGCATGTCTGAGATTTATAGGCCAGGTGGCAGGTTGTGACACCTCTTCATGTTCAATTTATGCTCCTCAAAGCCTTAGAAATGTTGTCAGAGCCGCCAGGAATTTGCCTACAGAGCCAACTCCAGCTCCAAAGATTACTGCGCTGGTTATGCAGAGACACCAATTTAAGCTTGAGTACTTTTTAAGTGTTAACTCTTGCTATAAAGTGTTTGTGGGCATTCCTGGCCTCAAACCAAACATCCTAGGCACTAAGCAGCACTGGATATATTCATTACATTGCTTCAGACATTTGCAAATTGATTTTACCACTCTCTATAAACACCTATCTGTACAGTCATTTTGCAAATAAAGATGCTAAAGGATTTCTCTAACTCTAGATTATTTGGGGTTCAGGATATCACAAGAATTATTTCTGCTCACTATGTCAACAACACTGCTCAATCCAGCTGACTTGCTTGCACTACCTAAACACTCCACAATTAAAAAAGAAAGGGAAGAAAGAGCTCTGTGGAGCAGTCAGTCTTGAAATGGCTTTTCTTTCTAGGTAGCAGTTCCAACCAGCACAACTGTGACTGCAGCCAAAATCCCCTGGAACTAGTCAGTTCTCACAGATCCACACCTTCCTAACTTCCTAATGCTCAGCTCTGTGAGCTCAAAACAAGTCACTAACAACTATAACACATGGTAATGGAAAAACAGAGCACATCACTTCTGGTGCTACTGCTCATCCTGTTGGCCAAAGCCAGGTATATAATTAGGGAAGCAGAACAGGCACGTGCATATTAAGGAAGCTTTAGAAATGTAAAACAGTGGCTAACACCTCACTCCGAATAAAGCACAATGCTATGAAACAATCCCTACTATATAATCTGCCCTGAGGAGGGGAAGGAAGGAGCTTTTTCCTCTTCCCCTCCCCTCTCAAGTTAGCAAAAACTGCATCCATCTCTGACACAAAACCAGACCAAACCCAACTCACAGAGAAATCTCTGCTCATACTTCTGCTCACACCTCCTCTTTAACAAGCTGCACCAAGAGATCCACCTTCTTTATCAAGATAGAGAGCTCACCAAAAAGAAAACCCAGTTCACCAAAGAGTTTACCCTATCTAAGTTAAGCCTTAGTACAACAATTACATTAAAACATTAGAAAGTGTTCAGTATGTAAGGCACGATGACATCTAGCAAAACACTGTTGAATTTCAGTGAATGCCGAAGTTAACCATTCTTTCAAAATCTTTTATGAGCAGTAACATCATTAGTGGACACCAAATCACAGGGTCGACTGTCAACAGCAAAGAGCAATGCCTTTAACTAACTTGCAAACAGCAATCCACATCAGAATAACTCAAGCCAAGCGTATTTCAAGAACACACGTGGATCACTCGTACCGGTAAGTCCACGCTGACATCGGTGCCGTCCAGCAGCGCCACTCGGCAGGTAATGATGGATTTGGCGTCTCCAGCTGCAGGGATGTGGGTTGCAGCCCTTTGGGCTTCTCTCAGCCTTTCCTTCTCCGCATGCTTGCGCATGGACCGGCGCCCCAGCGTGCGGCGGAAAAAGCTCAGCATCTTTGCTACAACACCCAAGAGAGAACATGAACGGGGTTAAGTTTTTCACAAAAGAAAAAAACCCAAAACAAAACAAATAAAAAAAAACCCAACGCCAAACCCAACCAGAAAAAGAAGAAAAAAAAGAAAATCCCAGACTTTGATAAAGAAACGTCAAAGAGTCAAAGGGCTTTTCACTTTAATTTAAACACCCACAATCTTTGGCTATGAAAGCCTTTGAAAAAAAAAAAACAGCTCAGAACTTTGAAGACGGTTGGGTGACTTTTTGGGACTACGCAAAACTACGTTTAAGGAAAAACCCGCGATCGTGCAGATCACCTCGTGTTCTCCTCAATCTTTCATTACCAGAAACGCCACCGTGCGCTTCTCCGAGACGCCGACCTTCCTTCCCCAGCTGGGAAGCGAGGAAGCTCTACATACCAGCGGCTCCTTCCCTGGCTCACACAGCGCACCGCTCCCATCGAAAACAAGCGATAAGCGACCCTGCCCGCCCCAGAGCCGCGCTCGCAGCCTTCCGTGCAGGAGGGGCTCCGGCGGGAGCCAGGGCACGGCGCTGCCGGCACACAGCCGGAGCCGTGCGGGGACTCAGCGCCGAGACCGCGGGTCGAGCCCAGACGAGACCCGGCCCCGCCCGCTCCGACCCGCGGGGGCCCGCGGTGCCCCTGCCCTTACATAACGCCCCGGCCCCGCTCCGGCCCCGCCCGGGGGCCGCGGCGGCCTCACCTGCCGGGCTCACCTGCGGGGCGGCGGGAGCGTCC
>VZTB01003728.1:2712249-2823573 GCA_013397245.1 Thryothorus ludovicianus
GCAGCGCGGAGCCTGGAGCGGCCTGAGGGGCAGCGGCGGCGATGGGGCGGCCCGGGCGTGTGGGGTCCTTGGGGATTGGTCCTTCGGGACGCGTTTCATATTGTTTCCCAACAGTTCTGGGGTTTTTGCTAATGCGGCGTGGAGGTTTTCCCTCAGGGGCCCTCGGCTGGCCAGCGGTAACTGGAAACCTTTAGGCAAACGCGCGCTTAAAATTTGTAACAAACCATAAAATTTGTAAGAAAATCGGATCTTTAAATAGTGCCTGAAAGCGCAGCGGTAGCAGTGTATTAAATAAAGCAGAGCTGTCTGTAAACGAACACTGTTAGTATTTATACACTGAAATAAGGCTGCGACTCCAAAATGCAGTTTGTATTTTAAAGTTCTTCAGCCCGTGCCGGTGCTCGGCGCTTCCATCGCTGTTCCTGCTGTTACTCCAGCCCGCTCCTCGGCGGCAATGACACAGGGCTGCGCTTCACTCTGTTTTTTAAATTATATAAACTCCCAGGAAAACTGGGAATCCAGCCTAGCAGTAGTCTGGCAAAGCAGATACATGGGCTAAAGATAACACAGCGTTTTTTGTGCTCAGCTCTGAATCGCGGGCTGAGACACCCGGTCAGTCCCTGCCAGGCAGAGGAATTGGCATAATGAAACTCCAATTAATACCTCAGCTCCAGTGCCTGAATACAAATCGACTTCTCTTGATGTCATTTACTGAAATGGAAGGAAAAATTTAAAAAGCTGCCGGGTAATTGCCCACCGTTTGCTGACGAAGCAACAGGCTGATTTTACTAAATGTTTACAACAGATCAATCTCCTGCCGCTGGGAGGAGCAGGGCGAGCTTTGAGGAAAGGTGAGATTCACGTTCATGTGCCTGTTTGTTTATTTACTCAGAAATAAATACTCAGAATCACAAAACAGGGGGGATTTAGATATCTACTTTTTATCAGAGGAGCGGGGACTATGCTTGCTCTCAGTAGCCTGTCATGAAATACTTGGGGAAGTTTGTAATGAAGTTCCCAAAGAAATCATACAAAATATTACTATATTTAACGTGGAAAAATAATTTATCTTGCGGATCTGCAAATATCTGATATATTCTCTGTGCAAATCAACTAACCAACAGTTTGCATATTAAAGACGTTTAGTTTGTAGTGGAGATCTGTCAGGTAAATGGGAGCCTCCTGACTATTAAGTCTATTCACATTCTCCTATACGACAAAGAATTCTGGGGAATTCCCTGATTCTTGGACGTTGTCTCTAAATTTTCCAACCACCTTCAACTATTCCTCAAACTGAACTTCTTTCCACTCAGTCATTCACAAGCTCCCATGTTGGCACCAAGATTATTTCCTTCCTGTAGCTTCAGCAAAAACTTAGTTGCTAATTTTTGCAATTTCTACTTCACACCTACTCTTCCTGTAATTACAGTCTACTCCTCCCTCGCTATTTGCTACTCAGATACAGTCCAAGTTTGTACAGTACACATTCAACTGTGTTATCTGTCACTTGTGTTATATCCTGTCTTCCTATTCCAGTTTAAACAAATCCCCTCTTGGAATGCCTCTTCTTACATCTCTTTTTCTCCTTAATGTGCTTTCCCACTAATTTATATTTTTGTACTTCAAATCCAAACACCCTGTCCTCACTTTAAAGTCCAGTATTTATCACTGGAATTAAGAACATACAGGGGTTTCAGACACTCATCCCTCCTGAAATTTTTGTCTTGCCTTCTAAGTCCTTTAATTATCTTTACCTGCTTTTGTTTTGAACATCCTCTCAGTTTTTGGCAGCAAATATTTCATCACAAGCTGCCATCTGGAATTTTTGTTATTCACATCAGTGTTCATCGTGCCCTCAGCTTTTTGATCAGGTTATCATCTCTACTGGACACAATCTCCAATACACTCACTGTATAAAAGGAAATTTAAAAGTTATTATTCCACTAGAGCAAATCTTGCAGTATTTATATATTTTCAGGCAAAAACTTGGGCTGATGCTTTAACCAAGCAACTTAATTCCTGACAATTTGCATCCTCTTCTAATGCACAATCCATAGGAGTGTATTTATGTCATACAATGTCAAGAAGGAAAATACAAGGTGAACATTATCTGGCACTGGACACATAAATGTGGCACAGCAAAACCATGTGTACAGTAGCAAGAAAATCGCAAAAAAAAATTAAACTTTAAATTACTAAAGCACATCTTTATTTTGCAATTAAACAATTAAGATCCACAAGTAAACTATATATATATTTTCAAGTCTGTACCTAAACAACTATTTGTCAACTGAAATTAAATATATCCACAAAATATGCATAACAGCATTTTTTTCACATAATAGAATGAAATTTTACTTAAGACTAAAACAAGACTTGTTAAATGTTAATTAGCATATTTATCCTGGGAACTGCTGGTTTTCGGTAGAAGTTAGTGTATAATTTTAATGGCAAGAATTTTCATTTTATCAAAATGAGGACAAATACATAAGGCCCTTTAAAGCATACAGTAGCTGCAGTGACAAAAGCTGAATTTATTTTCACATTGTCCAGTGTTGACCAATTTCAAGTTTCCATCGTTTTCCATCAACCACCCTGGCTGTTTAGCCAAGATGGAGCATTTAGCTCTTGGTTTGGTTTTTTCCCTCCCCCTCATGTGCTTTTAAACAAATTTAGAGGCAGAAGTCTACTCACGGGAAGAGCCTTTGCATCCCCCCAGTATTAATAAAGATACACAAGAGTTAGTCTAAACAACGAAAGAGCTGTTCAACTCTGAGATGATTTACTCCACACTTGCAGTCCATCATTCAGCAGTATGAAACTGAGATGAAATTTGACAACTGAAAGCCACAGCCGGAAATGCAAATTAATTACCAGAATTAACCGGCAAAAATATTGTCACCATTTGATTGTTAATAATGACCTAAATAATACTCTTCCCTTTGTATTTACACATAGTATAGCACCTGTTACAGAAAAAACCCCAAACCTTACACAAACAGCCCTGCCAATTGACTGGTTAAAATGGGATCACTGGTAAATGAAGCAAACCAAATGGAAAACAAATCTGGATACACTGGATAAGATAAAACCTTCACTCTCTTACCTTAATTCTCCTGTAAGATCATTATGGGTTGTTACTGTGGTGCCCCAATGTACTGAGATAATTGCACTGAATCATTTTTAGTTTAGTCCTTGTGGATATAGTTTAGTTAAAGAACAAAACAGCTTAACGTAAACTGTTTAACCCTCTCACTCATGTCTCAGGCCCCTGGCCTAGGTGCAAAAGGGTGACAACTTTAAACTTTGTTGTGCATTATCTTTAGTTATCAAAATTCAAATAAGTTAAGTAAAAAAAAAATAAAAGAATACTGATTTCCAGGTAATTGATCTAATGTTAAAAATAATGCTTAGCAGAAACATTTACAGTAAACATAGCTAATTTGCAGCTAGCTGAGAGAGATCACAGAGAAAAATTTACAAGTACCCTGTAAATTTCTATTTGCACAGGTTTTTTTTCCTTTTTTGTTTTTTCTCCCCAAATGCAGGCTTCATATCTGTATTAAGACAGGAAAATTGAGAAGACAGAATTATCTTCTTAATATCTATTTTCTGAAAATCCCTCAGAAACACATGAGCAATCAACAAGAAATGGCTGGAACAGAAAGCATTCGTACCAGGTGCAATCCGAATCCCCTCTGCACAGAAACCCATTAAGCATCTCTCTCCAAACCCAATTTATTTTGTCCAATAGTTCAGTCAGTAGTAAGCATGAGATAAAGTGCTACTATTCAAACATCAAAACACATTGAAAAAAATTATCTTTTAAAATGTGTAAGCTTGCTAAATATGAAATACCACAACCAACAAGCTGCCAGCCAGTCTGTGAACAACTGTACCTGCTATGGCAGACCAGAATCAGATATTTTAGTGGCTTTTTAAAATGAAGCTATGAATCAAAAAGTCTAAATTTTAAAAATTGGATATTTCAGCATTTTTTAAAAGGAAGTAGTTTATCTCTCCTTTTCACCATTGAGATCTGAATGAGCAAAACACCAAAGCCAACAGCCAAACTTAGAGCTTCTGCACCAGATCAGAACTTGAAGCATGGAGAGAAGCCCTATGAAAAGGTAGACACCTGTGGGAGTAACAAGCACAGAGATAAAATACAGAGATAAGGAACTGCCTTCTCTGCAGACTTCTAAACAAAGTGCAGTGGGATAACAGTGACTGGACAGAACAGTTACACTGAAACAAACCAACCATTTCCTCCTTCTAACAGCTTCTCAATCACCACTAATTATAAATCCCTGCATATTCATGCAAGATCCACAGTTAATCAATGAACACGTTTTAACCAGATCTTAACACTGGATCCTAGCACTAGAAGCAGCCATGGGAAAGAACTTTTTCAGTCTCAACACAAAAGATGGGTACTAAAATTGCCAAATACACCCAACCCAGGCAACTGGGGACCTGAGGTGTGAGCTACAAGAAGACTGCAACTGATATTAGAGGACATCATTCCTCTGCTTGGTGGAAGTCCAAATATGCAAAATTTTCATGTGGACCATAACCAAATCCCTCCTTTTATCCTCAGGGCTGAGGGGATTGCTGATTGCCTGCACAGTGGCTCTACAGTCAAAACTACAGCATATGTACTGGACAACCTTCTTTTGCTTGGAAATCGGTGGATCTGTAGAGCTTTTCATGCTCATGCTAATTCCCTGAGCCATCAAACATCACCCACACACCTGCACACACACTGCAGAAGCATAAAAATATCACATAATTCAGCTCCACAGCATACCTGGAGCTCCAACATCTCTGTGGCTGACCTTCCTTCTCCCTGTTCCCCTGGGCAGCACAACTGCAGCACGTCCGCTGCATTTTGGCCCTTCCATGGGTACCATGAAGCTTTTTGGAAGGTCTCCAAGGAAAGTTGCCAGCTACACAAGTTCCATAACAAACTCCTCATGTTCATTAATGTCCCAACTGCTTTCACACCCTTTCTTTACTAGGTGGTGTGCCAGACTGTAATCAGATATTCCAGAAGAAGTGTTATTGCTTTATCTATATGACATATAAGCTTTTGAGAAGAAATGTCAGTTAGTATTAAATTAGTGAGGAAAAAACCCAGGTGTTCTCTTTCTCATAACTGGGAGAGAACAGGTAAAAATAAAATGCATAAAAGCAGTATTTTACTGCTTAAGACCTATAAGTGATTGAAAATTCCAAATGCTTCCAAATTCAGGATAAATGAAATTTTCAGCTCTCAGTTGTCTGGAATATCTAAAGCAGTATTTCTCAAAGTAGACTGGCTGACAACCTGTAGATGGTTTTTAAAACAATACCTGTATCTTATTTCATATTTAGCAACCATAAAAAATGTTCCCAAAAAAACACTCAAAGTCCCCACTAGAGCCCCACATCTTTCTAGTAAAAAAACACCTTCAAATCCATTTTAAACAAGAGATGGTAGTGGTAGTTTTCAATCTGAACCCAAAAGTAAAAACAAAAATCTTAACATTTAACATTGGCACAAAATTGTCATAATATTGCTCTTATTTACAATGAAAACTACTTTTTTTTTCTTTACTTGGATTTGTATCGTGGAAGTGTTAGAAACATACTCTTTCCCACACCCACCCAACATTTTTCCTAATCAAATGGTATGAAAATAATTATTCATAAAATCCAACAGTCATAACACCAATCACATATAAGTCTATAAGTCATTATGTCTGAAAGATACATTCATGTTTTGTACAGCATGAAACATACAAAAACTTCTTTAAAAAACTCTTAAGGATGATACAGATCTTCATAACCCAAAGTAAAATATTAAGCAGTTTTGCTTTTTTTTTTGGCCATATAAAAATATTTTAAAGGCCATTTATACCACAACAGGTAGAAAAATTTAAATGACTGATATATGGTGCAGAGAGGCTTCAGTGCTATTCTCTTTCCCAAGAAGTTTTTGGTTACCTTTATCCTGGCTTTGGAGAAGCCAAAAGCCACTGAGTCGCTGATGGCCAATTAATTAAGAATAGGTACTTTGTTCCAATTTTTTCCCCAGTGCAGCAAGTAATAAACTACAAGTCAGTGCAGAGGAAAAATTTGAAGAGACCTATTATTCTTGCCTGTGTTTGTAATCAAAACAGTAATGACAGATGACAAATACATATCCCAGACTTAATTGTGGTATAAATGGGACTTTTGAACTTGAACTGCTATGGCAATTTTACATAAGAATATTTAGATATGTGACCTACCAATGCTATATAATGCTGCTATAACCTCAATTTCTGATTTCCCTCAGAATAATAGGGCAAAGGCTATTTTTGTTTACAACTTAACTATGAAGAAAATTTCTTTCAGTATAACGGATGAATTATTTTACTTTTTGGACAGTAAGTACTGAGTTCAATATAACCTTCTAACTAGCTGGTAACTCAGCTAACAACCTCGTCATATGGAAGTTAAAGAATTATAAAAAAGAATTTTTTTTGTTGCAAATGGCTTAAAAATATAACTGGGATTAAAGCTACCATATTACTCTTTTTCAGTTCAGTTCAGATCCAGAGATTCTTGTAAAATTTATTTTTTACTGAGGGATAACATTGACTTAATCTAGAAATATAAGTAACAGAGCCACAGCTCTCTTAATATTATTTTGTTTTCTAAAAATATTTAAAACTCTATCTTGCATTTGGCATTGTGGTTCTTGTTCATTACTAAGTCATAAGCCAGGATTTCACGTTGCCTGAATCCCTTTTCATTTAATAGTTCACATCTGATCTGTTTCAAATGTCCATAGAACACAGTATATTATACAATATAATTCTTCAATAGTTAAAAATTATTTAGCGTAGAACTTTCCATTTTCATTCTATGCTATATATAGAGCTTACAACAAAATTTAATGGATAAACATTTTCAGGAAACCAATACAATAAATTAAAACTTTTAAATAGAGGGCACAAAGTTATGTTGTCACAGGGCAGTCAAATAAGTGACTGCTTTTTTCTTACAGTATATTACATTGGGTACCTTGCTTCTGACTTGGTTTCTCCTATACTAGAAAAAATACTAAAAAGTGGGAACACTTATGCATCTTTAGAAAGAGCTCAGATACTGTATCAGACAGACATTTCTTACAAATCTTCTACCTACTTAAATAAGAAGCAACCCATACCAACTGGAACAATTTTGCACAAGCATAACAGAAGGCGACTGGGGTCATTATGAAATTCAAATTAAGTTCTGGGATAACTTCATAGTGTTCTCCTCCCTTCTCCCCTCCAAACAAATCAAAGAAAATAAAAGGCAGACCTGTACGAACACGGCTTGAAATCAACAATGAGGACTTAACAAGTTAGTTAGAAGGTAATGGAATTAAATCACGTCTGATTGTAAGTTCAACTTAATTATCAGTGCTATTAAAGTTATGTCTAATTGAGTAAAACAGCTATTCTAAATAAAGGATAAAACAAGGTATCAGCTTCTAATGACCTACCAGCATTTCACAGTAAGATGCTAGTAAGTTACTAGTTGGAAGGAAGGAAGGAATGTGTCAGATTTTTCATGTAATTACAACACAGCAGCATACAATGCTCATTCATTAAGTTGGCAGAGGTGCTTTTGCTACAGAGAGTAGCACACAGGTACTTGTATATGGAAAGAGGGAATGGTATTTCCATGACCCCTTGTGGTAACACATTCCAAGCACCAAGGGCCATTTAAAAAATCTGAACCCATTAAGATAAATATGACAGGACAATACCACCCCCATGGAATCATGAGTGCCTTTCACTGGATGTACACTGTAAGTCTCAAGGCACTTAAGGGGTTAAGACATAATGCATGCACTAGTTCCCATCACATAATCTGAAGTCACACGAATCAGAATACACCAGTGTATGACACACAAGCTGTGCCAAATAAACGCTGTTTATTTATATATTGGTTTTTTAAAATTTTTATTGTTATTATTTTGTACAAGATGCTGGTAAGTGGGCATTATGCAGCTACTGCTGGGTTAACAGATGCCAGCTCTCCTCTAACAACCAGCTGGTCTCTAGTAAGGGTGTAGGACAAAGTGTGCTGCATCAGTAGGCAGTGTGTATCTATCTAGTATTGGCAATATTGCTAATGTTGTAAAAAACAAAACTGTGAGAGTCTGTACATAGTAAATAAACCTAGCACTGGAAAAAGACCATGGCTTAGTGTATTTTTTTAATTTGTTTTTCATTTTAAGAGACATGGGTGTAAAACAGAGTGAAATAATTCCAAGCCTTGTTTGTAGCAATTCAACCAGAAGCGCAGTATATGGCACTACAATGAAATATCGTAGATTACCCTGAACACAATTAGTTCTTTCAGTTTATAGTTTGTTCGGAGCAAATCACGAAAATAAAGTCTTCAAACAGATGAAGGTTAGAAGAGTTTCAGAGACTGATTTTGTTTCAACGTAAAGTGCAACAGTGCTGAAGTTTTCAAAGTCCTTTGTCAATTCTTTGCTGAACTTCACTATCATTTCCTGCAAGCAGTATTATGGCACAAAGAATGTTGCCAGTTCATTACAGAGGACAGGATTCCTCAATTGATATCATAGGTTTTTTGCTCTTTACTTATGCAGTGATGCTTGTAAAGGTTTAATAAATCCTTCTTCATACACCTTCAAAATAGCTTCACATACAAATCTGTACTGACTCTGAAAAGGAAAGTAGATTCAGTAAATTGAAAAGAAATGTAATTGATAAATGCCACTTGGAAACAGAAAAGGCCTTTAAGATTTCCCCACCCTATTCCTTTGACAGGCCAAGATCTGTGCTTCAAAGCTAGTTTAGAAAACACAGTACAAAAGGAACTTTAGATGACAGCATTTTGTTTCTCAACAGAAGAACAGGATGAATGGCACTTTGAAATATAAACCGAAAGTCATAGCCAAAACCCCAGTATTATTATTAAATCACCTATTTAGTAATTTTCTGCTCTTTATTTCCTTGCTGAAATTTCACCCACCTGAGGTTTTCCACGCCCTTGGATTTAGAAGTCATAGTTTCAAAGCACTTTTTCATGCTTACATTAACTCAGGCATGCTACTGGCAACTCCCTGTCAGAATCTGATTTTAGAGAAAACTGTTTCATGTTTTAAAAACCCAGACCTCCTGTTCCTTAACATTATATAATGGATGCATTGAAGAGTTATAGACAAGTCTAGCACCTGCTTACACAGAGGTGACTAGCAGTTTGTTTTATACAAGTAATAGTTAAAAAACCCAACAGTAATCAAATTAGAATATAATTTAAACAAATATAAACAAACTGAAATACATTCAAAGTGCCTCAACTCACATCCTGCACAATGTGTCTGTGCTGGTTAGAACTCCACCACACCTGCAGTGTCAGTGCTGTGGAACAGCCCTCTCCATGCAGCAGTTAGTGATGGCAGATGACAGGAGGGCACATTAACACCCATAGCAGCAGTGCCATTATCTGCTGTGCTGCCCTGTGGGTGACAGCTCCCAGTTCAGTTCCCTGTGTGTGTGACAGTTCCCAGTTCAGTTCCCTGTGTGTGACAGTTCCCAGTTCAGTTCCCTGTGTGTGTGACAGTTCCCAGTTCAGGTCCCTGTGTGTGTGACAGTTCCCAGTTCAGGTCCCTGTGTGTGTGACAGTTCCCAGTTCAGGTCCCTGTGTGTGTGACAGTTCCCAGTTCAGGTCCCTGTGTGTGTGACAGTTCCCAGTTCAGGTCCCTGTGTGTGTGACAGTTCCCAGTTCAGGTCCCTGTGTGTGTGACAGTTCCCAGTTCAGGTCCCTGTGTGTGTGACAGTTCCCAGTTCAGGTCCCTGTGTGTGTGACAGTTCCCAGTTCAGGTCCCTGTGTGTGTGACAGTTCCCAGTTCAGGTCCCTGTGTGTGTGACAGTTCCCAGTTCAGGTCCCTGTGTGTGTGACAGTTCCCAGTTCAGGTCCCTGTGTGTGTGACAGTTCCCAGTTCAGGTCCCTGTGTGTGTGACAGTTCCCAGTTCAGGTCCCTGTGTGTGTGACAGTTCCCAGTTCAGGTCCCTGTGTGTGTGACAGTTCCCAGTTCAGGTCCCTGTGTGTGTGACAGTTCCCAGTTCAGGTCCCTGTGTGTGTGACAGTTCCCAGTTCAGGTCCCTGTGTGTGTGACAGTTCCCAGTTCAGGTCCCTGTGTGTGTGACAGTTCCCAGTTCAGGTCCCTGTGTGTGTGACAGTTCCCAGTTCAGGTCCCTGTGTGTGTGACAGTTCCCAGTTCAGGTCCCTGTGTGTGTGACAGTTCCCAGTTCAGGTCCCTGTGTGTGACAGTTCCCAGTTCAGTTCTTTCCCTGTGTGTGACAGTTCCCAGTTCAGGTCCCTGTGTGTGACAGTTCCCAGTTCAGTTCCCAGTTCAGGTCCCTGTGTGTGTGACAGTTCCCAGTTCAGGTCCCTGTGTGTGACAGTTCCCAGTTCAGTTCCTGTGTGTGACAGTTCCCAGTTCAGGTCCCTGTGTGTGACAGTTCCCAGTTCAGGTCCCTGTGTGTGACAGTTCCCAGTTCAGTTCCTGTGTGTGACAGTTCCCAGTTCAGTTCCCAGTCCAGTTCCTGTGTGTGACAGTTCCCAGTTCAGGTCCCTGTGTGTGACAGTTCCCGGTCTCTGTGTGCACTCCGGCCGGGCACAGCTCCCCCTGCGGACAGCGAGCGAACCCTCGGCACACACGAGCCCAGCTCCAGCCGCCGCCCAAGCAGGAACGGGAACAGCCCATGTTCATGGAACTTTAAAACCCAGTTCCCTTAGCAGACCGTCTCCCTCTGATGCACTAAACACCTGCTTCTCTTGGATCTTGAAATTTTTTGTTTTCTAAGAAAAATTAGGAGACTCGATGATAACGAGCACATACTGTGAAAAAATGCAGTTAAAACCCTCACCACTGCAACTCCTACCTTTACTAATAACACCTTCTTCCCCTCTACATATGGCACAGAGACAGCTATCCATCCTGGAGAACTGTCACAAACAGCAAGAGCCATCCTTTGCTATTTTTCATGTATCATCATCTTTCTCATCCTTCCTTTGCTACCTGAGTACAACAACATTTTAGTGAAATGGGAGTACTGCAACAAGAATTCAGCAGCACTGAATGACTGATGACCTAGGTATGGAGACACATACATACTTCTTGTCAGCCTTAATACTCTCTGAAGAACAAAAAGTAACTGCTTTCAAGTGATTGTGATTTGATACTGGGTCTAATGCCTTTTCTCCTTCAAGGTGGTTTCTCACCAAATGCTGTATATTATGAGCAAAACTACATCAATTACTCATGATTACTCTTTCAAAAAAACCCCAAAACCCTGGAAGTATCCAAAGTTTGGAACAATCGAAAATCCAAGTTTGTTTGTTGTTTTTTTTTTTCTCTCTTTCTGATAGACAACACAACTCAACCTTTTCACCCTTTTTAGGTACTTTCTAAAAACATAAACACAAACTGCTCTTACAGCTAAGCAATACCTGACTGATACAATAACAAGTTTCTAAATCTGTTCTAAAACACAAATCTAAAATATAATACATGAATTATCTCACAAAACCTAAACATTACAGGTGCATGAAAAATTTTGGTATCATAAGGTATGTCAAATGCCATGAAAGCCCCAAAAGAATCTTTCAGTAAGTTACTTTTCTTAGACTAAGTGTACTTATGATTGCTTTGATGTGTCTTGCATGAGATTTAATTACACTGATTTTTACAAACATTATTTCTCTGATAATTTCCCTTTAAGTCAGGAGAATAGTTAAGGCTTGTTTCCATTACAACTAAAACAGCATAAAATCACTGAATTTCATCACTGAAGCTTTTTCTCGCATGTCTTGGCTCTTTCTGTGTTTATCTTTTATACTACTCCCATTCTTAAGATCTGGAATTGGGCTCCTGCTTTCTTCTCTGAGCAATTTTTACACAGCTGAAAATTGACCCTTTTTGTCATTATTTGCAGGTATCCCTGAATTGCTGTGTTTTTTTCAAGTTTTCTCTGCAGAAATTTAAAGAATTGCTCCTTCCCCATAGCCTTAGGAATTTATTTTTGCCTGGAGCCAAGACTACAGCTACACTGGGTAAAGGTGATCGCTGCAATATGATCAACAACAAGTACATTAAAAATCCATCCAATACGATTGGATCATAGGAAATTATTGTTCTGCAACACAGAACAGCAGGGATGATACTCACAGGTGTTTGGATCATCATGGCTCTTTGATCTCTCATGGTTCTTACAATATCTAGAGGGTACACAGGCTGATTGCACTCAATGAGACACATGGCTGTCTCCATCGTGATCAGAACCCCCGTCCGTCCAATCCCAGCACTGCAACAGCAACAACAAAACAAGGTGGAAAATTAAATCAAGTGTCTGGAGTACAGGTCATACTTAAGGACCTTCCTTCTCCTGGATTCTCAGGGTTGGTCATTATGACTCCCATACTGCTGGGGCAGAGATTGGAGTGGTTGTGTCTGTGTCTGGAAGCAGCCTCTGTCCCACCTGGACAGAGCAAAACCCATCAGTACAGAAATGCCACTCCCTGGAAGAGGAAATGCTTCACCAGCCACTCCTCTGAGTAGAACTTACAGAGATTGTTAAGATCCTGTTATAAACCACACTAACATCTAGAGGATAACAAAACACCAGCAAATGCTGGACACGTTGTGACAGTTTGACCATCACTAAAATGATGATTTCTGGAATGTTGGGCCAATAAATTCATATTCATGTCTTTCAAGTGATAAATACCTTCCTATTTCTAAGTAAGGAAAAGAACAATTACTAGAAACCTCTAGATGGTGACAGTAAGGATTGTTTTCTTGTTATTAAAAAGTACAACGTAGATCTAGATTGTATAGATTGAAAAGGAATACATAACAGCAATCCCTTCCAAGACAAGGAATTACTGTAACATATACATCTCAGAATGGTAAAATTATCAAGTCAGCATACAAACTTTATTTTTTCCCTTAAAAATAAATCTAAAGATTCATCTACCTTGTTTTATATACACATATGCTTTTCCAGAAGTAGCAATGAATATTTAGCTTTCAATTCAATGAACAGTTTCAAATTTTTCAGTTGATGTTGTATTTTCGAAATAGAAAACAAATGTTTCCCCATATTGGAATACAGGGCGAAATATATATTTTGAAATGCCAGCATTATCCCAACTCATACAATAAATCTAAGTATTTGGATCTAAAGTGATTGATATAAACATTTCAAACTTTGAAAGTTACTTGTTCTGATTTTAAAGGGTTACTTCTAATTCAGTCTGGTTAAACTACTATTTAAATCTTTGTCCAGGAGGTGGCATTAAAGCTACTCTGTATTTCAGTGATGACATAAGAATTTTAAGACACGATGTACATGTGCTGGTTATATAAAATGATTCAGTAGTAGTTCATATTTCTAGAATTTGTACATATAGAACTTAAATGCAGAATGCTTTATCAAATCCAAGCAGGAACAAACAGTAACTGTCAAAGAACCTAATGACTCATTTTACAGTTACAAAAGATTCAGAGGACAACAACGATGGAAAATGTGATTATTTCCCTATAACAAACATAAGGTAAGATAGGACTCTTCAGCTTAGAAAAAGAAATCACTGACTGATGGAGCAGAACACTGAGACAGGGCATGAAAATCATGAAGGGCATGCACAGGATGGGTGGTTCCCCATCTCATCTAGAACAAAAATTAGAAACTGTTCAACTAAACTAGTAAGACCTTGTAAAGATAAAAATAATTGCATGACACAACATCAGAAACTAGTGGTTTATACAGCTCAATATAACAAAAATCTTTCCAACTCCTTAAGGTCTTTGTTGCCTTATCTCTGTGGGTTTGGACCATTCTGTTTTTAAATTATTATTATTATTATTATACAAAATAATTTTCTATTAGCTACTTGGATTCCTTACACTAATGCTGGTGGCTTAGTCCTGAAAACAAATTTTGTTGCACTAATGCCCTGTCCTATTATACTGAAGAGGTGTTAAAAATAGAGTGCATGCACCATATGGAGGAACACCTGGGCTCCTTCTGCTTGACTCCCTGCTGGAATTTGGTTATACTTCCCAACAGCCACCAAGTTGGGCCAATTAAGTAAATTATGTTCAACTGTGATATTCCATCTCTTTTCCTCTGTGAAACATACATTTTTCATAAAGCTTCAATTACACATTGAAATTATCAGTTTGGAGCTGAACTGATGCCTCCTTGAGATGAATGAAACTGTTCTACTCTCCAAAGTTGTTGTTCCAGTGTTTCTGCACACTTGCATGCTTTATATCATAGAGGGTGTATTTGGCTGCCATTTTGACCATCTTTTCACAACCATATTACCCAAAAATATATCAATAAAGGAAGCTGAGAAGCAGGATCAGTTATGACACTGCCATTCTGGTACTAGTTTCCCCAGTGAGCAAGATTCACCCTGACCTGCATAAAACAGAACCTGAGAGCAGAACTAATGAAATACAATTTCTGATACACAAGGTGTATTTTTCTTTTTCTTTCCTCTTCTTCAATAAATGACTAGTTTACTTGTAGTCTTTAAATTTATTTTAGCCCTTACCCTTCTCAGCTTCTCTCTGAAAAGAACGATATATGCCTGACTCAGGAATATTGATTCTCTGGGGAGTATCCAGAATTGAGAGGCCACAGAACTGTTCCCCAAGAACTGTGATAGCACATGTTCATTTGAAAACAACTGGCATTATTCTAGTTTGCTAATTTAAAATTATGAAGATCTTGAAATTCACTACAGGAATGGAGAATGGTATTAAAAGTATTGCACAAGAAAAAGGAAACTTGCTTTTCCTGTGTATGTAAAGATTTAAACAACAGTTATTTTAATATATGACAAGGGTAAATTATTGAAAAAAAGTCTCACTTTAATGTATCTATCAAAATACCATATAGTGTAAGGCTGCAGACTTAAGAGAAAATGTCTTTTAAATAATCTTAATAAACCATCCACATTTTCCATTATAGATCATTTACACGGCTATTCTAGAGCTTTGAAGAATAGGAACCTATTCCTCGTGGTTACCAAGTATCTTTTGCCATTTCCCTGAATTATTATGTAGATTGTTACCACAAGCATTTAAATTGCAAACAAAATCAAATATCCCAGCAAATTGCCTGCAAAGATCAACACATGTTGCTATTCAAAATTCTGCTTGTTGAAATGTGATTACCACGTTAAATATTTGTTTTATTTCAATGCTGAGTTTTCCTATCATTCCAAAAGCAGATACTATTAAATATTTATTTCAAGACCAAAGCACAGAATAGCTATCTGATGATAAAATGTTCACTTTGATGATTTAATAAAATTGGAAAAAAATTTGATACCTGCAGTGAACAACAACAGGTTCTTCTCTGCCAGCCCTCTTCTTTCGCACAAGACACACAAAATCCAGGAAATCGCTGGAATCATCAGGAACCCCATGATCAGGCCATGCTATGTACTGGATTTGGGTCAGCTGGCGGCTTTCCTCTTTCTAATCAGAAAGATGAAATTTAACCAAGAGTCATTCAAGTCCCATTAAAAAAAAAAGTGCCAAAAATAATAATAAAAAAAATCAATAGTACATTTATAACAACTTGTAGCCATAATCAAAGTGGCATCAGGCTGATAGCAGTGCTGTATTAGTGTTAACCATCAGTCATCCTGGATTTTATAATTACTTTTTCTTCTTTTTTTTTTTTTTTTTTTTGCTTAAAAGGAAAAAAGGGAATTCACAAATGCTTTCATCTTCAACAGGTGAAAACAATTACAGAGCACATAACAGCAAAGCAGTTCAAGGATACCAGCAATCTAACTGAACACTAAATGCACCAGAAGGAGGTCATTTTCTTAGCAAACCGAATTTAACAGAACGAGATAGTATCTTACAAGATCAAATGACAGAAGCAGGGTAGGGAGGGGAGCTCAGACAGAAAACCTTTCCTTCAGACCCTGTGTGAACAGCAGCAGTGTTTTGGCCTGATCTGCAGCTCCTACACCTACAAGGTACAATGGCTTTGTTTTCCACTCACTCCTGGCCCTTTCTCTGCTATCACAAATATAATCAATCGGCCTGTGGTTAGGGGAGGGGGCAGCCCGGGTAACCAGAGCTGGATTTCGAAAGAAGAGGAGCTACTGCACTTTAAATAGCCTTTAGGCACTGAATCATTCACAGAGATTCCATGGCTGATAGCAGCTGAGCAACTGTCTCAATAGGACACAGGGCAGGAATTTTAACTGCAAATTGACTAAAAGGCAGCTCTATAAAACTGGCTTCTCAACTGGTAACTCAAGTGGTGAGAAATTAGCATGTGAACTAAACTCCAGATACTCATTTCCAAACATTTCTGAAATGGAAATGCTAGCCAGGGAGGTTCTGAAAACTACACATGCCCTGAAAATCATGCAATGCATGTTCAAAAAGGTCCTTGTTTACATGTAGTCACCACTCCAGATAGATCTTTCTCTCAGCAGGATTTATCTTCCATCTTCTTGCATATGTTGTTCAAGATGGAATTATTGAGAACTGTTTGCCTCTACAAAGACTTTCAGTTGTGATGATGAAACACCTCTAATGTCTCCTGTTCTGGAAACATCAAGGGAATAACAGGTTTCTCAACTTCTTTTATTACTCTTTTTCTTTGGCCAAGTTATGAAAGACACCAGTAATAACTTTTAGGGTTAATAATATACCCTTAATGTGATCCAATCAATATGATCATGAAAACTGAATCTCTGTGATATTTTCACTTATGAAAGGTTTCTTATCATTCTATGGACAGAATTTCTCCTAGGAAAGTACAAGACAATAAGTAATTTTCTAGAGGGTTCTAGAAATAAACAGTTCCATTTACACAGATATGCCACCAAGTTGAAAAGAAAATCTACATATGTTTTAGGTAGCATCCAAGGATTCTGCAGATTAATACATGAAAATACTTAAAGTTTTACCTCCAGATTAGTCAATGTCATTTCTCGAAAGACATAAGCAGGATTTCCTTCTTCTGAATGGCAGGTAATCTGAAAATTCCCATATGATGAGCTTCCTGATGGCTCTGGCCAGTACTGATGGCATTTAACCTAAAGTCAACACATTTTTAAAGATGTCTGTGTTTAAATTCAGAGTATTATTTTCATTTCCTCTATAGTTTTTATACCTTTGTTTGTTAAAGATTATTTTGATAATTTTGTAGTCACTATTTGTTTACTTACCAAATAGTCTTTGTTACCTAATTACTGTTTATAAAATAAGGTATCACAGAGATTTCCTGTTTCTCTTTCCAAGAGGACACATGTACCAGCTCCTACAGTTAAACTGCAGATGAATGCCTTTAACTTCTATTACAAGTTTTTAAGAGTTTATCTATACACATTCCATCTTAACACTCGAGTGACAAAGATGCTGCTTTATAAACATTTCTGACCTCCAAAATCCTAATCTGATCTTCTCAAGGTACATTTATATGGGAAAAGAACAAACGAAGAAAAAGGGAAATATGCAACAAAGAAGTTGCTAAGCTAATGCAGAAAATAGGGGGATGAAGACTTCAAAGACTCCCAATCAAGTCCTCAGCTGTGAATGAAAACTTCAAACACTATGATTCTCTGATATATGGTTTAAATGCCTAATTACAGAGGTCATTTCAGCTCAAGTGTACTTTTGCATTTCCAACCCACCTGGCGAATCTTTAAGAGCAGCCAGATTTGCAGACTTCCTGCTCCACTGAGACATCCCGGCATGCAGTGGGATAGTGATGTCAGAAGCCTCATGATCAGCTTTAGAGCAGGGAGTCTGCCTATGGGTATAAGACAGATAAGTCCTTTTATTTCATTATTAAGCAGCTCTCCAAAGAACTCCACTAATATCATTATTGAAGGGGTGGGGGAACCTCAGAGAACTGCAATTGCAAGTCTGTTCTTAGCAGATCTGCAAAGAAAACTCAAAGTAAAAGGGCACTTGTACTGAAATTCCCTCTAATCATGTTTATTTGGGAGCAGGCAGCATCATGCAAACATTGAGTCACTGAAAAATGGTTTAAAACCACTGCAATTTCCCTTCAATTATTTTAATTCTATTTAGAGTCTTGACCTCACAGCAAATAGATGGTTATTAAAAAGTCAGAATATATACAGCCAGCTGAACTACAGTCCAAGTTGATAGGAACAGCCACAACCCACTATAAATTCATCTTCAAAAGAAATCCTGATACGGAGGAATTCCACACACAGTCAATTCTGTCCACACACTTAACCAGCCACTGCTACTGGGAATGCTCCAGACTAAAATAACTCTGGAATTACACTGTGTGTATGACCACACTTGACTGTTTTGCCTATCTCCAAAGGATAAAACTGCATAAAATCCAAAGCTATTAAGGAGAAACTACAGCTTAAACCACAACCTAAAACAGAGAAGCCACAAAATACACCTGAGGCCTTTTACAGCATCATACACAATTATTTTTATCAATTTTAACTGATTACTCTATTACTAGTATTCCATTTTAACACATTTTATATACTAATTAAAGGGCAATGATTATTCCTCATGATTAAACAAATCTTTATAGTCACAGAATAACATTTCATGGAAAATTTTGGGGTTCAAGTTTTAAGAAAGTCCTTGACAAGACAGCCATCCAGGCATGGGATATTAACACTACAAAGCTGTGTTAGGCTGCCTTAAAATTTAATCTCACGACATATCAAAGAAGCACTCTGTGAAAACTGATGCAACTTCTTGGAGTTCCTTCATTTGAAGTTTAGAGAAAAAAAATTCTATGAAGGTAAATTCTAGATGCTTTTTACTTTACAATAAAGAATCAAACAAAGCAGACAAACTATTTCAGGAAATACATGAAGAGTTAAATGCGTTTCAGGACTGAACAAAATTTAAATACTAGCTGCATTAACAACACCAGAAGGTTTAAAATCTAAAACACATCACTGCAAAAGAACTAGGAATGCACTGCTCTTATGAAAAACAGTTACAGAATGATAGAACAGTTCTGGCCATCCAGTCCAACCCCCTGCAATGAGCAGGGACATCTTCAATGAGATTGAGCTGCCCTGAGCCCCATCCAACATGACCTTCAGTGTTTCCACAGATGGATATTCAGCACCTCTCTTGGCAACTTGTGCCAGTATTTCATCACCCACACTATAAAAATTTCTTCCTTATATCTACTCTACCTACACTCCTCTAGTTTAAAACCACTTCCTCCTATCCCCTTGTTGTAATATATGCCATCATAAGATAATCCTCTAGTCTTTTAAAGGCTAATCACTAACAGTTTTTCAGAAGATTATGGAAGTGGTATTTAAGAAATGTTTCACTTACTCTGCCCCGTTCTACTTGAGTTGTTAACATTACAACCATAGAAGAGCCTTGCTCCCAAGTCATCTGCCAAAAATCAGGACAAGTGTTCGGTAGTGGACCTTGACAAGCAATGTACTGGTTTATTATTGTGGAAGAAGGGATTTCCATCTAAGAAAAGAAAAAGTCATTATTTCAATTTCTACAGCAAATGGAAGTCAGGCATCAGACATTTACAGTTTAGTAACTCATTTTAAAAAAATCATTCATGACATTAATTCAATTTCTTAAAGGCTAGCAAATATGAACTGGCACAGATAAAAATTCTTTAGTGTTTCACATGCAAAATTACTACAAAGATTCAATTACACTTTACATATGAACTGACAGTCATGTAGCTGCCATAATGAAGATAAATGGTTGAAAAACGAAATGACAGAGTAGTTGGCAAATAATTCAGGTGCAAATACTTCTTGCTCTGTGGGTTTTTGACACTCATTTTTAAAACACAGATCTCCGAATTTAATATTGGGTTTTTTTTCAATTAAGTAAGCAGCTATAATTTTGCTGTTACTAACAATGAGAAAAACAAGATGCAAGAGAAACTGATGCCAAATTAAACTTTACTGTTGTTGAACACAACTGTCAGAAAAGTAATCAGAAACGAAAAATTAATTGCTCTGGAGCGGGCTGGCTTCAGTTTGCATTTTTTCACATTAAATGCAGGGCTAGACTTTACCATTTATGAAAAGATGTGTCACAAATCATTAGGAAGTAAATATATCTATAGGAAATTTCAAATCATTTGATTAGAGGTTTAGTAGCTATTCTAGCCTGAACTGGATTTATAAAAAAATACAATTTTTAAATCAATTTTTTCACTGAAAAACTGTAGAAGTATTTAATGTCAGAAGCACTTCTGAAAAATACTACTCACATTTATATAATTTGCATTGATGTAATCTTCATTACTTTTTAAAATAACCCGTGTAGCATCATCTGAAAAAAATTTTAGAAAGATGTTACTTATTTACTAACCACAGTAAAACACTTTTAGACTCTACATACACATAGCAATACTTACAAGGCGAAATGTCTCTGTATCTATTTTTGGAAATGTTTTGAGGTAATCTGGCACAAGACATTGTCATTCCAGGCTTTTTCCTATACAATTGCTAAAAGACAAAGCTGATGGTCAGAACACAATAGATACAACAGACTCATTACGTTTGACTAAATAGAATTTGTTCTAGGAAGAGGTGCTTTTTAGAACATAAACTACACAGCAACAGTAGCTTCAACAAACATGAAAAAACTTTTAAAAATAAAGCACTATAAATATAGTTATGCTCTGGGATCACTGAAAATGACCAAGATGTAACAAAAACTTTGTTTAAAGACAAAGTGAACATTAAATTACAAACTTCCATTAGAACACTGATCCAGAGAAAAAGCAGTATTGCATAGTGGTAAATGAATTCACTGATATTGACATCCCACTTGGTCATTTGGGGCAAGCAGATTATTCTGTGTGTAGGCATCTACCTGTATTGCACTTGTTTCAGTTAGAGTTTTTGGGTTTTTTTCCCCAGGTGTCCCTCTGTATTCCAAAAACTGTAGAGCAAATCCTGGTTACCTTGCACCTTTTCTGCACTGCACTGCACAAAATTTACTTTGAGAGGTTCCTGCCCTTGCATGCCTTAGCCATGCACTGCCATAACCCCTGTGCTACAAAAAATAACAGTGAAACAATCCAGGTTCAAAGACAGCAGTTTAAAAAACATTTACATATTGAACCTGCTAAGGACAATGAATACTTATGTTAAAACAGAATTTTGAATAACTTAGAAAAAATCTGCTCTTTCTAAATATAAAAGGAAATTTTACCAAAGTTCTTAAAGAATAGTATATAAAATGTATTTTATAAATATATGTTTCAAAATATAATGCTAGGTCTCCATTTGGTAAGGAATTCACAGAATTTGCACTGCTGTGTTTTACAAACCTACTGCTCCCTGTTTTAACCACTTGATGTCATGCATTTAAGATGACTATCATCAAGGCAAAAGTCAGTGCTGCAGAAAGACCATAGCTATCAGCAATGAAAATCAACTATTTATAAAAGACACAGTTACATTAACCTTTAGCATTAGGGCAGTATTTTCCATTGGTTATTTCACCTTCCCTCACAGAGAATGCCAACAGCTCAGTGTCATTCAGTTTCTACAGCAACTTAGGTATGGAGTGAAGGCCTGAGTACAGAGCACATATTTTGGTAGACATTCTTCAGCCTTCATCTTTATGAAAGTATTTTATTAACACGTCCCCAATAACCACAAAAAGTGTAAGTAATGAATAAAGCTTTTTATAAAGCTAAAGCCTAGGATTAGGTATTCTTAAGTTTGCACATGCAATACAGGATTGATTTTTTCCTTAGTTATTTTTCTTTTGAGAGTGTAAGACAATTGTTTTGCTAAAGGATGCTGACTGCATCGAAATTTAACTGAAATCTGCTCTGTTTAAAATAATTGCTGTCCCAAAAGACTTGGAACTTGCCAGCTCCAGGTAATACAGTACTTACATCAAACTGAGCCAAGACAGTTCCAGTGATAAGCCCCTCTGCTAACTGAATCATGGATTCCCTCAGAGCATTATCATCCTGATGGACACCATCAAGTGGAGATTTCTCAGGGATGTACTGAAAATCAGGCTCGCTCTCCAGCTTCTCTTCCACAACATCATAGACAGCTAGAAAAAGCAAAGGTATGAGAGCTCTGACTGAGGAAGCTATTTGACTAAGATTAGCTGATAAGTCATTTATTTAAAATAGCAAAACCACCACAATTCTCCTGTAGAAAAATCCACATTTATTAGCACATTGATTTTAGTCCCCATCAGCAAGGACAGGTAGCCTTCACTGATCATTATAATACATTATAAAATTATTTATGCACAATAAAACAATTTTTTTCTTTGGTGTAATAGTAATTTTAAGTGAAAGCCCACCACTGACAGCTAAAATTTTGATCAAAACTCACATTATATATATCCTGTCTTGTCTGATATAACTCTCTAATCTCAGATTCTCAAATCATGCCCCTTACATAATTACATCTGCATTTACATTTTACTTACAATTCACTTAGAATTCATTTTAGGCTTCAGTAATTAGGGCAAGATGTGCAGACCACCTGAGAAAATTGCATTTAAAACATGGCTTTATGAAGCTATCAATGCTCTGTGTGTGCCTTGCCTGTAAGCTTAGAAATAATATACATCCTCTGCTACACAAAACAGACATATGCTGTTCGAAAGCCTCTTTTTAAATTATATCACATCACTACAAAGGAAACTGACAACTCCTCCCTTCTACAACTCACGTGTTTTTTATCCAGAATACAATGATAATCAACACGTAAGAGGAAAGATAGTTTCTTTTAGAAAATTTGCAAACAAAGCTCATAATTTTCTCTGAAAAAGACAGTAACCACACAAAAGCTGCAAATTAGTGAACAAGGGAAAAACTTTTGTGAGGTGGATGAGTTACTCAGCAAAATAATCTCAATTGTTCAAATTAAGCATCAATATTTTTCATTTTGCTTTTTCCTCTCCAATTCTACTATAGTTAGGAGGTGCAGCAGAGTTAAATCCAGCGCCCATGTGCTGGTTAGGATCCAACAGTGTATTTTGTGAATACAATGCATAAGCTTTATTTAGACTGCATTTTAGCACTTCTACTAAGACTCCTCAAGTAGAAATGTTACCAGTGGTTTTGGATTGTTTTAAAAATGTATGGAAGGATTTTGTCTATATTGACCTCCAATGTCACCCAAACACTGAATATTTGGTTGTAGGGAAGGATGGAACAGGAAAGCCCTGTGAATGTGATTGCCTCACGGAAGATTTTAAAAATGTGGAAACTGTGAACGGAATTGAAATGAAGGCGGCCTTCGACATACCAAAACCCTAGTTGATGAACACCTGAAAAGCTGGTATGTCTGACTGAGAGTAATCCCCTTGTTTAGATATGCAAGACCCTCTGGTTGGAGATAGGTATGGTAATGTAAGAACTCTTATTGGCTGTATGCAAATACCGTAGAATTTGTATGTTACAGGAGATTGGTTAGTGGAATTTAGAATATTCAACATAGAAAAGGATTTATTGCATTGTAACCAGAACTTAACTCTCTTATTTTCTGCTCTTCTCTTCCCCTCTCTTACTTTCTACTCTTCTTACTCCTTTTTACCTCTCTTGCTCCTGATCTTATCTGCTCCCATCTCCTGCCCTTTGTCCTCCCTCACCTGGGCCAGCTCTGAGCCGCTGCAAGCAGCTCTAAGCTGGGTCCTAGCTTACCCCCTACCTTTTGTAATAAAACTTAAGTTTTAGGATTCAGCTTATAGAGATCTCTCGTCTCCGTCCGCCGTTCTATTTTCACCCAGACAGCAACGATCTTACATTTGGTGAGGGGGTTTTTATTCGTGTTTGCTTTAAATTTTCCTTAAGGGAATAACAATAACCTTATGAAATACATTCAATATCCATACAGCTTTCTGCATATTTTTATCAACGAGAGTGAGAACAAAATTTAAATTAGCTCTCTTCTAGAAATATTTGATGTCTGACTTTTTAATTTGTTTTCAACACTTAGTTATAATACACAGCTCCTTAGATTATAGGATCAATACATTGTGTTGTCACAATTCCTTTTCAGGGAAGGGGGTTACTTCTTACAGGTTAAACATTCCATCCCAGGACACAAAACAGAGCTTAGAAAATGAGAACAGGGTGTGGATTTTGATTTCTCATTATGACGTAAAAGGCACTCACCATTGGGTCGAACTAGGAGCACAAGTTCCCCTGAGTGTCTCTCACAGCTGGCTTTAATAAACATTACAACCTGGTCGTGGGTGTGCTCTGCGATGTCCCTGCCATTAATCAGCACAACCTGGTCCCCTTCGTTCAAACGGGGGACACACAGATCAGCCTGCAAGGGTGGGCCAAAAACAAAGCCATCTGTAACACAAGCCATTACCAATTTCTTACCTTAAAATAGCAACTTTAAGTAACTATACTTGGGCTCTGGAATGCTAACAGCCTTGTTGCTATGGCTGCTGCACTGTATTCAAATGACAAATCCTAGTGTTACACAATAACCAGGCAGTGCCATTCCCACTCGCAGCTGGGAGGTGACTGGAGCTGTACGGGGCTTTCAGCAGCTGTCACTCTACCCCTCAGCTGATGCTGAATGCTGCTCTGCTTGAACTGCCCTTTGTACAGGCAATTAAAAAGCAGGATGTTTTTATCTTTGAAGGGAGGGGAGAAACATGGCAAAACCACGTCCAAATCAATTTCACAGGGTTAAATGGTGCAGGTCTGAAATACTGCAATGGTAATGACAAAAAACAATGCACAACTCCCAGTAATCCCAGACAGAGCAATCAGGTGATAAAAAGATGAATCAGGTGCTAAAAATTGTTATTATAATCACAGCCTAAACATTGTTGCAGAAAAGAAAAAGCACTAGCCATCAACTACCTTCTCCCTTTGGATGTTTAAAGCCAAAATTATTCATGTTATTAAATATTTCAGGGATAATAGTTAAAAAGTTACAAGAATCATGATTTTGGCAAGCACTTCAATACTTTACAAGAGTAAAAAACAAAAAATAAGGCAAAAGAAGCAAATAAATGGTTAACTCCACTCTAACATGTATCGACAGAGCTGACTCCAGTCAGCTGAATACCAGGTCAGTATTTCTGGCAATAAATTGACAAATATTGTGCCTAGTTTGAAGACACTCTTATAGTCACTAAACATCAGTAACAACATGCAATCAGACCTGATGAATGATTCATAATGTCTGCTTTTAATCTACATCTTGGCTTTACTCAGCTACATCTGTCACTAAAGTAAGACATTTGCTCTTTTAGTTATTTTTAACACTCTTTCAATATGTAATTTATGTGAAATTACTGAATGTCTATATCTAAAAAAAGCAATAAAGTAAAAGTATTTTTAGGATGGCACAGCTCAAGTACCAGTGCATACTGAGCACCTGTAATGCCCTGTAATTTTCAGAAATTAAACTTTGTTTCAACAGGAAAAAAATACATTTGAGGATTGAAGAACTTTAAAAAATATGTTATACAGCCCCAGCAAACTCTTACTGCATGTAATTTGCTTTATTCTGATAGTGTAATAGCAAGAACTCATTTTCATAGGCAGCTAGGAAATAATTTATCATTTTCAGTACATCCTTCAAGATACACAGATATTGCTACCAAGTCTGCTTTTGATAACTTACAGGTGTTCCTGGAGCTACCCTGGACACTATTACCGGCATCTTCTGATCATATCCACCCTTTAAAAACAAATTAAATTAGTAAGAAATCCCAAATGTCAGAAAATAATCTTAACAAACGTAAAAGAAACAGATATATTGTTACCTTTACATTGAAGCCAAACCTCCCATTTTCGTCTGGTTTCATTCTGATCATAACAAGATTGTCATGGGGGACACCACCATTGGGCTAATAGACAAAAGTAACATTATATTAGTATATATTTTGTTCACAGATTTTTAGGATATTGTATCTAATAGTTCTGTGGTTTCCTTATCAAATAACTGCTCTGGGACACTTGAGAAAATATCAAGCAAGAACAAAAACATCCTGGGTTTGCATAAAAGGGAAAAATTACACATTTAAGAGTCTTGGACATAACTAAGTTCAAGGTCTGTTCTATCAAAGCAAGCTCAAAGTAAGAAAGAATATTAGAAAAGACTATTCATATTAAATGGAAACTTCTTAAATTCATTTTAATTAAAACCACTGTGAATAGCTACAATAAGAACGAAAAGGAAGATAATTGAAGGTGTCCTTTTGTTTCTATTAACAGCAATATGGCAGCAGTAAGCAAGGAAATCCTGGTTCCCTCCCCCTTACTCCATTTCCAGTCCAGGGGAGTATGGGGTGTGACAAATGCTCTGCACTGATTCAGCTCTGAAAACTTTATCTGCTTTCTTCTTGGTTTTATTTGGAAAACAAATACACTATTAAAGGAAATGCCAATAAACTGAGGAACACTAGCTACCTTTTTAATCTGAAAAATACCAACTTAGTGCCATTGAAGCGATTTTTAGTTGGTTCCCATCTATATTTATTTCACAGCCTGAACATTGGCTAATATTTCTATAGTTCCTACAGTGAGGATGCAAAGTAGTAAAGAAATGTATTTCAAGAAAGTTTTCAATGTTACCAGTTACAGCAAAGCAGAAGACAAAAACTCAGAAAAATAAAAAACAAACTTAGAAAAATATTTTTATAAGTAAGAAAGTTCAGGACTTGGAGTTTCACTAGGTTAAAGAAGTCTACAAAACTTGGCTCATTAGAAGTTAACTCTGTTGCAAGTGTCTTCTGTTCTTGGTTAAAACAAAACAAAATTTGCTACATGCATTCATAGTAATGAAAAGGTGAAAAATTTGGGAAAGTAATGGCACAAGGAACGTTAATGAAAAGGAAGGGTCTTAGGAAGCCTGATCATACAGCAGTCACTTCAGCCTATGCTGACTGGCGTGAGAGATCAGACACAATGAACATCAGCCAAGGGCTCATGGGCAGAGTTTGGCAGCTCCTGTGCCACTGCACTCCCCAGACAGAAAGGAAATGCTTTAAGATGCTATTTTGAGGAGAAGTTTCTGATGTAAAATGTGCAGAGGGCACTGTATGCCACCATTAATGTGTTTGACTGAAGGACCACACGTGTTTTCAAGTACTTCTGACATTCTCAGACTGGACAATTAGGGATTGCAGATGGAGTAAAATGTTGTCACTCCCATGTTTCTTACTACCCTTCTACACAGACTCTCCACACATGCAAAACACAAAGGAAATTCAATAGTTTTATGAAGAAAAAATTGTGAGGGGTTTTCTTTAAAATATTTGAGATGGAACAGCAGAAGACTTTAGTGGTGCAGGAACCTGAATTCTGGTCAGAAAAGCAATTTTGAAACAAAACAACAATCCAAAAATTTCAGTCATTCTATGTTCCTTCTTCTGCAACTCCCAAAATAAAAAGTCATCACCAGACCAAATTAGATGTTCAATTACAACAGTGAGCTGCCTTCAGCAAGACTGCATAAATGTGTCCCACTGGAGCACAGCAAACAATCACACTGACAAAGCACAGAGAAAAAAAACAGTCTCATTCACACAGCTGTGTTGGTTTTGCAGAACTAAAAGGAGTTAAAAAAACAAGTGAAAGTTATTTTTGTCAATTTGGTAAAGATAAATGAATACAGGGCAAAAAAACTTGATGACTAAAGTAGTGTTATCTTTCAAAAGAGAACAGTACTCTAATGTGACTCAGGTAAGCATTGTCTCAAGACAAAGCTGTTACAAATTCTGTTTTATAATTTAATTAAAACAAATTTTTTACAACATTCCCAAAATACTCAAAAACTTAAAACTTTCACTTTTGAGTCTTGTATTAAAACTCCAGCTATGAAATGAAACAGGGGTTTTATGGGAATCTTAATTTTGTTATAAGGCCTGAGAGAACACTCTAGGTTTACAGTTCAGGATGCAAGAAAAATAAACTCAGGCATTTCTAAATATTCATTTGAAGAGGTGACTCATAATTTCGAATGCCTGAGGTTGATAAAACTGTTTACACAGTATTTGCTACATTTGGTTGCTTTCCCATCCTGCAACACATTTCTTGTCCAATTTACTGTTCACATCAGAATAAACTCTAGAACTACTGGAAAACTTCTGGAAGGACAAAAATCACAAAAATTGTCAGACAATCAACTAACTATCTTACTCATCTCACACATGCTTGATTATGGAAAAAGAAGTTTTGCTCATATTTTTATATTTGATGTCACAAGCCTCTTGATAGTCTCTTTCTTGGAAATTCTGATGAGAAATGCAACCACAGACTCAAGAAGCTTCTCCTGATAAAACTACTCTAGAAGCTGGTAGGCATTTTCAGGTTCAGCCTTTTAGCTAAATCTGGATTAAATACCTGCAATGTCTTCTTTAAAATTGATGGCAAATGACTTCTTAAATAAGAGGTTAGTTAGAAATTTCTGCATGTGCTGAAAAGCTAATGCTCAAAATGTTTGCATAACCATCCCAATGCAGTGATTTGTTGTCAACTGGCAAAGCACTACTCCAGCAGCTAGAGTAAAACCAGCAGGAGCCAGTGAGGGGACAGCATGGATAACAGAAATGCTGCAAAGTAATGCACAAACACAGCAGCTCTGAAATGCTTCAGAACCAAGCTCATATAAAATAGGACCATCATTCTGATAAAAAGCAGAATGGTTCAACTGGATCAAAAAACTTACGGTGGATTTTTCAGGTGATGCAGGAACATCAAATGTTTCATTAATATGGTTATCCAGTTCTTGCTGTGAGTGTGAATGATGAATTTGGTTCCAACTGTTCTTTTTAAATTGTTTGGGTGGTAACGCTGGAGGCTGCCCATCTATAGGAGTCTCTTGAGATCTAAATACCAAAATAAAAGTATGAAGTGGAACAATCATGAAATATTGACAGTTCTTTCAGGGTTGCAAATAAACTGAAAATGTTAGAAGAAACTCAAGAATTTGAGAAATGAGAATCTGTATGTATTTTTAGAACCTCAAAAATGTAGTGCAGTAGAATATATTGGCAGTCTATGTTTGGACCTGGTGCAGCATTTTTCTTAACAAGTAACTGTACATAGAACCAGCAAGTTCACCTTTTACCTATGACCTTTTAAAAAAATGGTTTTAGCATGCTTAACCCACTGCTTCTGATCTGCAAGCACTTCATTCTAGATTAATAAAAACGTTCTCTGTGTTTTTGTATAATATGGAGAATTTCCTTTTGTTAGTCCTCTTGGAATAAAAGCTTAACTGTGTAATTTGTATTACATAAATATATGATTCATCTTTCATTATATGGATTTATATTTAAGAATTAAGAAGAACATTTGGAAAGGCTCGAAAGGGCAGTGAGCTCACAGTTCCCATTAACTTGGTTTGAATGTCAGTTTCTAAATACCAGCAGGATATATCATCCTCCACAGGCACCCCATCAAAAGGTGCCATTAAGTCATTTAACAATTTCAGACAACAGCCCACTGATAGCAGATCCATAAACCATCAAGAACGAACTTACAGGTTACAGCTAAATCTAAAGAGAATGCTGCCACCAAAATCAGGAGTGTCTGTTCTTTCACCCACATCCCTGGCTGTTTCCTTGAAGAACTGGTGCCCCTCCCTTGGCTAAGGCAGATTATACCAAGCACTCTAAAATACTTTTTGGACAAGCCTGGGTCCTCTGGTTTATCTCAGGGCTGGCCACCATGCAGGGAGGGAAGGACACTCCCAGAGGCAAAAGCAGGACACTGCTCCTTCCATTATCAGCAAGCTGTAGTGGAAACCCCCCACTCCCTCCAACACACACAGGCAGCCACGAGAGGCACAGAGCAGCTCCACTGGATTTAGCAGCCCCTAGTGAACTGTTAGCAGGGCAAGACTCTCAGTGTGAGACTGCACAAGGTTTCAAGTTGCTGCAAATTGAAAATCTAAGGCACACGTCAAAGTCCATACCATATAATCTGTCTCTATGCAATTCAAGAAAGGCAGTTCCCAGATACATGTCCAAAAATGAAATAAAAAAAGAACAAAAATGAGTATACTGATTAAAAAAAAAGATTAATCTCTTTCAAAAAGCATGAAAACTGGGAAATAGAACACTTCACTTTGAGATACCAAACATTTTCTGCTTCAGTTTTAAAAAAATTAGTCGATATTCTTACAAAACAAAACTGGTAACATTTCTGTCAGAGTATGAAAGAAAACAGCACATTCAAAAAGATCCCAACAATATTGTTCTCTATTTTTCGGCTTTATTTCAACTTTCAGAAAATATTTTTTTCATGGAGTGTTAAAAGAAAAAAACAGTACTAATTATTCAGTCTGATGTCTGAAGAACTTCATGTTCAAAACACAGTTGGGAAGAAAAATAATATTTCTTAACACTTCTCAGTGCAAGTAACAGAAAAAAGAGCACATTTCATTTTTCAAGATAAGCAGCTTTTCTAAATTCATTTTTGCGGAGAGAAAAATATGATGATTGTCAACATTTGCAAAACAAATCTACAAGGCAGCTATAAACTATTTAGACATCGACTTAAAAAGGTCACTCAGAGACTTTTAGCTGCCTATGCATTCATTCATGTCTGGCCAGCACAGATTACTCAGTCTTTTAAGTTATGTATTTTCCTGAAAACAGTAACTCCTGAGAGTTTTAAATCGAAGAAAAAAAAGGAACAGAAAACATTAACAGAAACACAAAAGAAGTTATTCTGATAAAAGTAGAAGATGGATCTTATGTTTGACTGGATGTCTGCATGTCAACAAATACAAATAAATTCCTACCAAACACACAAACTTATAGAAAAGGTTTGAAAAGTTACTTAAATGAGCATTTTACAAGCAGCAATGCAAGTACTGTAATATATTAGCATAATGAATTGTGAGAACTAACAATCAAGCCTTGGGCATAAACTTCACTGCTTTATATTTGCCCAGTCAGCTTTGAATTTCCTTATGAATGCTCAGACAATGGCAGTGAAAGCAGCCTATTTTGCAGGCAAAGCAGCCCTCTGTTACTGAATTCAGCAATTTACATAATAATAAAATAACACACAAATCCTGGCACTGGCAAGCTTTGGGTATTTTTGTTAGAGATATCCGGTCTGATCTTTTTAATATATTTAGCAAAAGTTCCATACACACCTCCACAAATTTATTAAACACTTATCACGTGTTTCTGGAATTGGAGGTTCTAATTACCTCAGGGGAATACAAGAACTATCTCTCAATTTAGTGTTGAATAGGACATGCAGATGGAGAAAAGATGTACAATTAAAGGTTACATTAGCTAAGCTATAATATCCTTCTGAACTGCATGGAAACTGTTAAATTCTTTTGCCATGTTGATTCCAAACTCAAAAAGATCACTAAATCTATTGCCAGTAAGGTTAACCCCTCTTTGGGCATATAAAGTGCAAAAACCTGAAAAAGAACAGCCAGAATTGTACAAAACCACTTCCTCTCTTTCTAAGACTCATTTCTATGGTGACTTACTCAAGAAATCAAATACTAAATAAACAATTCCTAAGAACACTCAGGAAGATCTTGTACAACTTTGAGTAAAGAGAGTATTTAAAAATTGTGCTTTCTTCAATGTATCACTCTCATTCAGTTTGGGTTTCTCATAACTGACTTCAGCTGGAAGTCTTAGAGCAGAAGGAACCTGACCCTGTGTGGCCTTTGGACAACTAAACTCTAATATGAGAAAAGATTCATGACTGTTCCAATTCTGAAAGTCCATTGACATGTGAATGAATATGTTAAAAAGTCCACCAGAAAGGAGAATTCACATGACTAGGTCAAATTAATATTACATAACCCTGAAAGTTAAGTAACTAACTGAGGGTCAAATTGTAACTATTGAAGCCTATTGTAAAAAGCATGATATGCTATTTTATAAAACTTTAAAAATTTTGTTTTCTATTTCCCTCCTAAAAATTACACATAGTTGTACAATTGAAAGTACAGTCAGTCTAAGCAAGGTTTTAAATCTGTGTTTGAACAGCTTTCCAGAGTAATTTTTCCTGAGACACACCATTTGTTTATAAACATGTAATTAGGTATGTGCTGCTTTACAGTTCTCAATTGGTTTTGAAATCATGTGTACAATTTCCCTGCTAGCAGAGATTATTATACAAAATTATGAGAGCATATCTGGCATTACATGTACAGCTGTACTAAGAGTGTACCGTGGCAGTGATAAAATGATATACATTGCAATATTCTTCCCAACTAATCTGTCCTCTGAACACAATTTACTGAGTATTTTAGTATCTTTGACTAACTCTAAGGGTTTTTTTGTTTGTCTTCCTTCTGGACCCAGTACACAATAATAGTTTTTATTTTGCCCATTATATCTTATAGTAAGTAAGCTTACAGTATAAAGAATATTCAGCTTAATTAGGGAAAAAAAAAAGGTCTGATAGAGTCATCCTAAAAAAATAAACTCTGTAACAATACACCAAATACACTAGCAATGTCCAAAAGCTGGGGTGCCAAAAAGGTATTTTGGCTATGTAGTTTGTAAAGCTTACTTCTGTGCCTTGACAAAAAGCAGTATTTCCAAACCTGTGGGAATTAAAACTTTTCTTCAATTGTATCAAAAACTCAACTTTTGGTTCCACGTACAGACACTGACGGTCACATTACAGCAAACCCACAGCTTGGGTTGGTGGGGATGATATTGTAATACTGAACCTGGAATATGTCACACACAGGTCTTCAGTTCTGTATCATCTCACTCTTTTCACAGTAAGACCGACACTGATACTCCCTAAACAACAGCCACCTTTTTATCGGATTGTCTCTCCCTGACCCCGCACTGAGCAATAAATTCTTCAAGGCCAAGATTTCTGACTTCCCTCCAGCAGCCCTGCAGAACTTACGGGGATGATTCCAGGATGATGCTGTTGGCCTGGGTGGAGGATGGAGATCTGTGGTTTGCAAACACTTGGCTCGGGGAGGCGTGAACCGCGTGATCCACCAAATGGCCGACGGAGGAGGGCCGCAGCCGCGCTCCCTCTTGAGCGAAGGCAGAGTTGCGACTGAGGGACAGCAGAGCAGTGCAAGGTGACAACAATATCACTGGTCATCTGCACTTCTGATACCACCCACCAAAATGGGATGCGAAAAAAATTATTTCCTCTCAGTGCAAGCACATGTTCATGAATATAATTTTATTAAATTTGGAAAATCACTGAAATAATTATGTTGTCAGATCAACATATTTCGTTTTTTTTAAGTGCTCAAAATTTTTTTTAATAAACACTAAGGGCTATTTAAAAATTTTATTTACTTTTAATTAAAGAAGCCTGAAACCATTATGGTCCAATGAACAAGCTGACAGCCCACACAACAAGAAGAAAAATGGATTCCTAAGAAGACAAATTCTGACTCTGCTTGCAGCAGAACTTAACCTGAATTCATTAAGATGAACAGTTTATACTCTGCATCTTTCTCTAGAAGAATCATGGGCTTTGCACTGAGAGTCTTATAATTTCTGGAATCCATTTGAATCCAGTCTTTTCCCATTTGAAAACTAGCACAGTATTAAAATTCTATTAAACATGCATGATTAAACATGCATTAAATGCTACGTTATGCTTTAAGCATCATTATTACACAATTTTTCAGTAATTTTTAAATGCTACAGGTATTTACAACATAAATCTTATGAATAATATGCTGCAGAATCTTAAAATCTTGTCATTTATGTAATACAAAATTGAGTAATACTGATTCTTGAGCAAGTTCACACTGAGAAAATTGGTCACCTTCCAAAAGAAATCAGGAATGTTTTTTTCACTAACTTAAAACAGAAGGCTCTATCATGTGAAAAGAGTGAACACTGAAAGGAAAGCAGAAAAATTGAGAGGAATAAACCTGCAAGGATTTCCAATGAAGTAATTTTCCCCAATGTTTTAAAAAGTGGTATTAAACAAAATAAATTATTTTTAAAATATCAAATAGATTTTATTATCAGGGACTTTTTTCAACAAAATTAGAAACTTAGTGTCAACTGTGCTTGAGAAAACTCAAACTCTCAAATTTAGGGTAGTGTGATACATCCTACACTTTTTATAGGTCAAGTGAGAAGCACCTAAAACTCACCCCCAAAAACTCTTTTTGAATCAGAAGCTAAGTGTTACAGAGAATCATTTGGCACAGACTTTTGGAAACTGTTTTTCTACATAACACATTAATCCTTTTATTACACAAGTAGGTCACTCACATTAGAGGTAGGGAGAGAAGATTTGATGCTACTCACTGATTTGGGGTTCCAGGAGGAGACCGTGACGGGAGGCTCTGGGTTTCCAACCTATCATCAGACAGTGAGTTCCTACTCACCACTTCCCAATCCATCCCACTCATTACTTTCCGTGCCAAGGGCTTACTGGGGGATCTAGAAGAAGAAAGTAAATGACTAACCAAAAATTGTATGATATAAGAACAAAATTACATAAAACTCACCACAATGAAACTGATGTTCTATCATATGAAACCAAATAATAAGTAAGAAAAGAAATGTTATAATGCAAAGCTGTATTTACATGGGCAGTTCTGTATTTTCTCCATCTACTGTACTTTGAAAAGAATGCCATTGAAATAGTAACAAACTACTGCTGGCTGTGAGGGAGACAGGCAAGACCAAATCTGAAGTCACTAAACTTCTGATGTCTCACAGACAATCTGACTCAAACAGCATAATCATTTAGAGATCTGAACTTTAAAAATGTGGAACAAAACCAAACAAATAAACAAGCTAAAAAAACCCTCCCTAAGTAAAACAACTGTTTAGTTACCTCAGGAAAAATAAAGCTGTGAAAATATCAGGCCAAAAAACTCCCAGACTTTGAAGAACTGAAAATGATGTGATCAACAATATGGCAACAGAGTTACAAAGTTTTGTTTAGACACCAGGGATTTCCACCAAGATGACATGCTTTCTCCCAGAAAGTGACTCCTCACTTGTCAGGCAGACCCAATAATATCATTTCACTATTTAAACCACTTTGTGGCTAACAGAACTTTATTTGGTTTTGTGCCAGAAATGTCCTTCAGGTTAAAGGTCATTCTCAGCAGTGCTTTTATACAAAAGAAATTCTACTTTCTACTTTTTGCCCTTTCTTGACATTAACAAAACTTTTTCTTCCCATTCTCCAGTCATTCCAGGATGCCTACAATCTCCTGCAGTTTCTTTCACCTATTTCTTAAGCACAAATGAAATCATACCTGTGATCTCTCATGAAATACATTTCCCTTTTATATTGGAAAGCATCAAATGAATCATCTGTGGTTGCTTTTTTTCTTAGCATTGCATTGGATGGTTCAGTCATCCCTCAACTAAACAAATCCAGGCTTTTGTGGTTTGTTGTTTTCAACTGAAAATTCTTCAGCTAACAACATAAATACTTTTAAATAATCCATACATGTCCTGTATATTTTGTGTTACTGGGTTTTTACCTAACTTCTTCTTTACTTGACTTCTACTGCTTTGATGGTGCTACACAGTTCAGATTTCTCCTCTACCCAATCCCCTCTAGTTCCAGTGATATTCCAATCTTTCGTGACATGATAATCTCATTTCCATTTGACTTCATATTCTATCACTATATTTTCCAGCTTTGCACAATGAGCTGACAACATATTGTATGAGCAGTACAGCTCCATACACCTGCATCAAAACATAATTTCTGCCTTCACTGTCCTTGTGACACATGGTAACTGTTCTTTATCATTGCCATTACTGGTTTACTGAAAGACCAACTCCAGAAAGAAGGAACTTTGAGAAATTACGGAATTACTTGCACGCAAACGACATCCTTTGAAAATGAGAAACTTGGTTACAAATGTAGTTTTGCTTCTCAGAGAACTTAAAACTCAGTAAAAGTCACCACCTTATTATTATCAAAAAAGTCTACAACAACAATAACCAATCAAGCATCATACTGAATAAGCTTCACATACAGAAATAAGTAAGATGCCAACACTGTTTGATACTAATGGAGTGGTGGTGTGCTTGTGGAGGGTTTATTTTTATTTTTACCCCACCAAGCAGTTCTAAACATGTATTGCATTCTCCTTTGCTGCTCTAAAGTCTTACTGAGTAATAGCTGACAATTTCAGACAGTTAAGTGAGATGGGCTATTATAAATAATACTGTTTCAGGTGATATCCCACCTGGGGGAAAAATACATTAGCATATTTTAAATATCATATAGTATATTGATATTTAAAAAGAGGGAAAATAATTCTTCAGGAGAAGCACAACCAGTTTTTTAGCATGCTTCACTATATTTAAGGAGTATTAATTTGATTTGAAAAACAATTACCTTGGTATCAGATCAATTAAACCAAAATTTCAATTTCTGCAATTTGGTTCAAACGTGAGCAACTCAAACCACTTCGGTATCTTTCTTTACAAACACGTAAATGTGAGCAGTTCTGAACAGGTAAAATAACATGAAACTGAAATAGCAGAACTGAAATTCATGTCTAACTCTGGCCTTTTGTTATTCTTTTATTGATCAGGGCTCTGGTTAGCTGGACCCTGCTGACACCCAATCGTGTGCAGCCAGCAGAAAAGCACGGAGGGCCAGCTCTGCCAAGAGGGGGATTCTACTCCCAACCAAAGAACAGTCTCAGGGAAAAATGCACAACATCTTAATATAACCAATGCTGAATTAGGTAAATACAGAACTGCAGATACAGTATCTGCTGACAGACATGTAAAGGCAACTTCTGAACCTCATTTACCTTCGGTGGAAAAACAACAAATGGAATGTAGCAGAGTTGGAGAGGGGGGGCTTTTCTTTATTTAACATGCAAAAACAGGGAAAATGCACCATCCTTGTCTGTGTGAAACTAGGTAAATTACAAATAAAGACACAGGAGAATGTAGGGTAGGGAAAAAAAAGCTTTTCCAAAAATTACATTTTGGACTGCTTCAAAAACCCCCACTGCTTAGTACCTTAAGTCACAGTCTGTAACTATGTTTCAAGAAACTTCCTCAATATATACAACAAATGAATACCACTCCAAAATGAGAAAGCATCACCATCTTCCCTATGAAAACATCCAATGTCAAGAAAACACTCACCTTTTACTATGGATAGGGTCTGATCTTTCAGAAGTAATACCTTACACCATGATAAACAGCTGCAGTGTTTATCACCAAAGCTTCATTTCTATTACTTTATTAACAGCTCTAACCTCAGAGTCCCCACCCACTCATGTTTATTGCCCCAATTTCCTGTCTTTGCAGAAATTTCAAAGAAAAAATTACCACACTGCAGAACTGAACTTCTTAGTGCTGTGGCTTTTTTATTTTAGTTCTCCTGTCAACACTTCTAAATCTAACAATGTTATTACATGTAATTAACATTTAAGATTTGTTGTGAAATTTGTCCTGTATCGCTGACTTCTAACAATATTAAAATAATTTTCTCATGACAGAGTGCAGCTGAGGAGATGGGAGAAGGGAACTAAAATGTGCAAAACTTTGAAATTTTGAAATTCTAAATTCCTCCCCTATCTGCTTAGCCTGGATGCTTCTAATGCACCCAGCACAGGGCACTGACAGTTAACAGAGTAAGCGATTTTCAGATTTAATTTTGGTGTACCTGCAGAGACATTCCTAAGAAAGTTGGAAGCACTCCCATCTATTTGAGTAGAAACAGAAACTGAAAACTTTACCTGCCCCCAAGTCTTATGAGCTGCAATATTACAGAAAATACAAAAAATATCCCCAAACACCCAAAACTGAGTAGCAGGGATGAAATTACATAATGCAACTAAAAAACCCCATGACATTATATCAGCTCAGCTACAGTACAGAAAAGCCTTCGAAGACAGAATTTGTCTGGCCTCCCACAGCTGAAGGGCTAAAATCTTGCAGAAGCTGGGAAAGAACAAAGGTGTTGTTTGGGAATACGGGTGGGAATTAAAAAATAACTTCTGTCCCAAAAAGAAACGTAACCTGAAGCCACAGCCTTGCTTTGTATTTTGAAAGGAATACAGGGAATGCATTTCTCAGCAAAACTGACAAACACTGCTGCAGACCAAGAGACTCAAAGCACACACAAATCTGCAAGGTACAAATGACAAATGCAACTTAAAGCACCTGAGAAATTATTTAATTGACCTGAATAAGTGCATAGCCGGTGCGAGATTGAATGTTTGGAAACAGAGATTGCATTTTAATGATGGGGAGTTTGCAGATACAAATGACTGACATGAACTCACTCAAACTCCCTCCTCTCAGCCCCCGTCACACCAGAACTGAAGAGCCCTGGAATATTTTGCAAGGCCTCCAAGAGAAAACAGTGTCCTTTAAGTATTCTCTCAATTCATGACTCGATTGAACCTTTTTTACTCTATTATCTACTTTTATTAAGTTTCTTGGAATTCTTATGGGGTTTTGTGGACTGTGAATACCCTACAATAAATGAGACCAAGAGAACAGCTATAATGAAAATGTTAAAAAAAAAAACAACCTAAAAAACCCAAAAAACCCAAAATCTAAACAACTGCAGCAACAGGCTTCAGAATGCTGAACTTAATGCTGCATGAAGATTAAGAAAACAGTACCTACACAATGTATGTAATTTATTAGAGAATATATCCTTCACAGTAAGAATTTCATCTTTAAAGATTATATGTAAATGTTTCTGTGATTTGGAAAAAAAAAAAAATCCTTCAGCTAATTTTAAAGTAAAATCCTGAGAACAAACAGCTAAACCTGCTTCCTGTAGGCTGAAATTGCTTATTTAATTTAAATGGCTGTTAAAAAATTTTATTTCCCTGTCTTGTGCTCTGCGCCCACGTTCCACTCAGTGTGCAAAGGCCAGACGAGCTGGTCATTACTTGTGGCAGTCACCCTGTCCCAACTTAGAACAAACAGATCACACAAGTAACAACTTGGTGTAACTCTCTGTGTTCATTTTCTTACCATGAAATGATTCAAAGGTTTGCTTAGACAGTATTAGTTCAAAAAAAGTAGTTTCTAATGAGATATTGTTTAGAAATCCAAGAGTAAGTTTGGATAATGTTACAAAAAACAAACAAACAAAATTTTTTTCATTGATCTTGAATACATCTTCCTATGTAATACTAATAAAAGCAACAGCAATTATTGAAATTTATGTGCCCACCTAATTCTCAAGAAAAACCTTGAAAAGCAACCAAAAGAAGCCTTACAGCCTGCGAGTTTAAAAAGCTGTTCAAAATCACCATGACTTTGTCTGATAAAGACACACCATAAAAGAGAAAGGCAGATTCCAGGAATAAAACCCACATTATACCTGGAAAATCACAGAAAACAAAGTTTATCCTTTGTATGAATACAAAAGGGCTGACATCCACTCAGTATGTCAACTTGAAATGTAAATGTTTAGAAGACAAAGAATTAATGTTCTTAGATTAAGTTTCTTGAACAACATTGTGTTCTAGAAATGTCTTGTTTCAAGCTTTTTACACTCTTGAAAATTAGTTGTCTTTGAAATTGAAAATACATTAATTGCACACTGTCATGAGGAAGGCAGAAGAAGCATCTTATTTATTAAAAGCCTTTTGAGATGTATTTGTTACAATACCATTATTTAATTTCACTGATACACACATACATGCCTCAGACATCAGTCATTAACATTTCTTAGAAACTCAAAATATGTGGATAAATGCTCTATTTCTTAATAAAAAAGCAACGGTGGAAAATATAATTCCTGAGGATGGAAGAGTCAATCATTTTATTAAGTAAAAAAAGCCAAGATTTATGAAAATAAGAGCAGTTCCAGCCATGGCTTTTGATTTTATCAACTTCATCGATTTTATCCAATGATATATTATAAATTAGAAATGACCCTCAGCAGCACTTGTTGGGTTTTGCTGCAAAGGGAAGAGTGCCATCTACTGCATAAGAGCTTCTGAAATGATAAAAATCCTTCTCAAAACAAAGTATCAGCTCTCCTCCACTCTCCTGACTTGTGGGGAATTGCCACGTTCAGAGTGCAACAAGAAAAAATAGTTTTTAACTGATTCATAGCTGTCATTAAAGTGGAGCTCACCTGTCACAGTGTTGCATCTCCTGTGTACTAAAAAAAGTTGCTCCAAGTACAAATCTAAATTCATTCACATTCCCAAAGTAAATTAAATAGAGTAAAAAATTATTTTACACAGAAAAAAATAAAATCTATAAAAATAAAATTATAAAATCTACGTGTTGAACCAGCATGTTACAGCATTTCTGTCCCCCAGGCCTAATATAGAACTATCTATCTATGGTGGGCTGAGCTAAAACCCAAATTATATTCCAATGCACAGGGGGAAAGAAGGGGTGGAGACAGGGAAGGAAATCAAGGCAGAATTCACCAATGCTCTTAAAAACAATGTCTGCAGGCACTTGGAAAGGTTGCTGGATGTACTACTAGAAGTCTGAAAGGATAAATTTGAACTCTGGAGTTCCTTCAGGGGCAAAAAGACATCTCAGATCTCAGCAAAAGCAGAAACATGAAAAAAGGACAGAGCTGCCCCTTCCCTGCAAGGATTCTACTAAAATGCCAGGTGGAGATAGCAGCAGCTTTACCTTGGAAAATACCATCATAATTTCTGAAGAAAGAACTAAATTTATGTCTTGACTCTTTTATTGTAATCACTAAGCTCCTCAGGAGCCTGGGATAAAAGGAAGTAACATATTCTTGATTAGCCAACTACTCAGTGACCAAACACCTTCAGAAGCAGCTCCCTTTTTATAGTAAAGTGTCTCATGGATACTACAGTGATAAAGCTGTTCTCACAAGTAACACTCATTGTACTTATTCGAAAGGAAATAAGCGTGTACAGTTGCAGGTTATCATCACAGACAAAAATAGCCATTAATTCAGTATTTTAATGGAGTATTTTAATAGAAAGAGACCATTCTTTGCAATAAGAACAGTACAAGGAGGGCTAATACATGTAACAACAAACGACAGACTGAAGTCTATTCTGAGCTTTGAAAATATATAAAGGGGGAAATATTAAAGAATGTAAATTACTTACCTTGCAAATACCCTGTCTTTATTTGCTCTTTCTTTGCCATACTGCACAGATTGGACCTCTGTTCTCCCACTGCAAAGCAAACAAAATCAAACTGCTAAATCCAATAAGATTAAATAACAATTTCTTGTTTAAAGTTGAACCATCACAATAAAATGGCTAAATTCTTTTTTCAGTCATGCTCAAGCAATTGCCCTGGCTTCAGTACAGCACAACCTTAAAAAGCATTTGGTAGAAATGTAGAAAAAAGAAATATTATTTCCAAATAATTTTAGATGCAACAAAAGCTTTTCCTTCTGTTTGCTTTTTTATCCAAAGCAATACAAAATCCGTTCGGATCTTTGGGTAACACTTAACACTTAATAATATTTCCTGTTATAACCACTGTCAAAAACTTAGAGTCTCTTCCATACTCTTCCTAAACTATTCCCTGAATTGCTAATAACTCAGTCTCTACTTAGTTTAGCAAAATACCACCAAAAATTACATGATAAGCACATCAGGATTGTATCCTTCTATGAAACTTATTAAAACTAAGTTCAGATCTTGGAATTTGCTGACTTTTCATATAAGACCAGATGTCTTATGTCAAATCAAAGATTCTTTATAATATTTTGTAATTTCTCCTCTAGAAAAAAATATACAATTTTTGAGCATCCATCAGCACTTAAGAATTGGTGACAAGATACCAGCAACACTTGCTCTTGTAGCCACCTCCCCATTAATAACTTCAGAACAAGCACAGAGTCTCCTATAGGGATATTTAAATTATGAAACCAAAGAATCAGCTATTTACATGTTCATATTCCAGAACTACTGGATGTGTGAAGATTTGAGGAACAGGTCAGCTAGAATCTCATGAAATTCAGTGAAGGAAAATGCAGAAGGCAACAGAGGAGGAATAACCCCATGCACAGGCTGAGTGTCAACTGGCTGGTTTGCTCAGCACAGGTGAGAGCACATCTGGAATGTTTGCTGCACTTCCAGAATTCTGAAAGTCAGGCAAAGGGCCACAAAGACAACTAAGGGTCTGCAGCATCTGATGGATGGGGAAAGGCTGAGAGAGCTGGGACTGTTCAGCCTCAGGAAGAGAAGGCTTAGGAGGACCAAATGCCAGAAAGGGAAAGTAAAAAATACAACGAGACACTTCTTAAGGGAGCCCAGAGACAGGACAAGAGGAAATGAGCACAAACAGAAATATGAGATATCTTAATCAGGGCAGGCAGCAAGGACAGGGCTACAAAACAACGGCCACATCACCCACCAAAACAAAACAAACCTTTTACTTTGAAGATAGTTTAACACAGAACCAGGTTGCTCAGAGATGGTGCAGTTTTCCTCCCTGGAGACATTAAAACCCTGACTGGATGCTCTCCTAGGCAACATGCTACAGTGGACCCTGTTAGAGCAGGGCACTGGACTCAGCAGTGTCCAGAGCTGCCCTCTGACCCCTGCCATGCTGTGATTCCAGGAAATTTCTCTTTCCAAACCTCCTGCCAGCTAAATTGCTGGGTTACACATTTTTGACTCCAACAAGCAGTAAGTTGGCTGCATTTGCCTCTATTCGTTTCCAGTAGCTCCAATATCATTGTATTTGTCCTTCTATAACAGCTATTAATAACTGACTTAAGGTTTTAAGAGAATTGATGTTCTTGCTCTTTTCTCTCTCTGTGTAATTTATTTTGCGTTTTTCGGCACTGAACTTGATCTAGTATGTTACTGCCTACTCACTTCTCATTGTGAAAGTCAACCTTCAACTGCTGACTTCAGATTTTACTACAAAACTCTTTATCACTTCAGTGGTAACTTCCCTCCACTGTGAAGAAGGAACCGACTTGTTTCCCATCTGGTTAAAAACTCTTCATGTTTTTTCATGAGTATTTGGTGAGGAGTACTGTACAAACCACTTTGAAAAATCCAATGACAATGTACAGAAGTCACCTTTGCTCACTAACGATCTTCTAGATCCCTCCTGGAAGCTTTTTTTTCTTAAACAAAACAAAACCCAAAACCAAAAAAACACACCAAATTTGCTTTAACATTTGATGCATAGAAGTATTTTAGACCAACAGAAATAGCTTATGTAACAATTTAATAGTGGAACAATTTCATGTCCCTGATTTCTTTCAGAAGTGGAGATAGTTCTGTCTAGACTTGTCAGTTCTGTATTTATTGAGTCTTTTTGATCATACAAATGTTTGCTAGAAGTCTCTAGTCTTCTAACACTAGGTCACCTCTGGCCATGGCTTTGTCTAGCTGACTTTTGAAAGCCTCCACTAACAAAGATCCCACAGCCAGTCCAGGTAACTCGTTCCAGCAATGCAGTTCCAGAAAAAAACCACACAATTTCTCTCATGTTTACCCAGAAGCTTTAAGGTGAAATCTCAGCTGCCTGTTCCCAGCACCTTTAGGTCCATCAGTACTGACACTACCCTTCAAATAGCTTTAGGATTGCTACTGAATTCCCCCTTAGCTTCCTCTTCACCAGATTAAACAAGTCTAGTGCCCTCAACCTCTCATGGTGTGCCACATTATTCCTGTTATGCTGCCTCTCAACAAGCTCTCAAACCACTTGCAGAAATTCCAGCCTTTGGGCTGTTTCAGCAACTTTAATGACCTTCTTCATTTTTATGCAGTTTCCCTTTTCATCTTATGTTAACTTAAGTTGAATGTCACCATCAAAGAGCTATTCTGTAATAGTAACCACAATGATTCAGATTCAAAATCCTTACAGAAATGATAAAGCTCCCTGAAATTCTCTGCAGCAACATTGAGTCAAGCCTCAAACACTGTTCAGGATCATAGAATGCTGTTTCTCATATGGGCACTGTGAATGCTGGTCAAAAAACAGATGCTATAAACAGTTAGCCACTGAATTACTTTCCTCTTTATACATTCATGCAATTCACAAGTGTGACAGAAATAGCCTGTTATTGTGTTTTCTAGCTTTTCATCATGTCCCTTTGTACGTCACAGACACTACTGCCATTCTAGATGGATGATTAGCAGTAATTCTTATTCTCTGTTTCAGGCACAATTTAAACCACTGGCATTCTGCATTACTTGCAGAGACAGTTAATTCAGTCACTGAACAGAGATTTATTTTTTTTTAAATATAAAGTATAAAAACTCAACATCACCCACTCCAACATTAAAGGGATTATAGTTATTGTACAGTCATTCTGTGCACTTCCAAGCTTTCTGCCTATTATAAGTTCCTCCTTAAAGGTTATGCATTTAATTTCCTTCTTATTTTCTAAAGTTCTGTTTTTGACACAGAACATGTATATCCTTTGTTTTCACCTAATTCCTATTTGTATACATGTAGATAAGCTGGCTTTACTTGTATGAGCTTTTTTTCAGTGATTTCTTTTTGGTATTTATTTAGGTCTGTTTTGTTGCTGTTGCTGCATGCAGTATCTGAGGCTTGACAGTTTTCAAAAGCACCAGGTCAAAGACTTTGAAGTTTTGAGACAACATTTTTAAGATAAACATAACCCAGCAGGAGGCCCTCCCAGGCCAAGAAAGGCAGCCTGGGAGACAATCTCACAGCACCAGTGCAATAATGACTACTAATAATATAATAATTGTACTTTCAAGCTACCTTAAAAAATTAGTGACATTTGAAACTTAGGCCAACAGGGAAGGGGAACAGTTGCAGGATTCAAAACTTACTTGAATTACGATTTAATATAGATTCTAGATAATTCCCTGTGTTTATTGATGAGCTGCCTACCCACTCATATTCTTTCCCACATATTTCAAATCAGCACTTACCAGTACCGGAACTTGGAACCCAAAGTGAAGTAATGTGCAAAAAAGTTCTTCTGAGGTGGGAGGGGTCTGTCCAAACGGAAGAACGTGTGATGCTCAACACAAGCTTTCCACAAATTCTTACATGCTCGGTAATTCACCATATTGAATCCCAGTAAGGTTTCTCTAGATTCATGCTAAAAAATGAGAAAAATGGATCTCAGACAAGAATTATTCCAAGTAATTTTTGAAACTAAGATAAATATTGTTGGCTTTGGGATATTTTTTTAAAATCATGCTTTTTGAAGCAGTACTCTACTTTTCTATTAACTCTATGTACAGCAAACACTTTAAAGGCTAACAGTCTGTGTAGTCATATAGAAACAAGTTTAAAAGTATGACTCAAACTACATAAAAAGAATTCCATGATTTGGGAGCTCAAACACAATGTACAAAACTACAGTTGAGAAACTGTCATGCACATGTGGCAGTCAGAGATTGGGAACAGGTATTGATCTCAAGAGCAACTGACAGTTCCTACTTCAAAATGATTCATTAGATTCCTGGGAAATGCAAGAAGCAAAACAGCAAAGCAAGCTAAGCTATTCTGCCTGTTGAGAGAGCTTGATAACAACCTCTGCAAGTCCAGAAACAGCAGCAGCATTCTTCCTTCTCTTCAGAGTACTAAATTCTCCCCAACATTTTGCACACCTTAACTGATTTCACTTAGTAATAAAGTCTTTTTTCAAGTTAAGCTTTTGTTGGACTGCTCATCTTCAGATCTGCTGAGAAACCAAGGCAGAGACCTGCAATTCTTCTCCCCTTGTTGTATTCAGGAACAAGAACTGACACTGTATTTTCAGCCACAGGACAAATTTAGGGCAAAATAAAATGGATTTAAAACAAACAGTAAACTCTAAGTATTTATTGGTGAAATTTAAGAATTTATATTCAAGAAATTAAATCCTGATATTTTAATTCAATTACAAAGATTACTTATACATTTGTTCTTAATTTCCAAGTATTGCCAACTGTCCCTTGTATTTTCTAGACATGTGAAATGAACTATTTAAAAATTAGAAATCAAGAACAAGATAACAGAAATTAAGTCCATTACCTATGTAGTTATAAAAGGCTTTATCACCAATATAAAAGCCAAACAATATAAACAAGGTAGATTTTAGTTTCTAACAACAAGTAATCATGATGTAGCAAATTTTCCTGTTCTGTCAGCCTTTTAAACAGTTGGAAAAGAAAATGTGACAAGTTATATGAGCTGGTGATCATGCATTTCAATGTCATTCAAAAATTATGGGTTGGGGGAAAAATATAACCTGCTTTTCCCCTAGTTTGTATTCCAGAAAAAGAGCTGATCCTAATCTCATGCCACCATCTGATCAGTAGATCAGACATGAAGCATGAAGGAGGAGCTGGTATGGCAGGATGGGAAGGAGCTGCAGCAACATCAACTTAATTGTAATGCAAGAGAGCACTTTCACAGGAACTTGGTGTGCTAGAGCTTTAAAGGTACCTTAACAATAGTTCTATTCATAGCTTTTAAAGCTTTCATTGCAGTGCAGGGAGAACTGATTCTCAAACCCTATTCTTCATCTCAATGACAGCTAGGAAACACAGTTTAAGGTAAAGAAGAATATATGATACTGACTCCTAAGTGCATTTATCCCTCCCCTGTTCACCCTTGAAGGTTCTGTAATATTCTAATGTAACTTAGGCACTTGAAATTCACCCTAGCTGATGATTCTGGGCTCCAAGATCTGGTTCTACTGCTGGATTTAGAACAAGTTGCCCCTGTATTCCTTGGAAACAGCAGGTTTGAATCAATGTGGGCTCAGCACAAGACCCCAGGCTGGCATTTGTAATATCCATGGTACTTCAGCTGAAAGCACATGAAGTAACAGGACAGTTATACTGCAGCCCTGCAGCCCACAGAATGCTTGCAGAGCAAGAGGCTCCAGCAAGATGCAGAATGCTCTATGGACTGGTAATGACATGCAGGCATTTCAGGGGGTTATGTCCGTTGAGATCAATGTTAGAAGACTACCTCAGAGAGTCACAGCAGGACTCTACTCCAAAATTATTATCTTTCTAATTGTGTCTGTGTTTTTTATTAAAGAGAGGAAAACAGTCTGGAGAGGAAGAGTGAAGCAGCTTGGATGTAATACTGGTAATGAACCCCTGGGACCCAGCACACCAAGTACACACTACAGTAAGACAAATAGAGGTAGGGCATAGCGAAGTCCAAGTCATCTTAGTGATTCCTACCATTAAAAACGCAAACCCCACCAAAAAGCAGACTGGGTATTGGTGTTCCTCTCACTCAGAACAGCTCAGTACTTGAATCAGCACGTTGGGTAGGGCCATTCATTCAAACCCACCTTTGCCTGCCTTCAAACAGTGACTCCAGAGCAGATCTCTTGCTGCTCAGGAAAGAAACTGGGTTGAAAAACTTCCTCTCGAATGAGACACTTCTACTCTGGCTAAACAAGAAAAAATCCCAGGAAAAAAAAGCACAAATTCCCTACTCCATTTCAGAGAGACAAGGAGACTTGTGCTTTATAGTGGCAGATGCTCTCCATACTCAACATCTTCCAGAAATATCGGGCAAAAGTTCAGTGAAAGCTTAAATGCAGCACAGATACTTCTGCCAGCAGTACTTGCTCTTCACAAAAAAAGGCAGCATACAAACTTTGATGGGATTAGGCAGCAATCAAGCAGGCATCTAATGAATGCCAGTGCTACTTAAGATCAAGTATGTACTTGGGCAGATGAACCCATGCATCACCTTGTGATTTCAGACCGAGTTCTTTCTAGAAATCAGTCAAAAAAAGTCAGACAAAATTCAAAGCACAAACTTCAGTTACATAACCTATAATTAAAAAAAAAAAATCAATTTTCTTGGCCGCTCACTGAAACCAGGCTTCAGTTATGGCCAGAAACCTATCATATTGTTTAGTTCCAGACTCAAGTCATTTTTCAATGGGCATCTGGCCTCTAAAAGAGCAAAAGAAAATCCTGAACAGTTTCTCTGGCTGCTGAAGAATCAAGATCACAAAAATATGGATGGCATTAAGAACTTGATGCTGGAAACATGCTTCAGCCATATGACTGTCAGAATACTCCACCAGCTCCCACTCAAGATTATATTATACTACCACTGGAAAATGAATGTGACATTCAACTGCTTCATCTCATTTCATTAAAGTGATTTATCTAAACACAGATATAATCTAATAAAAGTAGGCAAATAGTTCTTTACTTATGTTGATGCCTTTAAGCTATGCCAAGTCAGCGAATAAATTGAACAGGTGATTATGAGATAAGGCACTTTTGAGGACAGCTGCAATTAAGAGGTCTCAACACTCACTAGAAGTATTTGAAAAATATCTTTTTAGGATTATATAAATGTGTATTTAGCCCAGTTGGGAAAAAATAATACCAATGGAGAATTCCTTTCCTATATCCACTAACTTAATATTCTACAGCATCTCAGCTTTGCAGTCAAATAAATGTGGTTTCTCAGATGTACAATTCGTTATATATTTACACACCGGTTTGAAACACATCATCAGCATACCATGAATGTATTTCCCCTGCCATATTGTAAATAGGTGATTTAAAATATGCACTCAAAGCACTAGACCAGAGATATTTTACATACCAAATGTGCAATCACTGAGTCACTTCACCTAGTTTCTGCAGCCTAAAGAGAGTCATTTAGGCCCTTTTTATTGTTAATGGGAGTGAAAACAAAAGCAAAAGGAAGAATATACCACCAGAGAGCAACTTAATCCATCCTAAAACATACTTCCTGTTCATGCAAGATGTTTCAGCTTTACATCTTTGTATGTGATTATTACAGAGGAAGTCTAATGATGAGCTTTGGTGAGTCAAGTATCACGAAATAGAAAATATGTTCTTTTAACTTAAGCTGAATATAGTTGAGATGAATCTTATCCTATGAATCTAGTCAGGGAAAGTAACTCTGGAAACAATAATTTTAATATTAGCTGTGATTAAAAAATTAGTTTAAGTATGACTTCTTTGGCAGCCAAATTTAAGCTTTGATCTTAAGATATTCATGACTTGGAATGAATGAAAATTAAGTTCTTGCTACCAGTTTTCATCTGATATACAGAATTTAAAGTAAAACACTACAAGGCTTTTTAATTTGTTGGCTCGGATATCTCAGAAGAGAAATTACATTAATTATATAAACGACATTCTCATGCAGGTAACAATATGTATAGTAGTAAAAAGCACCAGAGAAACAAAATGAGAAAGCTGTCTTTGTATTCCCTCCTATTATAAGGAGATTTCTTTTCTGCAGAAAATAGAGGAAACATTCAAGTACACAGTACCCAATCCTATTTTATATCTAGGTATCTTAATCTTCAAGGTCCTGAACTCTGCTACCACAGCATTTTCATAAAATTCTGATTTAGAAAACAACTGCAGTTCATAATTTCTGAATTCCAAAAAAATCCCAAATCCTCACCTCACATGCAAATACAACTTTCCTGCAACTGTAATGGAGGTTATGGATCCACACTGGTTTCAAGACAAAACTGGACCTCATCCTGCCTTTGAGAACAAGCCTGTAGCTCCAGTGGGGTTTTACAAAAATACTGTGGCCCTCCTCAACACAACATTCCCCCCACACCTTTTCTGTATTACCACTTTTCTGCTCATGTTGCATGATGGCTGCTCACACTGACAGACACTCCTGTTCTCTTTATGATTTTAAAGGATTTGCTTTTAAGGTACACCTACTGCACACCTGTATGGCTCCAGTTTTCAGCACCAGCACCAGTCAGCAGGCTGCCCTGCCCTGCCAGAACAGCTGTTTCTCTTGTTTAACCTTATTTTCATGAAACCCAGAACAGCCCTATAGTACTCAAGATGCCTTTCTGCCTAGAGCCATCTTCTATATCTAGTCTGTAACTCTGCATTTCAGGTCTCCAAATCACAGAATCATAGGACATCAAGGGTTGGAAAATACCTTGAAGACCATCCAACCCCAACCCACCTGCCATGGGCAGGGACATCTCCCACCAGACCAGGCTGTTCAACCTGGCCTTTAACACTGCCAGGGCTGGGTACCCACAACCTGTTCCAGCAGCTCACCACCCTCACAGGAAATCCTCCCAGATGTAAGAATGGCACAAAACCTCTTAACTAATCTGACAAATTAACCACAATGTCATATTTTTAATAAATTCCCCCATCTTTCCCCAGTGCTATGTCTGTGATGGAAGCTCATGTCTAAGGGGCACGGAACAATCCATTTCTTGCTGAATTAAATGTACAGTGGTTCTGTGGTGCTTCATAGTGTAACAAACATACACCTCAAGCAGTGAAACATTCAGCTCCAACCCTTTCTACAGGAAATTCAGAAGTAGGCATAAAAATTTACCATATGCAATTTACAATTACAAAAAGTTGTAAATTTAATAAAAAAGTTATCATGTATTACCAAAGCTGAATAATACAAATCAACACGTTTATCAAACATTAATTTACAAGCATATATACAACTGAAACAACATTATGCACTACCTTTAGTTTTAGTTTGGCTTTTTTATGGAATTTAAATTTAATATTGATTTATTTTCAACCTTTTTCACATTTATCTTACATAAAGTTAAATTTTCTGCATACAAATTTAAAACTAAAAGTATCTAAGATATAAGGCAAATCAAATTAAAAAAAAAACAACTTATAAAGTATTGTAATGGGCTGTTTGAAACATGAAACAGACAGAATGTTGGTGAAACTGGACTTTTATTTGCAGACAAAAGAATTACCAAGAATTGACTATAATACAGACATGCAGTAGAAGAAATTTCATTGCTTTCAGATCAAATTTAAGACACTACTCACCAATTCTTTCCTAAGCTGAACAAAAAACTGCTTGCACTTGAAAGAAATTTTTACAATCTTCAACCTAAATGAAAAATAAGACCACAATATTAAAACATTTCATATACTGAATCATGGTTAAAGGTTTAAGTACACCTACTGAAAACATACTTTCTAGAGAGAACAGATGGCATTTCTACGGACAAAAATAAGGTACCAAAGATTATATAAAATAATTTGTATAATTTGAAATTTATGAGCTCTGTATTTACATTATCCATCAAATTCACTTGTTTACATCCTAAACCCAAGGCAGTTGCTAATTTTGGCATCTTTTCCCCATTCCAAAGCCCAAAGAGCTTTTCTATCCCCAGGTCATTCCAGGCAGATGTTCTCTTTTCTGAGGTTGCTTTCATTATCCCTTAGAAGATGAAAAAATCCTTTGAACTTCACCTGATCCCTGAAAGACATTCTTTCTCTATGTTCTTACATGTCTTTAAATATAACCAGAACTTGTTTTAGTAAAGTAGCTAAGATAAGATGCAAGCACAGAGATAGGACCACAACCTTTTAAAAAAATGATCAGATTATTAGGAGGAAAAAATCACAATATCACATGACAGGGAAAAATCTGCCTACAGAAGAGTTCACCTTTCAGGTTATCTCTAAACATCTGAAATATTGTCAGTAATTGTCAGACTGTTTTGGATGGTCAGTCTAATAGAAGTTATACAATATGGGAAAAGACAGGTTGTATTTTCATCACAATCTAATTATATCCTTTTTCAAAGAAATGTAATATTGGGATAGGCCATATATTCCATTAAATATACAGGAGTATCACTTTGGTTAAGAGAAAAGTGAAGTTCAAATTGTAAAAAACAAAACATGGTAACTCTTGGTACATGAAAAATTAACAACTGATAGAATACTGCAAACTGACTGGAATTACTACTTGCATATTTATCACTTGCTGAATAAAAAAAACCCTTTAGACCAGGAAGGATGAGAAGCAAAACATTAACAGACACCTAAGTTGGATATCTATATATAGAAATTATCTTCTTAACTAAATCAAATAAAGACATTTTTCTCCAGGGGATTATTCAGAGCAGGAGCCTAAGTGGGATGTTCTCATTTGTTGGGAGAGTCTTTAGCTGCAGTAACATAAAGGTACTCTGTGAACATTTGTGTTTAAATTATGCTCATTTACATTTTTTCCCATTGTTTTTTTTTCCCAGCCTTCCCATTAGTTTAAGAGTCAACAATAAAATACAAAAAAAGCAGCAGCAATGTCTTATTTGTTAGTTTGGGGTTTTTTTTAATTCTTAACAAATTCTTACTATCAGAGTTAGTTTCTCAAGGATTTGAAACTTAAAGGGGAGTTACATCTTATCTACTGAAATGAAATTATTCCCCTAGCAATGCATCAAAAAACTGTGACAAGAAACTGCCTAAGGGCATTGTAGGATGGGTCTCATATTTGCTGGATAGGACATACACTAGTGATTATTAACAGTCCAACTGTGGGAAAAACAGAAAAAAAAATTAGACTATTTAGGCTGCAGTTAATCAACAAGTATGTTATTTTTCTGATTTTTCTAATATTTTGGTGTACAGTGCAATTAAAAGAACATTCTAATATATATCTTTTCTAAAAATGGAGCTCCATACATATGAGCTTTGCAACATATCAGATTTACTTAGCAATTATTTCGTTCATAAAACATTTATTAATATCTTTCACTCTTTGGGGTTTCTTCATCTGCTACATAAATTACTAAATAAATTACTGCCCCTGGTGACTTATAGACTCAAAGAGAATAAGAATAATACATATGGGGTTTTAATCTCATCCCATAATTTAGGCTCATAGAGTGAGGTCAGCTGACTTTTAAGCCTGAAACCATTTGGAACAGATTCAAAGCAGTAACATTAGCCAGTAAGGTCTAACTCAACACAAAACAGCCACCATTCAAGTACAAAGAAATGACTCAGCAAAGCTGATTTCCAGCTATTAAAAAAAAACCCCAGCAGATAGGAGAGTTCCTAGGAACTGTTAATACCATGCTAGGCACTGAATGAGCATATCCACACTCAGCCCAAGGAAAAGATGTCTGCCTGTGCTTCCTTTCTCTGACTGTTGGCAGTGCTGCATATGCAAAGAAAAGCATAAGAACAGGCAAGCATCAAGATTATTTTCCTGGTATGATTTTCCCATCTACAGTCACCTCAGACATCCTAAACAATAAAATACATCTTTTTAAGTGAAGAGATATTTGAAATTCTAGTCTAAAAATCAGACTGTACTCAAACACATGGAAGGAGTCTCATGGTGCCAAGCCCTGGTTCTCAAAAGGGCTTTGCCACCCCAGCCCTTGGGAGGGTGGTAAAGCAGGACATGAGCAATCCAGCAAATTTCTTGAGCAAGACCTCTTTGACATACAGGCATACAGGGAAAGGATTGTCCAGATTTAGTAGCCAAACTCAGCTCCAGCAGCTGTGAGATGGCAAAGCTAAAGATCCCAAAGGAAGTGGAGGGATGCAGCAGACTAAACCATGGCTTCAGAAGAGGGAATTCCAGTTTGTTCAGAGTTCTGGTGGGCAAAATCCCACAGAAGCTGCCTTTGGCTCACAGGAACAGAGGACAGGTAGTCAGTCAGTTTAAAGGACAATCTTCTCAATCCAGAACAATCCTGATATGCTGGAAAACATGCAAGCATGAGAAGAGACCAGCTGAGATGCACTCAGAACTGCTGACTGGGCTCAAACACAACAAGAAGAGTCCAAGATATGTAAGCAGGATCACATGACCAAAAGGACCCACCTAATCATTCAGGGACAGATGTAGGGAATCCACGGCACTGGATACAAAAGGCAACAAAGCTTTCCAGAGATACATCAACCACAAACAACAGGCTAAGGAAAGCACACTTCCAACTGCTGAACAGTTGGAATTCCCAGGTCTCTGTACCTGATAGCAAAGTCTAGGGAAAGGAAGAATTATATACAATACAGGAAGATCAAGTTAGGACACATGGGATAAAAGGCAGTGGCCTGTGTTTACCCCTATTCCTCTCTTGTCTTCCTCCTGTTTCGTTTCTCCCCATGATCAAAAGGTTCATAATGAGCCATTTAGATATAATATCAAATTAAGAGTGAGAGGAAAAAGACATTTTACTTGACTCTTCTCTAAGCAATGCAGTTAAATCTTTATTTCCTCCCACATACATGCATTTCTATCCTCTCACTTGTCTGAAAACTCAGGAGTACTGAAAAACAGGCGTCCAAATATCTACCATAACCATAAAGCACTGGGAAGACATTACACAGCTCCAGCTGCAAAGGAGCAAGAATGAGTGGAAGCAAAAAGAAGCAGCATCAGTACTAGTGGCACAAGAGCAGCAGCATGACTATGGATAGAAAGAAATGGGAATAGGTCTATTATTGAGCTATATTGTGGAAACTGGTACTTCAGATGATTACTCATAGCAAAGGAGAGCCTCTAACAGAGTGAAATGGGGAAGGATGGATCTTTTTGCTTTAGTAAAGACCAATTATGTTGGTAACTATAGTCTTCACAGCAAGAAATTAATATCCCTGGTGTCAGCTGATATGGTTGAATACAATGAAGAACTGTTGAGGTAATTACACACACACAAAAAACCACACTAAGAATTTAGATCAGCATCCCTGGCATGCAAACAATATGAAGCAGAACTCACAGAAACCTCCAACTTCCATTAGGGACGTGCAGCTTAATTATGACTTAGATTGCACGTACTCAGTAATCTACCAGTGTGCTTTACAGAACCTATTTCTACTATTGCTGTTTTCCTAAGAATAACAGCAGTAAAATCAGACTGAAATAAAACCTTCCTGATTATTACAGCAAACCATTTATAAAGCAGCTTTAGCCCAGAAATGGCTCCAACATCTCAAAACTCTCACCACATGAAGGATATCTTTCCTGGAATGTGTCAGTACTCTAAGGGCAGGTCTGACTGACTGGTACAGTACTTTCAGGTTTATGATTGCAAGATCCAGTTCTAATTTATCCAATAGCCATGAAGATTGGAAATTTACACGCTCTGTAATTGTCTCAGACTTATCTTCAAATGCATCCAGGTAAAATGTTCACCATGTTCAGTTGTATTGACTGCAGAAAACACTTTGATATAGCTTCATTATTTCTTTCTCTATGAAAATCAACTAAAATTCAAGCAATGACACTGTTTCTCAACTTGGTAAGCCACAAAATACATAACATCCTACAATGAACCTTGACCCTAAGCTTAGCACAGAAATCCAGAATATCTCAGAAATTCACTGGGTTGCGGAAAAGTATCAAGCACACACAGCAGCAAACAAAAATGCAGAATCAGTAGCAAATGATCATTTCTCTTGAACGAACAGCTTCTGAGCCTGGTGAACTCATGTCTGTTATGATAATCTTCCCTGACTGACTTCACCCACTCAGAATGCAGCTACAGCAACTCAGCAACACAAGTACTAAGGCTGTCAAAGAGGATTCCAAACCAGCAAAGGAAACCAAGGGAAGGTTACTCTGCAGGAACTAAGAAAGGCATTTCCAGAAAGGTGACACAACTGCTACAGAGCACCACAGAGGTTACAGAACACTTCTAAAGAGCACTACAGAAGCCACAGTACAAAACGGGATTTCTCATAGATCTTTCCTGATTTTGTATGAATGAAGAACAGGATCTCAACTTAAGCAGATTGATAAATAAGGTAGGATATTTAATGGGAATAACTCCATCTTTATAGAACAGCTTTGAAACTATTTCAGTTAAGAGGAGGAATAAATGACAGCATTTTCTGCAGTAAATGCACTTTTTTGATCATATCATGAAAATGCTTGTTTACAGATGAAGAGATGACAATATCCTGAATGCCCCACCTCAGTTATTCAAGTACCATAACTACATTAAATTTCAAATATATAGTACAATTAATTTATAGGTCACAAAACAGGTTAAAGCAGTCAATCTCCAGGATAGTATTTTTAAATTCAACTGTCTCTGTAAAGACTGTAAGCTAGACCATCACACTAGCTATATAGTTAGTTAAATGTAAAGTATGCTCACAAACTCCTGAAGAAAATGAGTATTGAAATTCATTACAGTTTCATTAGAGTTTCAAAGCTATTTAACATCACAGCACCCAGACCATGACAAAACTCCAACACAAAATTCCCCATAGCATATAAGATAAATAATTCCAACATGATGTGAAAAATGCAAGTTTCAGTCTTTTTAAGTGAGGTAAAAATATTTTGAAATAGCAAATAAAAACATTAAACAGCTGTCCTTACCACTGAAAGGTGTTAATTCGTACTCTGTTCTTAAAAATAAGTATTCCACCTGACATCACTCCAATGGTTATTTCATTGTTACTCTGATCCTTTAAAAAAAAAGAGAAAATTACTTGAAGAACAGTAAAAATATCTTTTGAAATCTCATATATATTCATTCTCATCTCTCTCTAAATACACAAATTATTGTGGAAGGAAATCCGTACTAATAAAACAAATAGGAAATTTAATTATTCCCTCCTATTTAGGACAAACCTGAATGTTTGCTCTGAACTCTTTATAAGCTACAACAAAATTTTAATTTCTCAGGTTAGATCTTCTGTCTTTCACCAACTGTGATGAAATAAATATGAGAGTAATCTCCTTTATTAAGAATAGCAGCACTAATAGACTGGCTTGGCATTTGCTACACTAAAAGCAATCAGCAACCTCAATTCCTACCTGAAAGGAAATTGCAATCTCAGAACACAGAGAGGAGAGATTCTAAAACAAACAATAATGTAAGCATATTTAAATAGCACTTTTCCTTGAAGTATCTTTGCACTCCAATTAAGCACCTGCTACAGAACTCTCAATATGTGTGCAATAGCAGTAGATACAGCGAGCAGTTTAGTGGGGAACATTTCAAATTCTATTCCAACTTTCTAGCTGGAACCAAATTAAATATTTTCAAAGCTGACAGATCCTTAAATATCAAATGCACATTCAGCAAGTACATTTTTCTTATTCAGCAGTAGCCAACTGAACTGGCATTCAAGACAACAAAGCTCAACCTGATTAACAGACAGATAGCTAAGCACAAATTTAAGCAAAGAAATACCCTCACTAGAGTGAAACAGTGGATATTCAATCAGTAAATCCCAGTTAGGCATCTAACAAGATCATATTTTTTTTCGTTTATTTTCTCTTGTAAGCTAAAGCCAGGAAGGCTCACTAAAAAGAAAAGTGTATTTTCCCATGAATCTCAGAGAAATACATTTTTACATTGCAACACTGGTTCATCCAAACTTACCCTTGCATAGTGCAATTCAACTCCATAAAGTTCTAAGGTACGTGCTGTATTGAGATAATTGAACTCTGCTTCTGCAGGAGACAACCCTCTGAAAGAAAGCAGCTAAATCAGAAATGTTCCAACACAGCCTCTCACATCAGGCTCCCCAAGTGAGTGCAGACAGAAAATCTGCATTCATTTGACTACTTCTGTCCCCACCCTGAAATCTGAATTTCCTTTCTCATGATGAACACTGTAACCCAAAAATTTTAACACAAAATAACTTATGTTTCCAAAAGAACATAAGTCTTGACAAGAGCCCACAACACATTTTATTTTAATGTACTTTATCATTTAAATGTTTGTGGAGCCCTAGAATCTGGAAATTAGTTTTACAATCCTGTATTTGGCATTAGTAATTAAAACTTAAATTACCATCAACTCACTCAAATGTCTTTACCATAGCTAAGAGAATTTTCTAAGCCTTTATCTGAAATTTAATGCAACATTCTGTAGTTTTGAAAGCAAACAACATGACCCAATCAAGCAAATATTTTATAAATATTGCCTACATTTTGTTAAATTTAACTCACAAAAGGCACTTAAGTTCTAAAATACGAAGGAACCATCATTGGAAAGTACCACAATGTTACATACTGAAAAAAAAATATTTTCCATTGCTTCATTGCCTTTTCCTCTTTCTGAAAGGTCACAGACTCGCACACAGGGAAGAGTAGATATTAAAGAAAAGGACTTTGTTACTTCTAAAGTAACTCTTTTACTGATGAGAGCATCATGAAAACAAAGCCTTGTGCTCAGAACACTCCCAAAGACCGAAAAAAAATCTTAAAGAAAACATATTTGGCTAAGTTAATATCCTACATAATATGCAGAAATACTGTTTTCAGAGTACCTTCAACTTAACATGTTCATTACATCACTAATTTAGATACAGATATTCTGTATAGACCACCAATAGTATTGATTATACTGGTATTTAATCTACTGAAAAAAAATCACATTACCTTAAAAGAAACTAAGACAATCCAACACAAAAACCCAACACCCCACCCACCCCAAAGCCTTTAAGAAAAAATATTATTTTGCTTTATATAATAGCACAGCATCAGCAGTCAGGATTTGACAAAGTCAGTATTTTCTGATGTAAATCCTTACATGTGCTGCTGATGTAATTTTGCTATTTCTTTTTCAAAGTCTTGAGGCTGGCTAGGGATGAAAGAATATTCTGAGAGGTAGCCTGGCAAGTTTTCTGAATGGTTGTAGTCTCCCAGCTCGGCTAAAATATTAAAAAGAGAGGTTATTGTTTATCACTGATGTATTTGGCATTGTGCAATGCCCCCAAATTCACATGAATCTGCTCCCACATAATTTATGATCCACAGCAAAGAAAAATAGAGAAGACATTTTCCCTTTTGAATAAACAGTCACATTCTCAGTGAATATGGAGATTATTTAGAGAGAGCTTTGATTATGCACTTATGAAGGAAGTTTGTAAAGTGTTTAATTTTAAACAGACAAATTAATCCATAATAGCTAACTCTAAGTAGAATATAGATATAAGATAGCATTCAATTTTTCTCTTATTATTTCACCTTTGCTCGTTTTCATGTGATTACTCAATTTTATTCTTTTAACACTACAACTGCTATTTCATCACAAAGATCTGCAAAATCCAGTCACTCATTCTGCACCAAGATACCTTCAGAAGCATTAGAAAAATATTTTTTGCACATTCAATTGTATGTATGGAAAAAAGTACACATACATACACCTACACTGAAACTACTCTACTTGAAACTACTAAAAAATGCATTTACATAATTTGCAACACTTTCCTAAAATTATAAGAAATAAATTACAATCACACTTGTCAGGAAACAACATATAAACAACACTTGGTAGAATTCTTTGAGGTTTCTAACTACAGTAAAAAAGAGTTCAGCTTTAAATAACTGTAATCCATGTAACAGATCAATAGTGATAGATAAGAAACATAAATTGGAAATGGCTGGATAACAGTAACATGTCACGATATGGGCTCCTGGGGCAGGCCTAGCAGCACTGACAAGGCAGATGAAGGCACTTAGGGAGCAGGAGGATGAGGAAGGGAAGGTAGGAAAGAACTCTGGGTCACTTGCATCACCACTAACTATCCTACTTTAAATAATTTAAAAACTAGAAAATTGGACCAGGTTTTATAAGAGAATGCACTCCTTGCTGAAATCCAGGAGTACAGGACTGAGATCTGCTATTTACATGCATTTATAAATGAACCAGGAAGTTTATTACTAGGCAGGTACAGGAATCATTAGATAGAGCTCTGCACACTGAAGGACTTGATGGCAGCAGGATGTCATGGATAAATGTAAATACAATGCACTGTGCATACCCACCACCTCTATAATATTTAAAACAACCTCCTATATTGCATTCTTAATGCCCAAAAATGTTATCAAGTTCTCATAATTCCTGTTATCAAATACTTTCTAAGAGAAATCCCTATGGCATGACAGCATTGGCAGTACATTTTCCAGACAGCTGAAGTGTGGGAGTTTTGTTCAAGAGAAACTATTCTATTGATTGACCTAGAAAAAGGTGACCACTGAGCAAAACCATGCATAAAACATGACATTAACATTACTATATATTTTTTATGAAAATGTTAACATGGAGACTGTATCTCTGATATGTACAAAGTATATAAAGTACTAAGGTGGATATAAGTATCTTTAACAGTAGAAAAACACAGGAATGTGAATGAATATATTGAGATTGCTTAATTTAAGCTTATGAAGAAAAACTGAGTGAGGAAGAAAACGAAATCTCAGTTTCCAAGACTCATCTATTCACTGGATGGTTTAAAATTTCCAAGATTGGTATTGAACTCTTTGGCCAGATAGGACCAGAACGCCTTTTTCCACACCTATTTGGAGGTTCACTGTATAGTATGTTAAAAATGATTCAGTATCTTAAGGAATATTTTTTAGTATCATTCTCAAGACAAAAGCCACAATTCTATGCCTCAGAACACACAGAAATAAGAGTATTGATTTGGGGTTTTCCAACAGCATGGCTTTACATATTTTTTCCATAGCCAATTCAGCAAAACATGCTGGGGGATGACAACCAATCAATTTCCTTAATCATGAGAAAATTAGCACCAGGCCCACAAACACCACAATATAATGCTATACAAAGTACACTCTTTAGAAAGTAATCAATAACACTTTTTATATATTTCAGTACTAACAAATACACAAACATTAATTGTACTTACATTGAACAGCATAGGAAGCCAGAAGAGCAGCAGTATTATAAGGACAGGGCAATCTGTTTTGTTTTTAAAATGATAAATAAATAAAATTACATTTTTCATATGACATTGACTGTTTTGAAAACCCTAGTCTTTTATAGTCTATGGACAAATTTGACAAGTAATTATTATAAACACTTCCATTTGCATAGATAGTGATTTATTCTTAATACGTTTCTATTTTTGCAGGCAAAATCTCTCATTATTAATTCTTCCTTGACCAGATTTGTATTCAATGTTTAACATAAGAAAAATGTCTTACCTTCCAGTAAGAATGTCCTGCTTAATTTGCAAAAAGTACTGGTACCTTATTTAGAAAAGCAAACAAAAAACACTACAATTAAAAATGAAATTATTCCATCATTTTTCATCAATTTGCTTTCAGTCAGTGCAAAACTAACACTTGACATTTTGCATGCTATTTCCTAAACTCTAATAAGAAAGAAATGAAACTTTGCTTAGTAAAATAATAATACAACTTGGTAAATTATATTACTTACAGGCTATGAAGTTACACATTATATTTCACTAAAAGGCTACAAATTGCTCATTCTTCCTGCTTTATACAGCAACCATGAGTTGAAGTCTGCATCTGTCTGTGGAGGTACCCTCATAAGAATGATTTGTACTCGAGGTAGACAGAACTAATATATTCTGAGTATTTGATACTGCTGTGTTTTCATTTATATTACTTATTCTTAGTATTTCAGAGTTGCATTGTTATTGCAAAAGTTGTGGACTCTATTATGTCAAACACCTCTCAATTAACTTCCCTTTAGCTTCTAAAGTTTTCTTTCACTTGTGATGTGAAAAAAGCTTGTTTTAGGAATTTGCCTAATTTTTTCATGCCAGCTCTTTCAGGCCAGGAAGGAGATGGATATAACAAAATTAATGGCCAAACATTTTAAAACACAAACAATTTGCCACCAAACAGGGGCAGCAGAAACACCGTGACTTAAAAACTCCAACAAGCCAGAAAGTACAAACAAATTTCCCTCTAAATTACTTCCTTTGTTTCTCCAACAGAACCAAAATACTGTGTTAACATCTCAGAATTAATCTTTTGTTCATTCAATTTAGTTCCTTCATATTTCACTCAGAGGTTTTAGAAAATTTGAAAAAAGTATAACATTAATATCAAGTGGCAAATCACACCTGCTACAAAGCTTCACTGAACTAGAGATTGCAGTGGGGTACCAAACGACATTTATCAAGGTGGCAGGATGCTAGCAAAAGCTTTAACTTTCTGAAGTAAAATCCTTGTAACAGAGCATAAAAGCTGCTATAGAATTCTAAATTCACTGCCTTTTAAAATTTTTAATAAAAGTCTCACTGAGTGGCAAATTTAAATATCATTCCTGCTTTCCTATGAATTTAAACCCTAAACATTATTACTATGATAATAATCATCTGGTTTCCTTTGTGTAGTTGATTGAAAAGCTGAGCTATGCTCATTCATTATAAACACCAATATTACTTATGAAAAGTAAAAAACAAATATTAAGTATTTCCCAATAGCAACTTCAACTAAGAAATTAAAGCCAAAATATATCACTTTATCACACATGACTTCTCATAACTGTGTAGTCTTCAGAAAGTGGATTATCTACCACTTTAAGGCTTCCACAAACTTTTACAAATACACAGAGAAATCCAGTTATTTACAAGCTATATAACAGCAGAAAGGTAAAACATTCCATGTTTGTAAGAAAATGAGGGAAAACATTGGTGAACTGACAAGCAAAGATTAGACCACGCGCTCAACTCCTAGAAAACCATCTACAGATTATTTAACTGACCAGAAAAGCAAGAAGCTTTAAAAGTTTAAAAGATATTAACTTCAAGAAGTTAAAACTTAGATATTAGCCAGGCTTTAGAGATCTCAAAATATTTCAAATACTTAAAATGCATACTGAAACAAGAAAAAACATAGGTAAAGCAAATTTCTTTATTGATTAATAAATGCAATAAATTACAAGTTAAATTTATATATTAAATGGATGCGCTTCACATGCTTTGCTTGAGCATCTCTTCACAAATATACAGCTGCACTTCCATTTTATTTGCCTTTTTTTGTTATAAAGCTTTATTAGAAAGATTTCATGGTCCTTAAGGACATCTTGATTAAGGGACACCAAGCAGAGTTCATTTTCTGTCCACTGTTTTGAGTGAACAGTGAGGTTAATGGCTTGTTAGCCAACCACCCCAGTTTGAACACTGAAGCCTCACATATTATTGAGCAAAATGGGAAATCAATAGAAGCTTTAGCAAAGCAGATCTGCAAAAGCCTGAACAACAGACTCCCCTAGAACTACAAAGGCAGCACTGCATTACCATGCTTTCTTCTTGCTTATCTAGCTACAGCTAGAAAAGGGCAGGACAGAATTACTGCTAATGCAGTCAACGTTAATAAGCAATTCTCCCTGCCATGAGGAGAACTAATGAAGCTTCACTGCCTCCCCACACAAGCCCTGGAGCAAAGCTCTCCAGCACACACTGAGCTCCCACTGACCTCTCCTGACCTGGGGCATTCAAACCTGCCTCCCTCACGTGAATGCACAGAGGTCTAAGAAGACACCAACTCGCACTGATTCTTTCCCTCACATCTCTTCATACTGCTCCATGTGTCGAGCCATTCCTCTGTTCTCATGGAATTTGTAAAAGCTGAGCATTTTAGAACAGTCTCAGCTTCAGCCAGAATTGTCAGAAGTTTGCACTTCCTTTTCTTTTCCTTTTTTGAGGTGGGAATACTGATTATGTGAAAGGACCCATTTTTGTGACATGGCATCCTAACTTCACTCCAAAAAAGCCCATGGATTACATCTCTCTCTGTATAATAATTCCAAATACAAATGAGTTTTCTCAGGGGCAATTAGGCCTATTAGCAAAAACAGCAGAGCTGACCTAGATACAGAAACCATACATTATTTCCCATTTAAAAGAAAGCTGTGTTTATAGCTTTGTATTTAGAGAATAGCACCTCTCCAGTTTTCTCCTTTTTTATGGTTTACTTCACACTGACCAACATCTATCTTTTTTTCATCTCCTTGGGAATATTATATATTTTCCTTTAATTCAAAAAACATGTTTTTCATTATTTTGAGAGATTAAAATGCCAAATTTTCCTAGAGTAAATATTTCAGTAAAACAAAAGTCTCATCCAGGATCTCTTGGACTCATTTTAGTGAATTCTGTCTGCATAGATACATGCAAAATTTTGTCCAAACTATGACAAATCAAAGGAAATTATAAACAAATGTGGACTCAAATTGTCACAGTTTTGGTACTTAGGTTTCAAAAGCTATCCTCAATAATTTTTTTGAATGGGGTTGACCTGTTTTCAGAATGGCCGACATCCAAAAATTCCAATCTGTCAATTTATGCCATTTATGTAGAGGGCCAGAAGTAATTAAAAATATGGAAAATTTGAGGCATTTCTTCAGGGACTAATTGCAATTCACAGGCCTCTGATTTTGATTCACACTGAGCATTTTCTTCAACTGATTTCAACGCACTGCTATCAAAATAAGCTTACATGATTTAAACTACAACTAAAATCACAGAGAGATTAATTTTATTAGTACTAAGCAGAAAATTGGGGAGGAAGGTGTAAAAAAAATGCAGAATGCTCAGCAATTTTTTAGTCACAAAGTAGGACACAAGGAAGGATAGAATTAAATTTGTACTTATTGATAAATACTGGGATTAAAATTTTCCTCTTTTCTCTATTTTCCCTTTTCTGTTTCTACTTGGTAGTATTTGCTTCATGTAGTTACTTCACTTTGCATATAAAATCCTAAGTTTATTCACAGAGGCATATTATTATATTGATTTGGTACAACTACATATTTAATATCTGTAATTATTAGACAAAAATTGGAAGCTTGTACATATAACAAGAATGAGTTAAAAGAAAATTTCTACCTTATACCTTAAAGAAATTAATGACTGTTCTAGGGGAGTATTTTATCGACAAAGCAACCAGACCTACCTTGTATACTCTTCTTGGAGCTTGTTTGGGTCACCAACAAAAAACTTAACTCTGAAGTTCAGACTGTGAGGAGATCCTCCTATGGTCAAGAAAAGTTATTTCTAATTAATCAAGGCACCCTGGAAAAATAGCATAATAATAATAGATGAATTGACAAAATACATACATTACTCACTTTTTAATTGTTTCCTGATAGGTTTGTTTGGATCCAACCACCTCTGGAAAGAGACAAATTATGACACCAACTTCAGAGAAACAAAGTACAAATCACAGCCTTATACACCAAGAAACTGGTGCTTTTCTATTACTTTTTACTTGGTCTTTTCCCAAAATGCCTCACACAGGCTTATGACTGATTCTGGAGACTTCACCACTATCATCAACAACTGCTACTGCTCTTCTTTCCCCAAGATTAACCTACCTTGTCCAGGTACCTGTTTACAGTAGTAATCCTACTTTGAGTTGCTTCTGTGATTGCCACAGGAGCCTGAGAAAGGTCAGAACCCAACTATGCTGTGTTTAACAACTGTCAGCTACTCTTTAAGAAGCTCTTCACTAATGGTAGTGAAGAGCTGTAAGCAGGCTCATTTAGCCATGTCAGAAGCTGATTTGTTTAACTACTTCCAGTACTTCTGACTCTGGAGTTTGCAGGTCTGGCACATCCAGGGAGGGATCCCACTGGCTCAAACTGGCAGCCTGAGTGTCAGCACTGGTACATCACTAACTGGATCTTGGAAGCCAGACACTCAGCACTCAGCCTCCTGGATTAAGGACGACAGAATAATTTTACTGAACAGTGTCAAATCTTGATCATTTCTACAGAACACTGCTGTGTACAGGCAGAGCTTTATAAAAATCAATGTGGGAAATTTCAGATAAAAGTATGGCTGCCTGGAAAGTTCTGCAAGTTGTTTAAATCATTGCCCATCAGCAACCCAGCAGTCTCTGCACACACCAACACAGTCCAGGTAACTCCTAAGCCTATCTTTGATATAAATACTGTTCAATTCCTTATGCTGCCTTGCAAGACAAGTCCATGAGCCTCAGGAGATTGTTCTATGGCCACAGTTCCTATGCAGTGACAGACACCTAACCCAGTACAGCATACAGCTCCCTCACACTTATCACAGGACTTTTATTCTTTTTCAGGTGAGGGAACAGGAAGCAAACACACACAGGTACCTGAGCTACCTGACACACACTATGGATCTGAAGTTAGTCCTGTGTAATTTTGTTCATAAAGAATAACAAATAATGATGACAGTGTCCACATGCTGTATCCTTGTAGTAGTTAACTCAAGAGGAAGTAAAGAGAGTTTCATGCAGCATGGCTTTCAAAAGCATGGTTATCTAAAAAAAAGCCTCATACAGGATCAATTAACTTTTAGGATTAAGTGTAAAAGCTTAAAGAACACTCTAGCAAGGGATAGATATGAATTTTATATAAGAGTTTTTCAAAATATGTTGAAAGATACTTGATATTTACTTTGATATTAATATTCTAAAACTCCACAAGGGTTCTGCAACTTACGAGATCCATGTTCAAACACAATGCTAGAGGTTTCACACTCAATTAGCAGAATCCCATTTTCCTCATCATCTTTATCTGCTGCTGCATTAACTATATCTTAGCAATATTCTGCTAGTTATTTCACAACTAGAATATTTGTCAACCCAATATGGTTTCCTTGCCCAAATGAACCAAGTGTAGAAGTAGATGTGTTTTAAGACCTGAAATTAGTCAAACCTATACATTCTTCAAGCTTGCATGACTAATATTAGTAATATTTCTTTTTAGCTTTGACATATTGTTTTCATGGCAACTAGGTAAGTGCTGAAGAGACAAAATGTTTAGAAACAAAATAAAAAAATCTTTAAAGCATGTGCTTGTATCAAATACCTGTTAAGTCATTTTTTCAGACTAACCCTTAACCAGATCCTTGTATTACAATGTTGTGTTTACCTGCTTCTAGACAGACAAACCCAAAGAAAGAGAGCTTTGGGGTCTACCCTTTGGAAAGTCAGATAAATTCCTGAATGTTGAGTGAAATATTGAGTGATATCCAATTAAATACTTCTTCAACAAAGCTGAAAAATAATTCTGCCTTTTCTTCTCCTTGCCTATGTTTTTTTGGCCTGAAACAAAGTTTAGAATAAAAATATTATAGAGGCAGTCTACCAACATCTTAACAGAACTGTCAAGAAGTGAATGTGATTGAATTTTGATGCAGAAGTTGGGAGGTAAGTTTTGACTCCATCGCTGCTGCACATATAACAAGAATTAGGTAAAGAACTGTCTTTTAAGGAATAATAATTAGCTAAATTGTACTTTGTAAAACAAGTATTTACCATTTGATATTTATAAAAGAAAATATCCAAGAAGTGCTCTTTAGGCAATCAAGATCCCAGAAGAACAAATCTGTAACTAGTGCAGTGAGTGTTACATTTGTATCTCTTGGTTTCTACTCCTGATTTACAAAGTTGTCATTGTGTAGAATTTCCTTTCAATTAAGCCCAGGAACTATTGCAAATATGCAGATCCAGGGGAGTCCCTTCTTGGTTAAGGTGATGAGCTGACTGCCCTTGTCAGATCCTGGACTATACAAAGCACCACTGAAAGATCACCAGGTACCTGGGCTAGAAACAGAAACTCCATACTCGACTATCTAAAACCCCCTTGTTATTCTGTAAGTCCCAATGACAAAAACAACCACAAAGCGAATTTAAAACATATTAACTATTTTTGACAATGATAATGCAATCTACTAAACAGATAAAAAAATAAATATTCTTTTAAGATATTACTTCATAAGCAGAGAACTTAATATTTTACTCCAAACCTGTTACTATTAACATATAATTTTATCGTAACTACAAGATGATACAGAGCCTTGCAAATGACACAGTTGGGGAAGATGACACAATCTTGCAATGGTTTCTGTTTATCTCTCTTTAAATAATACAAAGTGCAGTGATGAACATGAGCATGAGTTTTAAAACTGTACTTCTAAAACAGAGTCAACTTACAGGGTTATCAGTAGATTCATCAGCCAACTGTAAACCAAAGTAATCTCTCTCTGTCAAATCGAGATGCTTGAAGACTACGTCCAGTAGAACTTGGCCCTGATCGTGTTTCTGCAAAGAACAAATACAGACCTTTAATCAAAAAATATATATAACTGGACACAGATTTCAGGCAGGTAGAGCACATATAAATTCTTTCAGATGTGCTCTAGCAGCACTATTTTAAATATCACAAAGTGTATCCCAGCAGCACTATTTTTAAATTAGCTTCATCTCTTTTTCAAACATATGTAAGGAAATCATTTTTCTTCTCTGTCATTTTCTGACAGCAAGAACTTCTCACTTCTCAGCGAGCTACATGATTATTTCTGAAAGCCTTTCATTAGCCAAATTTGATATTTAAAAGGAACACAGAGAAGGAAAAAAAAAAGTTCAGGAATTAATAAAGAACTCTGTGCAAACAAGAATCTTGTTTGGGTCACTGAATTCAAATGTACAGGTCCATACAAATTATCCTTCCTTATCTGAAAAATCTATTCCTGACTAAAAATGAACCAGCATATTGAAAATGTTTCCAAAGTTTAATGGCAGAGGCAGCTGAAACAGTCAAATATCTAACCAAGAAGTGTCATTTACATACATTCTAAGATAGCACTTCAATCTAAATGAATTAATTCGAAGTAACTGAGTAACAGTAACACTTCTTTTCAGAGTCAAGTGAGCAAATTTGATTTTTACTACAGGGACAAATGTTACCCACAAAATGATATAAAAAGAATCTGTAGTTGTTAGTATCTAGCAATTTTTTGCCTAACCTGAAAATACTGCCAACACAGTAATTGAAACTCTGACTGTGTAATTATGCCAGGACTCAATAAATACATTTGGTGAAATCTGAAGGGAGTTTCCCAAAGAAGTTAAAAGTGTCATGGCGTCTTGAAATACAAAAGACAAGCAAAATTCTGCAAGAACTGTCAAACAAGAAGACATATGAAAGAGATGATTGATACATTTTCCACCCAGATTTTCTACTTTTCTGTCACCAAGCAGAGAAGCTTCTAATAATCTTTTAGGTGCCAAGTATTATTGCAGCTACAGTGGATTTGATACATCTTGCCTTGTTTACTGCAGGCAGATATTTTAGAGTTCTAAACCAGAAAAACCCTGTTGTCCTGCTCCTAAAGGACCTCACTTCACATAGAGATTACATAAGTTTACCTTTACAGCAGTTAAAATGGAAGTATGTAACTAAAAGATCAAGATAAGGTTGCAATAATTTCATTAATATCCACAAAAGAGAAAAATCTACAAATCTACCTTCAGACATCTGTTAGCATCTAAGAGCATCCTACCAAAAGTTTTTTTGTTCAGATGAAATTACACTGAAGTTGAATAAATTGTCAGAGGCCTAAAGACTCCAAGAAGCATAATTTATTTCATAATAATAAAAAAGTAGAGAATAGCTATCCACAAATTATGCTTGAAATAGTCCCAGGAGGACAATCATACTCATAACTCTGCACCTATCTTTAAGCTGAAATTACATCAGTGATATATTTCAGGTCTCATACAAATCTGGCTAAATTGAAGTGACCTAAGTATTCCTCTATTTACTATGCAAAGGACCATATTTTTTTTTTAAATGATACAGAGAAAAATTCTTATGAAATGAAGGAGCACCAATGTTAAAAACTTCACCACTGAATAACTTACTTTACCAACTACTAAAAACAAGCAAAGAAAAAACCAGATGTTAACACAATAAATGTACAACAGCATAAATGCATAAAGCATTTTTTATATACAATCCAAATATAGTCACTTTAATTTCTACTAAATTAGGAGTTTCTGTTATCCTTTGAAATAAACCAATAATCAGTACAGTTTTTTCAGCAAATAAAGCTAATTTTAAAATTACATAGCAACACTAATTGCCTCTTGGCATTTTTCCCACGTAGATTTAAATAAGAATACAAACTAAGAACTTATAACAGCAACTGCCAGAAAATGGGAGATGTCTGGAACCTAAGTTTAGCCTTGCAATTACCACAGCTGCCATGTAACTTCCCTAACAGCATGCAGATAACCATCTCTGCAGCTTTCTTCAAATCCAATCCTGTCAATGTATACTGTTTCTTAAAAACCTGAAGAGATGTTTCCTAATGAAAAAGCTTAGAACTGGCTGATCAGTTTGAATTAAGAAATAGAGAACATCATTCCACGACCTCAAGGAAGGTATTTTTCCTGCAATTGAGCAGCAAATTAGGTAAGAGAAGACAGGTTTCAACATGAAGCATTTGTTTGGATCATGATGTTTTACTCAGTGAAAAATAAAGATAAGCATCTAGCAAAACCAGACCTTAGCTTAACCCATCTCTGATATTTATGTAATGATATTGCAGTTTGCCAAAGCAGGTGAAGGTCACAATTCTTGTTGTTGAGAAAGATCCAAAATATTTGTAATACTTCAATAAGATTGAATAGTTGCTCAAAACTATAAAAACTTTGATAACAAGTTTAAATATCTGATTTTTGTAATGAAAAAGCAAACCAAATAAATGTAGATGAGCATAAAAAGAAACTTGCTTTGCTGCTTCAGACACAAGTTAAACATTATTTCCTCATAAAACAAATAATGAAATTATGTATGAAAAATGGGAACTCTCTAAGACAAAATCACAGGAGTTAGACACAAAAATGTCCATTTTTTTTCAGAACTGAAGAACCAGAGGGTTATACGTACTTACTAATCATTGCTGCAGCCAGAATGTCCCACAAATTTTGGCCTTTTAGGACAAATATGACATAAACACTAGACATCAATTAACTGCATTTTATGAACTACTTATCATCCAGTACCACTAGATATATACAGATTCATTTTTAATTGCAAAATAATTGTCACTTATTCACAAACGCCACGTGTGAAAATTTAGGCAGACACCTGCAGTTACACAGGTCTGATGCCTGCTTACCAACTACCACCCTCTCCTCAGGCTGCAGGACTGACACCTGTAATGCTGCTGCCACCAGAACCGGCTGCACCCACAGCAAACACCACGAGGCACTGGTGCCGTGTCAGGCCAAAAACATTTGGAGTCCTGACGATGAAGGAAAGGGATGACAGGCTCTGGTCTTTCCTAGAGCAGGTCACAGCTCTGCTGCTCGTGTTTGTGGGAGGCTGTGCTGCTCCTTCACCACTGACAACACAGAAACCCTTTCCCTCAGCTCACCACAATGCCTGGTTGCTGCTCCACAAGGTGCATTCCCCAACGCTGCCCAACTGTCTCCTTTCCTTCTACAGCTGATGCTATTATTTAATTATTTTTTTTTGGTCAAAGAAAAAAGAGCAAATATCTAAGTAATGCTGAAGACTAAATTACTAAACATTTTAACTTCTAAAATTACAGAGGGGTGGTATTGGGATTTTTTGTTTGCTTTGCCCTTTTCTTGTTTGGTTTGAGTTTTTGACTTAGTTTTCTCTCAAGTTTAGTCTTATCCCCATATCTATCTACTGGCTTTCAGGGAATATAAGCAAGCCAGCCTGCATCGAAAATTTATAATTTTAGATATTTAAACAAGTAATTAAAACAAATTAAAGTAAATTGATCTTGTAGAAACAGTTTTACAGTAATGCAAATCATCCTGATCATGTCGTTAACTCACATCAGCCTCCTTTCTTCCAGCTACATGTTCTACTGAACTCTGCTTTTCAGGACTGAAGGAGGATTTCTTCATTTGGTAAGCAGAGTATTTTAGAGAAAGGGCACAGGTTAATTTCAACTGATTCTGCTGCCTGGAACCAAGGCAGCCTTTCTCTGGCCACAATCCACGAGGATTATCTGGTTTGATTTGTTATGCTCCCTACAAGGTAAGGCTTAGCACAAAGGTGCCTTTTTTGCAGATCAATGGAAAGGGCTGGTTGAAATGTGAACTTAGAACATCACAAAAATTATCAAGAGACACTGTCTATGATCAGTACTTTGCTGTTGGAGAAGAAATAGCATTTGAGCACATTTTTATTAACACACCACTGCATCCTCCAGATGATTGTTTTACAATCATTAGCATGCAGAATATCTATAGCAATCATCAGGAGAAAAAAAAAGGTGTTAATTTTTTTGATGTTATCTTTGTTCTTCCTGTTTTGAAAACAATTCCATAAATATTTATGGCTAAGTATAGTGTCAACCACAATAAAGTAAAACAAAGCTATAAAACCTGAGAACTTGTATAGCATGTAGGTTACTTTTGCTATGAATGAATACTTTATTACTCCCTGTTTGTGAAAAAACAGATTGAGGCTAAGACATGAGATCAAGATGTTCAGCACCAAGGAACTTTTTATTCCCTAGACTCAGTTTTAATAGACAAACTTGCAAGCTGATCTGTATAAGCAGAAAAGCATGATCCATGCAACTAAAATATTTAGTACACTAGGGAGGTGGTAAGAACATATTACATAATTTTTTCTTGGGAGAGACAGAATAGATATTTGAGGACTTATAGCTGGTGATTCTGCTTTTCTGAGAGGCACTAGTATCCTCTAAAAACACACAGCTTTTGAACACCTAGACTGAAAAGAAGCACATCTCCCATACCTACTGTCCAACAACTATTCCTTATTTTCTTCATAAGAAAAAACTGCAAGACAGATACTTTAATGGAGAACTCATGCATCTGAAAGCAAAGATGACAACATTTACAATTTCTTATGCACTTCTAATGCTTTATATCCAAGTACATTTTGTATATATTGTTTTTTGGCAGGCAGTATAGACTGGGAAACTGTTTGCAAGGATGAGAAGTTAAGTGATACAGAAAAAGGGAAAGCATATAGAAAAAATTATCCCAGAAGGGAAAGGAGGCTTGATGTTAATAAATTTAAGTCTCTAAAAATCTTCGTCTCAGCTCTATCATCCAGAATTCCCACACTTTATTACTCAGAAGTCCAGAAAAATTAAATACTTTTTTGAATGAACTACAAAAATGCCTCAAGAGAATATCCTAAACCATTCCATCTTGACTGACATATCTAAAACAAACAACCACCAGATCTGCCTCTGAACCTTAAGCCTCTGGATGCTGGATCCTTGCAAGTTTTTGCCAGATAACAGATTTCACTTCTAATCAGCAGCTGCAGGCTCTAACCACTGATTACAGAGCAGAAAAATGCAATCCCTCTCACAAATCTTCCCTGAAACATCCAAATACATCAATATCCTTGCTGAACACTGGATTTCAGAATTCAATATAATCACTGAGCATTAGAACTTTTTCAAATGGTCTGAATTAGATTTGTCCACATAGATTTCATAACTGCTTCACTTTCTTCCTCACTCCCCATCTGAAGTACCACAGCCTTATTTGATAACTTCTACACTCAGTTTGCTGAAGTTCAATTTCCTTTTGAAAATTTTTTATTATTACACCACCTGCTAACTTTCACCATCAATTATTAAATCTTTCTCCATGTAAGTCATCAATTCTATAGCTTTTAAAGTAAAAGCAGAGTTCTATTACCACAGGAAAACCTACAGCTTCTTTCCTGCTGAGTTTTGGTTCTTCTCTCACACAGGTAACTTCAAATGCTTTAATGTTTTCTTGTGAAGTCCTTGCCTATTTTTCATGGGTTCCCCCCCTCCCCAGGAAGCAGAATGAAAGGGTTGCACTTGTGTAACATATATACAACACTATGAACATTTTCATTAGAAAATGGGATTAATAACCTATTTTAAATTTCAGGTTCATGTGTAAAATTAGTTCATTTTTTTCCATTAACAGTTCTCAGCATTCAGCTTTCCATTTTCCTTCCTGTCATTCTCATTACTGTAGTAGAGGGTGGTAAGCTTAAGTGAGGGAAATCACAGAACAAGAGTATTATCTGAGAAAAGCAAAGAGCAGGGAGATAACTCTAAGATGGCAGCTGTGACCAAGTATAACCGCACAGGTAATTGAACACAGTCAGCTACACAGCTATGAGAAGAGTTCCCACTCCACCTTACTTGTGCTCAAAATACAAAAACCAGAATGCATCAGAACAAAAGCTTCATTCAACTCAATAGCAAAACTGTCCTCCATTTCCACTGGACAACTTTAATCCACGAAGAGAATTACTAGAAATAAATTCTGCTTCGTACAGTGGATTTTGAAATGAAGATGTGTTAGTACTACAGAGGATGCCAGAATGACTAAGTTCCCAGTAACACCGTGCACGTGTACAAGCATGCCTGCCTGAACACAACTTCCCCTGTTATTCTCTACTTAACAATGTTTGAAAGTCAAACTCCAGCCATACAAACGCAGCAAAGGAAAGCAAGCTCGGATATTGATCCGCAATAAGCCAGATATTGATTTGCAATGAGCCCACGACTTACATTAACTCTGAAAGCTTGTACAGTGTTATCCAGGAGAAGAATGTTGCAGACCACCTCCGTGTGCTGCCTGTCCCGTGCCAGCTCAGATGCTCGTACATTGTAGGTTCTGCCAGCAGGCAATCGGAAACGTGCGGTCATTACTGTCCACACAGGGTCTGCAGGCAAAGCACACAGCACAGTTAAAAACAGCCAAAAAATGCAAATGCAAGAATGCCTCACTTCAAAGAAAGGTGAAAATACAGCAAGTCCATTATTTAAAAACTCCATTACAGACAAAAGAAAAATGTATACTAAATTCGCAGTAGCCAATAATAAAGCAATGTCTTACATGTTAGAACACAACCTTATACCAAAATACTCAGTCCCTTACTTTCTGCCCATTGTCCACACCCTCTCTATTTTAAGGTTGCTTTGTGGGCTTGCTATTTTTTCGTTGCGTTTTTTGGTTTGTTTTTAAAGATTCATGACACCATTTTCAATTCAAAAAACATTGTAATTGCTGGGTATCATGGCTACCACCTTCCTGACATCAGATACAATTAACTAATTTCAGTGTAAAGCAGCAAAAAATGCTTACAAACAAAGCTTTATAGAGAAAAAGAAAAGAGCAAATGCACAAGACTTTGAAGCATTGATATGCAAGGCCTGTGCATTCACTGTAAAATCATAACATATGAGAATGCACAGTGGTAACAAAAACATCAGCACAGTTTCTTCCTCTCTTTTTTTTTAAATTACAACATGAATAGTCTAATGTTTGTCAAACTACTGAATCTTCTGTCTTTGTCAATTTGATTGGATGTACACATTTAGTTTGGGAGCACAAACAATTCTCATCCTCTCAGCAAGCAACCATGACCATTACAAGTCTATGCCCTGTGCTGAGAGCCAATAAATAAAATGCAAGAATTGACTTTCACTTTTCAAATCTGAGATTCTGGTGATTATCATCCAGCCCCAGTCCAGCAAAGTCCTTATGTGCCCACCTGACACCAGCTACTTTCTCAAGTGCCTCACAGGATCAGGGCCTGTGATTCATTTAATTACACACTCAGCAAACTATTTCTACATCCTTTGACAAGGGCGTAAGTAAACAAAGTTTCACAACTTAAGCAGAGAATATATTGAGACATAAAATTAAAATACCCTAAGAGTAGCAAAGAACACAGGTATATTCAAAACCAAATATAAATTGATTGATTTTCCTTATCTTGCATAAGATCATGAAGCCTTCAAACACATCTACACATTAATGAGCTTCACATTTGAGGAGGGGGACGGGGGCATATGATGATAAAAAAAAGATAATTTAGTAGAGGACAGCAAACATTCCAGCAGTGATTAGAGAGCTTGCATGGTTCATAAGAGGTATCTGTGCTCCAACACACATAAATGAAGAGGGAGGGGTAAGAAATGAAAGATCATTACCTCCTAAATAGTTGGTAACTTAGATACAGACTCTCACGGGAAAGTGGAAGACCAAGCACCAAGCTGGGACTTTGTGGTTCAATCATCTTTCCACTGCCTGCAGACAACCTCCTGAACAACTGCCCTAAAAATCCCTGAGGTATTTTGCTTTTCTAGATCACATCTTCAGCTCTTTAAGTATGACCACACACCTGAGACATAAAAAAATCTGCTTGATGATCATCCATCCTTGCAAAATGCTTGTTTTGACTTACTCAGCATTTTCAGATTAACAAGTACTTGCTTCATCACCAGACAGCCTTTTTATTTTGGCTATTCAGTCACTGGCTTTAGAACTGAAATGCTGTATTCATGTAGAACTACAGTAAGTTTATTTTTGTTTTGCTAAACTAACATGACAAACTGAACGATACAGACACCAGATAAAGTCACCAGCTGCTAAATTTATGATTATGTCTTAATGACAAATTTATGAAAAATTGTGTTGCAAACATTAAAACTCTCAAGTAAAGCCTAAAAACAAAGTCCATTTGACAACTCCTCATGGAGAGGCTGCTTCTGCTATACCTTCTACAGAGTTCATAAAATAAAAAGCAGGAGAAAACCTTTAAACACCAAAGAGGGTTGAACCTCCACACCAGTGATCCAAGCCAATCACGTCACGTTTCACAAACAGTGTTTTGCCACACAGACACAATCTAAAAACCTTACTAGTCACAATGGCACACAGGTTGGCATCATCACTGCAGCTACACAACTGATAACTACAGCCAAAATTTTAGGATGATATTTGCTGCTGAGCTGAAACTAAGAAGGTTTCAGAAAAGCACATAATTTGATTAAAACCAGTTTCTCCATACCACAGAAACAACTCCTTAACAGGTGTAATATACAAGGACCTGAAAAAGTAACAAATAAACCAAGAAACAGTGAGTGCAATCTTCAGAGTGCTCTTCCACAAATACAAACACTAGTGCACAAAGGACTGTTCAGCTTTCAAATAAGCACTACAGTCCTCACAAATCCATCTGGTAGTGAGCTAGGAGAGTCTAACTCAACAATACACAGTTTTGCAGCAGAGGGAAAAAAAAACCAACTTGTTGAAAGACAGAAACTATCATGTTTTAGGTAAGTCTCACCTTTTCTCCTGCTCTGTCCTCTATTTTTGTCTTATTTGCTGATCAAGACAAGATCAGCAATACTTTTTCCTTCCTCATCACTGCCTTAAACTAGACAGAAAACTGAGTTTCAGACATAGCAACAAATCCGTAAGAGTGAGCAAAGAGAAAAATCATCCCTCAAAATCCTTGAACACCATGAAACCATTCACTCTGTCCCTTCAATAGACCCCAACCTGCAGATCAGATCTATCAAGGTTCTTGCTGTAATGCAGATCATCTTTGCTCCAGCCAAACAAAAACCATTGCAGAGTTATAGACAGGGACTGGATCTTTCTCTAATGTACATAAAGGAAATATCAAATTCAAGAAAGAGGCACTATATTATGAGATTGCTATGGATACAGGAGCAGCTATACACACAGTTGATGTAGCCCACAGACTGCAAGGGAAACACCTTCTCCACTCTCTTGAAGGAAGAAACAGGACACACACACTTCTCCTGCTGCTCCACAGACTGGAGTTCAGCATCTTCCTGGTGTGAAGCTCATAGTCCCAACCATGCTGGGCATCAGTTATTCATAAATATTTTCTTCATGGACTTAAGAAACTATATTTTGTACTTTTAGATTATGCAGGGAAACATTATATTCCATGTCCCACATAAAATACACAGTAGTTGGAACCACTATCTCATAATAGAACAGTCTCTTACATGAAACTAAGAGGTTTTTGCACCTACAGAACACAGTTTTACAAGTCTAATGAGTGAAATCCTGAAATGCATCTAAAAGATGAAAATAAAACAGCCATGAAAGTAATGGAGAGGAAGGTGACAAAAGTCTGTCTTCTGCAAGCCACATCCAAAGTTACTCTTTCCCTATATGTCAGCAAAGAAACTATGGAAGCATGCAGAGAATATGTTAAAACCTTCACCATCACATGCACTTTCAAAAATACTCCTCCTCCTAAGACCTGCCAGGGTTATTAGGAACTGCTTTGTGGCCAAGCATGTGCACATAACCCATATTTAAACCTCTATCAGCACTTGTACACCTCACAAAAAGGACGCAGTTGTTAAGCACAGATAAACTCTGCAATTACTGGTTTTACTGACACACTTGTTTTGTTTTACAACATAATTGGCCCCAAACTGTACCCATATTGTCTTTGCAACTTCTTTCTTTCAGAAATACATGCACCAAGAGCACAGATAGTATTATGTCTCCCAAACACATATTGCCATTCTTGCTATATATTTTGAAAACTTACTAATAGTGAGATGGCTAGCTATTGCTTCTAAGGTTACAAATCACAGCTGATTTCCTAACAAATATTGATACATAAAATGAGAAAATCTGATAGGAATTCACCTATACTCATTGCATACTTGTGCAATAAAAATATTATAGCTAATGTTAGTATGGAACAGGGGACTGCTAGTAGCTCCAAATTAAAATTTGCATCCTCAAAAGAAACAGGAGTAAAAACAAAAGCTGAGACTTAACCAAGAAAACAGTTTGAGAACAAGTGGCTTAAACAGCAGGTTAACTTAAGCAAGGTACTTATATGTACTGTGTGTGCATATCCATGTCATGGGCAGTGCCATGGCCACTTAATGCTAAAGTATTTTTATACATGTAAGTGGATTATTTAAACTGGACTTAATCTTTGCATATGATGACAGTTTTCTGCTTATAATTTTTCAGCGTCTTCTGCTAAGCATGCAATACTTAGGTATGTGAATCAACAATCTAAAAAACATGCTGCTACAGCAACTGGAGAAGGACAGAACTCTGCAAAGAAACTCCACTTACCTCTCAGGTCTGTGGAGGGAGTAAGTTGTACATTTCCTGCCTGAGCTCAGGTTTCAAGTGGTGAAGCAATTCCAGGGAGTGTTCCCTATCAAAGGGCAGAACATTCCTGCAATACTGGCTTGGTTAGGGCACTAAAGAGCATAGAGAAGCTTCACAAGTGAATTTTTGGCATCCTTTATTCTTTTATGTAAATGTATACAGTATAATGACAATTTGCTTGGGCTTTCAATAAACTAACTGATTTTAAGCAGCTTAATAAATAAGCAGTTGGTTAAGCAGGTAATTAACTGAAATTTAATTTATCCAAGAGTGCAGCCAATTTGCTGACTTGATGCAAACTTTCTTTAAAAGAACTCTTGATGTAATACACAGAAAAACAACCACCTCTAACACATTACTGTATGCACATGTGCAGGCAAGGACATGAGAAATTTCATTTTTCGTGGCTCATCTAAAGCAGCTTTCTAAGCTCACGCATTGCCAGATTTCCATTTGTTTAGGAGCTCGTATTTTAGCAACCCAGAAGGCACAGATTTACACTGTGGCCCACCTGCTCAGTTGGGTCCAACACAGTACATGGATTTCCTACAAGTAGGAAAGTAGGTCAGACTCACAGAAGAGCCATGTCCTTATAACATGATGCAGCTAATATGTTAAAATGCAGACCCCATTGTTACTAAAATTATTCAGACAAGTTAATTATATATAAATGTAACAAAAAACCCCACCTTTTAAAAGCACAAAGACAATTTTGAAGGTTCAAGCAGAATAATATAACATACTGCAATTCAGACAAATGCTGAGGTACACCTAGAGACCACCTTCATATAGGTTTATTGAAAACACATTAGTGACACTATATTAAATGTTTTCATCCAAACTAGTTTGAAAATGCTAAATATTAGCTGGTCATGCACTTTTCTGAGGGAATTCCACATTAAGTCCAAAAAAAAGATGGAAATTTTTTATCTTTGAAAAATTTGTTTTGCAAGCTCTCAGCAATTCTGATGCAGTACACAGCTTCAGAACATTGCTTATAAACATAAGCAGAGCAGAAATGCATTTTCATTTAAGTGAATTGACTCATGCACTACAATCCTGAAATTGTTCCAATGAGAGCTGGACTTGATGATGAGTCCCTCCCAACTCAGGATATTCTATGACTCTGTGATTCCTTCCTGCTTTATGCTGAACAAATAATGGAAAGTATCTATCATTCATTAAAACTGATATGTAAACACTGACTTATTTAATGTTTCAGTCATCAGATTCAAGGCTTCCAGCAAGACTTCTAGCCAGGCAACAGCATCATTAATGATTTCAGGCTCTATCAAATCCTTTTGTTTCTAAGTTTATTTAATATTTATTATCAGTTATATATAAATTGACCACATTCATTCTACTTAAGGAAGATAATATACTCCTGAAAAGTTATCCCATGGCCACTTATCAAACTTTTCCTAAAACTTCACTGAAAAAGAGGGATATCACTTCTTTCCAGTTGACCAACTGGGACACTTACTGTGACCATACAATGTAACTACAGCCACTGGCTCTTCAGTGCTACTATTGTTCCCAGACAGTGGAAAGAGAGCCCTGGATACAAGGAGATACTGGCTTTGGAAGGCAGGAAGCTGAAGCTCCCAAAACCTCTCCAGCTTCTCTCCACAGGTGGGAAACCAGACTGGGCTCTCTTTAGCCTGGTACCAGCTGGGGCTGGCTGCTCCCAGACTCCAAACTCTCCTGGCTCAGAGATTCCTGCATCCTCCCTTACAGGCCCTGAGCAGTCTCCACGCTCCCTCTGCAAAAACAGTACACAAGTTTAGCTGATCTGCAGCTGCTTCTATACATTCCTCCAAGATCTCTACTACCTGCAGTCACTCTCAGCTGCTTGAGCAAATGGATGCCAGTACAGAACTGTAAAGGAAAATTCTACTTCACTTCTGAAAGCCACAAAGAGAAACATACTCTTGTTCTTCTCAAAACATCCATTATCTCACCTGCATTTCAAGGAATAAGCTACTCTTAATTTTCCATATTCTCAATCCTCAATCATAGGAAGAGCCAAAGCTAACAAAAAAACCATTAATTCTTAATGTACATATGACAGTTTCTGAAAATTTTGGGCCCAAAGTTCAACAGCTGAGAGAAAAGAAGTTGAATTTAGCCCCTCTTCTCCACCATCAGGTTCTCCTATACATAAACCAGTAGCAGAAAACTAATTTAATATTCTAACCACTTAATCAGATAAATTTCTAAGATTGTTAATGCATCTCATGAACACGGGAATTTCATGGGGTTGGATGTGCATTTCTGTGTAGTTTTGATGCCTAAACAAGCATTCTCAGTTAAAAAATTACTCAAGGATTTCTTTTAAACTAAGACCTCTTTAAATAATGCTTTTTATCTACTTCTCTGAAAAGGGGTTTCAAATTTGAACAACTGCTGTGTGATACCAAGCATGATTTTTACTGTTATAATCACATAATTACTGATAGAGTTAAAGGTTAAAGATGAAAGATACGTGACCTTGTTCTGTCACTCACAGATTTTCATACTTTCTAACATAAAAATAATAATTAATGAGCATTCAGTCACTCTGCATAGGATCTGTTAGAGACAGCTGGAAGCTGTACACCAGAACACAGCAAATTAGAGAGATACTACTGTAGCACACTACTGTTTTCTCTGAAAAATAAACTATTTGGACAATTTGACAATTCCCTCCCTTGCTCCTCCTGGCCCCCAAGAAGAAGGGCAGAGCTAACAGAGAAGCCTATTATAAATGACACTTCTATCTAATTAAATGTTAATACTCATTATGCTTGAACTGCATGCACTACACTCACAAAAAAGCCTCTCAAATTCAGCTGATCCCTTTCTCTGTTTTGAGTCTGAAGCAGGACACTACAGGAAGACTGGTATCTGCTTTGCTTCACTCCTGTATGCAATATTTTAGGGAACACATAACAGCAAGATAAAATTCATTAGAGATTACAACACCTACTGGTGGTTTAGGAGCAACATTAATTAAAAAAAAAGAGTTCTTAGAAACCATGCTATCAACACTGACAATTATTTTGAACCCAAACCCTTTCTGTGCTCAGTCATGTTTCACATGCAGACAATAACCTTTCCATCTTCACTATCCAGGACTCTCAATGAGATAACAGCCTGAGAAGATATTAAAATTTCTTTGGCAAGGAAAAAAAAAAGCGGCAAAAAGAAAAGGCAAATAGACTTATAAAATCCAAACAGCTCAATATGGCTCATTTTAAACCCATTTTTAAGCTTCAAATTTAGTCTTAGTGAACACCTGTACAAACCATATAACAGTTTCAGAGTGTCAGAGAGGTTAAAGAAACTCAACCAATACACTCAAAGTCTGCAGACAAAAAAAAGAATTAAAACAGTAAGACCCTTTCCCTCCACATCCTACTTCACCAGGGCCCCCATTTCCCTTTTCACAGCATCAGTCTTACAGACCAGAGTGTGAACAAATGAAGGCAACAGAAAGGCTCCTTCCAGCTATTCCTGCCAGCTCATGGCTCAGTACTCACTGACCTGATGATAATAATACTGCAGAAGAGACAGGACCTTTCCATCACTTTCACATGATGCAAGAAAAATGTCCAGAGTGCACGTGCCCTTAGAGAAAGCTTCACAGCGAGCACCAATGAATTTGTGCAGATGTTTTGCTTCTGACCTGAAGACTTTTCATTTCTAGGTGCTATTCTGGGGTTAGGGAAGTTTTATGGAACAAGTCACACATGCATCTTTGAACAAGATGTGTGAAGAACCTCACATGAGGTTTCAGAGATTACTTTGAGCAAAACTGTAGAAAATTTCTCTATAATATGCAATACACCCATACAAACCTTAAAAAACATCACACCTATCCCCCTATTAAGCAATGAACTGTAGCTGATCTTCAGGAATCACCTGATCACAGTGTGACTGCTTTACAGAACGGCATAGGGAAGCTGTATCTTGGTATGAAGAAACAGAGAGAAGGCAGCTCAGGCTAGAAATGTCTCTAAATAACAATTCTGGTATCATGTAAGGCCTGTTGTAGGAAAACACAAGCGGATGGAAAGCACCAGGCAGGGCAGTGCCAGCCTGTGAGGCAGCAAGGGCACAGAGGGAAGAGCCCCCAGGGGCACAGCTGTGGCCAGGGCCCCACTCCAGCCAGGCCAGGAAGCAGCAGCAGCAGCAGCCCACACTCCTGCAAGGAGCACCCAGGATGGAAACAGCAAAACTAGCAGGGAAAAATGAAATCTAACTTTAATTTTAATAAAGCTAACCAATCCCTGTGGAAAGGCAGATAGCTGAAGCAGTCAGTGAAGGATATGTCTGCCAGGAAAAACAAGAACAGGAAGAGAAGCACTGTTTAAATATCACTAAATGGTGACTTCAATATCCTTCTATATTTAAAAAATATTATAAATTAAATAAATACTCAAATGCATTTATAAGACATAAACCCTCCTTGTTTCCTAGTATGCAGCTGTCAGTTCATGACATTTGGAGGTGTTTATCATGTGTAAAGATTACTAGAAATAAATAAAAAAGTTTTCCAAGTGAGTTAAACTTGATTCTATCCAAAACCTGCCCTTGTTTGAAAACAGCATTAAAAATGGTAATGCATGACCTTCACACAGATGATTACTGCATTTATCTCTTCCCATTCCTGGAGCTGGAACTCTTATTCTTGCTTTTATGACTCAATGCTATAATAAGATGTAATAAATGAAGACTATAACGAAACATTACTAAAATATCTTGATAGAGACTTCTCAAAATAAATCCCCAGTACTTTAAAAAAATGTGTTCCTAAACTAGGTTAAATAGATTTAAATAGATCTTTAATAGATTAAAGGCAAATCTGGCTCTGATACAACTCTACGATCAGGAAGCCTAAATATTTACCTACCAAAAAAAAAAAGGGCTGAAATCAGTGCAAGTTCAGACAAAGTACAGAAGCACCAGGTGATAACAACTTAGTATTTAATATTTTTCTTATGGAGGGGAGAATATACACCCACCTTCAAAACTCCCCAAATTCAAATTTCTTCTTACAATTTTTCTCCAAGGTATCAAGGTGCCACTAAGTTTGATTCCCTTTTGCAATATGACTTAAAAAGACATTTCTTCACCTCTTAAAGAAAGGACTTTACTGTTCTCCTGTAAACAAAAGGTCCTCAGAATATAAAAGGAGTCTTTTAAATTTTTGAGCTTTTAATGACCATGCACAACTGCCTTGTAGCTGGAATAACCAAGTACAGCCCTTTCATGCCACTAATTATTAACAGCTCTAAACTTGAGCAACAGCCTGACTACATACGCTGAATCGAGGAAATGTAGCAAGTGAAAATCAGGTTTTGATTTCAGCTTTTCCATCAACAAATAAGAGGGGGTTTTTAACACAATTTAAGAAATCAAGAAGAAAAGTTACATGCAAGTAACAGCTGATGGTCCTCAACAGATGTACACAACTAAGCAGATAAAACAGGTAAAATGATGCAAAGTTACTCATTCTAATTTGGTGTGATGGTAAATGAACACAAATCCCACATCCTGTGTTGTACAAGCCTCAACCACACTTTTCTGAAAACAACACTGACAGAAAACATATGATGGACAAAATCTGTGGGCTTGCCATTAGCCACTCGAGCACCCACAGATCAATACTGCCAAATGCTGAAGGACCCACCAGCCAGAGCAGCCCCTAGCTCCAGCCATGGCATCTGTGTTGTGAAGCCTTTGAAATTAAAGGCATTCCAAACTGAAAACAAACTGGCAACATTCAGAAAAACCTTTTATTCTACTCATAGCCAACTTCAAGTTGAATTTTGGCTGGCATGAAAACTGAGGTATTAGACAGAGGGAGGAAAAGTTGTCTATTTTGTTCAGAGTTGCTAAACCTAAGCCAAATTATCTTCAATAAATTTAAACACAGCAGATGCTAATTCTATGGCTCAGTGTAACCAATTGGACACTTTCCATCAAAATTAGTTTTTAATCAGAAACACCATTTCCATAAAATAGAAATTTTCACGTGGAAAATTTCAGTTTTGCCAAACCCCACTGATTTTCCGCAGGAAATGTTGAAATAATGCCTATCTGGCTACCTGCCTGGAAAACACTTGTCAACTCCGCTTCTTCCTCCAGCAGAAAACAAACCAAGGGATGTCTTCTGGCAGTGCTGCCCAGAAAAGTGACCTCACTCCATCCGTGGCCCTGGCTTTGAGCCACCCTGCCCCGCACCCGGCACTCGGTGGGCTGGGAAAGGCAGCGGGGCACGCTTGGGCTGGTCACGGGATGAGCACTCCAGAGCACACCAAAGCACAGCAGGGAACTGCAACAAGGAGCTCCCTGAGAGAGGCAAGATCAGTTTTGCTGGTACACCTGCCCAGTTGCAAAAGAACCATCCTGTTTTACACCATCCCCAATTTTAAGGTCTCCTTTTATTTATTTCTTTATTTACTATATTTTACAACTTCAACTCAACTAAAGTACGTGTTCTTCTGACTTATCCCTGCCTCCTCTCAAAGACTTTCTTTATAGGAAATAATTTCCATTTTCAAGCCTGTTCAAGATATGAAATTCAAAATTATCTGAGTGAATCTGACAATGAAAATATCACACACATTTAAACAATCAAATCCTATAATTATTCACATCCAATGGAATTTTAAACAGGCAATATAAAATCACAGTTTTGTGGGTTTAGTTTCTTTAGTATAGAAGTATAGACATCTCAAAGATGTCTATACTCCCCAGATTTGTAAATTGTACAAATCCACTTTGTAACAATTATATCTGTACTTCTTACAAAGTGAAATTCTGAGCCAAATCAAGTTTTCCAAAACTGTGGCATACTGACCTCAACAGTCACACCCTGTCAGGGGTTATGACTTGTTTAAATGTTAGGGCCCCCTGAACTCATCTTCATGTATTCAGAGTTTTGAAAATTGTTAAACTGCACTCAAGTTTGGACATAAACAAGTAAGAAGATAAATTATCTTCATGCATATTTCTAAGAGTATCTAAAAATATTTCTCCTTTTGGAACGTATTTCCTCCTCTTGAAAATAAATTGACAAATTTACAGAAGCATCTGTAAAAAAAAAAAAGGGGAAGAAAACATAACGCAAGAGGAGAGACAAGATTCAAAATTACATAAAATTTTATAATTCTTACCAGGGTTCATTAAACCAAACTTCAAAAAAACCCTTAAAGTTTTTTTTTGTTTCTGAATATGACTATTTTCTTCCTTTTAGCTTTTGTTCTTTATAGAATTATACAGTAATACTTGACAGTTTCCACAAAATTAACTTAAAAATAGCAGACACTATTAATGGTGTGAAAAGCAACATAACACTGTCAATGCTAACTATTAATATACTGTAGAGAGGAGGTGGGGAGCAGAAATCCCTACATTCCTAAATCCAAAAAGTAAAGGCACAAAGTTGAAGGTATACAACTGAAAAGGTGGAAGAGCTAAAAAGACAGTTTATAATGCACTGCAGCTCCAGAATGAAGACACCATGTTACCCAAGTGAAACTAAAATCCACTGACAAACTGTATTTCTGTATTATACATCTTATCAAATTCTATACTAGAAGTTAAATTTCTTTTACTAACATATTAGTAAATCACTTTCCAGGTACAGGGTATAGCTTTTTCTATAAAGAAAAAGCTATCTAGTGCATTTGTATTTAATAAAATACCGACTAAGAAAAATTACCTGACCATTTTGCTTGGAGCTGGAAATTTCTACAATCAGCTGCCATTCAGAACCAGCAAGAAACTTTCGGTTCGGTTGGTCTGAGATTAATTAAATTGAATTATTCTATTATTTACTGAGTTTATTTTTAGAAGGAAAACAACTTCTGCCATCTCCTCTAATGCATTCATGTTCAGGAAGACACACAGGCTTTAATGCCTGTTTATCATATTGGCTGGGTTCAGCATCAAGTTTCACATCCGCTGAAAAAACAGGCACATAACCATGGCACAAACCAGTTATTCAACTAAAAACAAAGCAATAAAAGAAACGTCACAACTCCAGTGGAATAAAACCAATATTGCCAAGAAGGGCAAATGAACCCACACATGCAGAGTTTGTGTGTTGAAGTTTTAAAGAATTAAAATTAAAAAAGGCTATTTATAGGCTTCATGTCATGCTACTATTTAATCACACTGCTATTTACGCTTTCTCTCATGCATTTACCACCTCTAAGCAAGAGCAAAACCTCAAATGCAGTTTAATCACCTGCATGTCACAGGGCCTTCAACTGTATTTACTTAGTTCTCTGCTGCTCCCAAGAACTTCCTTTCATCCAGCCAAACTGATTCCCTGCTAGGACACAGGCACACACCTCCTGCCACAAACCACTGTGGGAAAGGCCCACCAGCCCTGATGATTCCTGGACAGTAATCAGATTACCTCTTATTCTTCCTTGTAAGACAACCAGAGGTGTGGAAGGATCCTGCAAAAATATGTTCCCTGTCACTAAACTGCAGTATGGTTCAAATCTCCACTCTGAGCCTCTTCACTGTGAGCTAAGAGCTCACAGCTACGTCCCAGCCGAGAGGCCGGGGGCAACTTCAGGTTTTGACTTTTTCCCCTAGCACAACTCTAAATGCCAACTTGATTGTAATCACAGCCCAATACTGAAGTCCACAAATCTTCTCCAACTTGTGGTACGAAAGACCAGACCAATTTTTTTTTTTTTTATTTCTCAAAAAAGTCTAATCCTAAGAAAACCATGCTGTCAGGAATGATTACATATTTAGTCACTAAACTTTGAGTAAGTGCAACACAAATGAACTTTCCTACTATATTGCCTTTAAATGACATTTACTTCTTCATAATAAAATAATCCAACCACAATAGTTGCTCTCAGAAGACGTCTTAATCCAGTGATTAATTTAGCTTTATATGCCAGAGAATCATACTACTTGCACAGAAAATTACTGTTAAAAATTAACTTATATCACTGTACTGTTCAACCATATACAGGAAAGACCTCGATGTTCTAGCCCTTAACAATCTTTTCCCACTATAATAAAACTAAGGACATAGCATTCTTTTTCTCTTTGAAGTCAAAGGACTAAAGCTGGAGACTTGATTTAAGAGTCTTTGTATGCAAACTAATTCACCTTTCAACACATAGTAGCTTTACCAAATACTTAGCAAAAACCTTTTTGGATGGTCTCTTCCACTATATTTCAGTTAACAGAGATTATTGTAAGAGAGCAGAAGCAGTTACAGCCCCCAGGCAGTTAGAAACCAGAAGTTTGCAGGGCTGTCCCATTTTCCCTGCAGTGAGTTCTCAGCTGCCCCAGGCAAGCGCTCAGCTCCCAGCCCCACCTCTGCTGAGCCAGGGGCTGTGCAAGGCAGCAGGTCTGAGTGACAGATTTGAACCAATTCCCTCAGTGCTCTCAGTTCTCCTTTCATTCTACTGAAAAGGTACTTTACGTAATAATGTGTGATTATGTTGGATGTCTCTCTGTTTCAAATTCCTAACAAACATTGGAAGCATGTGGTAGCCTATGAAAACTTGACAGCAGAGACCCAATGAAAGGCTTAGAGAGCCTGCCTGCAGCAAAGTTGGCAAACTATAAATACCAGAAAGGAACTTCATAGTCAAAATAAAAAGGTAATGTAAATCTGCAAGAAAAAAACAAACATCTTGTGATTTCCAAAAGCATGTAAAGGAACACACACTTCAAGTAGCTGTTCTGCAATGACAGTGTAAGAAACAGTCACAGTGTAAAACTCACACTGGTACCATATTTATTATTTTTATACAAGGGGCAAAATTCTGACACCAAAGCTACTGGAGAAGCATATCAGGTACACAAGACCATGTAGTTTCATGATAGTAGCCCTTTAACATTTGGAAATTCATACAGGCTCTATGTAGACATGCTCGTGTTAAACCTCCATGAAAAACAGCAGTAAGTCCTTAGTCAGAACTAAGCACAGAAACTGCTGCAGTCCTTAAATCTAGGACAAAACTACGTCCTCAGGTGAAATTCTGGCTCAAGCTAAACACAGCAGAGGACTTGTCAGTAGATAAGTTTCTGCCCAGCATTTCAGTTCTCAAGGATGTCTGTGACCCATACTTGCAGTGTGAACTGCTGTGTGGAGATGCAAATCTCTGACAAATGAGCTCTGAAATTCCTCCAAGTCTATAGAGCCAAAAAACTTCAAAACTCTTTTCAGAAATTATAAATCCAAGTGTCCCTACAGAGAAAAAGATTTGCAGAATGTACCCATATTTCCCAACTTCTTACCCTTTTGGTAAAGGTGAGAATAAAGATTTTTGGCTGTTGTCTATAAAAGCAGTGGAAAGGAAGCTGCCAGTAAGTACAGTCACCACTTCCTTAAATATCTTTCCTTTAAATCCATCATTAAACACGTTTTTTCTGCTCAGCTGCCAAGCAGTCAACATTCTGGGACAGATTCATTTCTCTTTTCTAAAAGGGAACAGAAGCTACTGTGGGAGAAAAAGATAAAAAAGCCACAACCTCTCAAAGTAGAGAGCACAAGTGATTATCTGTCCAGTGCTGCCCTCTGAATATATTTATGTTTTATATAAAGGAAAATAAAGTTCTAAAATTTCCCACTAGAATTCTTACTTATGGTCATTAAGTCACAAAAAAAAGCTCAAAGGTATCAACATAGACTTGCACAGAAATGAAAACAAGATAAAATAATGAATATTTGAGTTATTCTTAGTAATACCCTTATGGTCAAAACCCAGCCCATTAAGTTGATAATATGAAAAATACAATTTTTTTACAATATACTTTCTTGTTTTATAAAGACACATGGTCTCCTTGGGAGAATCATTCTTCTATAAATATTTGACATGAAAAGAAAGATTTTTTGTCTTAGCAAGTATGTTGTGATTCCTGAAGACATAACAGCTAACAATGGACAGTGGAGATAGCACACTGTTAAGCTGAATATAAAACACAAAACTGTTAAGTTTATATTTTTGGAAATTTAAATGAGGTCCTTTAAAAGGCATTAGGCATAATTAGGTAATTTAAATAATACATTAATTAAGTAATCTTAAAATAGCCTGGCTCTTGCTCCTGTTGTTTTCCCTGGAAAGGCAGGTACAAGCATGGGTCAGATTCACAGTGTGGTGAGGCAGCCATGCTGAAACTACAAAGATAAAATAATTCATCAGTGAAACCATCAGTCTGTACCATTCACTTCCTGCAAATACTCCACATCTCTTCCATGTATGTTCTTTCCTTGTCAATGAGCTAACAGTCCTCTTTCTAATTGTTCAGCTTCCCTCATCACTCAAATCCTTCCCTACGTTTTGTCCATTTCTCTAATCACATTTCAACTTTCCCCTGGCTTACTCAAAGCCCTACTCCTTTGGGAGGTGGGGGGTACAGAAGATGGAACAGCAACAGGAATCACAAGAAAGTCTCCAAAATGCACAGAAAATCAAACAGGTTCCACCTGGAGGCAAGAAGAAAAACTGTAGCTCAGAGAACCATGCCCAAGTCTGCTTCCAAGGTTAATACAGGTTAAGGCTAATTAATGCCAGGTACATCCACAGTCAGAGTAACAGCACAGGTGTCTGATGTGTGCTGCTGAGATGCTTTCCATATGGTTATGAACGGAAGGGATGGATGGCAACATAATCACCTATGCAGCATCATCAAAAATCATTAAAAGGCTTTTAAATTTCACACATTTTCATATGCAGTACAGAAAGATTTCCACACCATTACAAAAATCCATGAAGAACCTGCAGAGTCATATTACTTCACCCTAACAGTCACCTACGTATATATATATTGACTTCAATCTGCATTTTGTTTTTCTATCATCTTCACCAACAAAATTATTTCAAGCTTGCAATGCTTAGGGACAATCTCCTTCAAAAGAAAAGAAGACTTTCAGAACAGAAGACCAAGAAGGAAAACTGATTAAGTAAAGTTTATTCTCAACATGTACAAACATGTTGACAGTGATGTAAGTTTTTCTGATACGTAACAAGAGAAGAAAGCTTTGTATTTATCAAGCTGGACTTGGATATCTAACTGTTGGACTTGATGATCTTCAGAGAGCTTTCCAATCCAAACAATTCTAAGTGTGAACAGACACTCAGATGATAAAAGATTACACTCATCTTTTCTTTACAGTGAAAATATTGTACAAAGTGCACTGAGAAGGAACAGTCTACCAACATACAAATGAAGACAGCATTTGACAGAGACAAGCTCTCTGACTCAGCACACCTGCACTGCTCCTCCTGGGCACAGTGTTTAAAAACTCTGCTCATTCACGTGCCCCTGCAGTCAGGCCCAAATGGATTTCTCACACCTGCTTCCTTAGGCACTCTTTTGTAATTAAACTCAGCTCCCCCAAACCCTTTACAACTACAGCATCCCAGAATTAAAAGGCCACAGAAGAAGGACATATGGCAGGATATGGAACGTGCACATTAACAAAGAAAACCAAGCAACTGGCTTCTGCTATTTTCCAAGTCCATTCACTGCACTTTTCCCTGCTGGCAGCTCTGCAGCACAGCCCAGGTCCCCCAGAAGCAGCTGCAGGAGTCACAGGTGGAAGCAGCAGGAGTGCTGCTCTGCAGTGAGGGTCTCTCTGAACACTGGTACTACACTTCTCTGAGGACACAAAGCTTCTCCTCATGCTCCCAGAAGTGCTCACAAGAGATATTTTCCAAATATCCCTTTTCAAATTAAGATGCTAATAGCACACAAACCACCACACTCACCAATGAGACACAGTCACTTTTTCTCTAAACAGCAAGAAAGACTCATCAGAGTATCAGAGACCAGACTCAGTTCTCCTGGGGACCCAGGTCTTTCACTACAATAAGTACTTTAACTCGGGACCTTAGGAAATTCAGAACTTTCAGAACTGCATTGGTAAACTCAGTTAGCAACAATCTTCCTCTTAACAAAGATGTACAGAACAGCCCAGAATAGCAAGGCTCACCAAGTGTAGAGCATAAACAAAAACCACAGGCTCCTTAGTTCAGTTTTCCCAGTTATGTCTTTTCTGAAACAGTCAGTGGATCAGTGACAGAGATGAACAAGCTTGCTATATTATGAAGAGGCAGAAAACTTCAGCCCACAAAAAGGAATGTATTCTTTTCCTGGGAACAGACTTAGAAACTACATTTTTTAACAGAATAAAAAATGAGGTCTGAAGCCACTACAATTACATTGTGATTATGCAGAGCACTCTGTTGGACAAAGTCCAGAGTGAATTGATCCTTCTGAACTCCAGCCACTACACCAGCAATAGTAATTAGCAATACTGACTGCAGAACAAGTACACTTGAGCAAGTGTCTGTTGCCATGGATAGACACATATGGAGCAGTCACCTAGGTACAACCACGGAGTTGTTGAAATGGGATGACAACAAGAGAGTTCAAGAGTCTCAGAACTGTCAGCACATTAACACCAATGATAACGTACCATAAAATTGTTAATACCTTCTGTGGAAAGATGTGACAGCAACATACAATTTGCTCCCTAGACCACAGGAAGCAGATCCTGGTGACCCATGACTGGAAATGCTTCAGCAGCTCCAGGAAGTTGCAAAGGGAGTAAAACCAAACAGATGAATGAGCCTGTTACAGTCCAGTAAAGGTTTTCCAAGTTTTGGCTTTGTCCAGTGCTCTGAGAGGTCCTCTACTCAGAAGTCAGCCTTAGAGGGTCCAAAGCTGGAGACTGTGAAACCAGAGAAAAAGTGATGCAGCTCTAGATGGATCACACAGTTACTGAACTGAGGCTGCCAGGAATACGCACTGCCCATGGAACAGTGGGTGGCCAGTGCCATGCACCATGACTCCTTCAGTGTTAGTCGATGGCAGGGTGTCTCAGGATGAAGAGTATCTGAAGGGTTCTTCAGTTCTGACTATTCAGAGAGAAATGTATCAAGGCTTGTCCTTTCCTGATGCAGAAACCAGTGTCAGGATGTTCTGGCAACTTCTTAAGAATGATAAGCATAATGTTATGTACATCAGAGAGAGGCAATGGTAAACAGCTTAATACCACCACCACATTATCTTCATGAAAAGTAGCTCCCACTCTCCAAGAACCAGCACAGCATGCTTATTTACCACGTCACCCAAAAATCCCTAAGGGAGCTTCTCAGCAGTTAAGAGTATGAAGAATCTACAATGCCCATCTGAGAATTTGCTGTTCTCAAATTCTTAAAGCTAGAGCCCAGAGAACAGAAATCCCTGTTATTTAACACAAAATCAGCAAGAAGCTTGTGTCTGCTACTGACAGGCAGGCAGACTGCTACGAGCTATTCTGATTCTTCATGAAGGATGTAACATAAGCATTATTAAATAACAGACGTGTCCATCTGTCCTCTGGAAGTATATAAAGAGAAACACAAATTAGAATTTCTTCACAGTCTTAGATCATCCGCCTTTCTGCAAGAAAATCTGCTGAAAAAACCAGAGAGAAATGAAAAGGTGCCAACTAGACTGAACAAGTGCTGACAGAGCTCATGTAAGTGCAGAAAAATCTCATCTAGCTCTCAAGAAATCCAAAATAAGTAACTCAAGAGCACATACACCCAAACCTACAGCTTATGCATACTTTGTGGTATGCTTTGTTTTTTAACAGATATAAAGGCTATACTACATGGACATCTCTGTCACATGGTGGTCACTATGGCAAAATAACTCAAATAGTCTATGACTGACTACTAATATTTTTGCCACTATATATTCTATTAAGCCACTTTCTAAGATTACTGTAATGCTCCTGTGAAACATGATATGGGAAGATGTTGGTAGCTGGAGTAGGAGTAGCCATGCCACCATTACATAGCAAGTTTTAATATCACTACAAATCTGGTTCTTACATCTCATCTTGCAGTTCCATGAACTGATGAATTTTTAGTCTCAACCACAAGGGATGAGAAAAGTGTTAAAACTGTAGGTGTTTGAACATTTATCTAAAATTCGCTTTTGTAGTTAGCTTGTTTTCCTGTTTTGCTTGCTTCACTAAGAAGTTTCTCTTAATTTTCTATTGAATATGATTAAGAGTTTAAGAGTATAAAAATTGTTTTCCAGAGAAACTATATCAGAGTTAAAGATCAGAGAGCTATTACTTAAATACCTGTTTTCAGAACATTTACAGATAAAACCACAACATCTATGAAAAGTGTATGAAATCTTGTTCATATACAAGGCAACAGGAGACAAATAGCTGAAAATTTGTCAGCAACATTTAAGTGAAGAGAACACAACCATTGTCTCTGCTGGCAGCACTTCAAGAAAAGTATTACCTGAGAAATCCGAGAGCAATTTCTGAATGAAGATCATGCCTTCCTTTCAGCCAGGAAAAAAGAACAGTGCTCAAGGGCTTAGGGAAAAGAGCAGGCAGTAGGATCCATGTTATCAGCAGGCAGCAGTAACACAGAACTGATACTAAAAAGACATTACACAACTACTGAGAACAGAAGGAAGGTGATGGAAAGAACTCCTAGAGGGGTGCTGCCAGCCTGATGACATGGCCATCAGATCCCCAAGTGTACAGAATAATATAATAAGGCTGTAGGATATTTTGGGAGAAGATCTAGAGAGGAACCCACAAAATTTATTTACACCTTATGTGCCATAGACAGTTTGCTTTCCATTTCCAATTTGGGATTATACTTCAAGACACTGGAATTTGGTGGTTCACTTTCACCAGCACAGTGCATCAATTCCTGGTAATAAACTTTGAAAAATTACCTATTTACTGAAAAAAAACAATACTGAATGATCATGTGTAGCTGGAGTGAGCTCATGTCTGCTTCAGTGCTTTAAGCTCAGATTCTTGTTTTACTCCATAGCTCAATCCCTGAGAGAACCAAACATTGATTCTTTCATGCTAGAAACAAATGGAAATTTGGAAAGTCAATAATTGAGATTATGATAGCCAGAAAGAAGGCATGGACAAGACAATGAACTACAGCTTGTATGACTGACCAGAGGTTAACTAATATCATTCCTTTCTGAAAGGTTGTACACACGAAACTGCAGAAATTGTCTCCATGGTGTGCATTACACGGTTAAACAATGTTACTTTTTCTCTTATTTTTTTTCTAAATAAGTACAGGAATAGAGGGAACATAATATACATGAATTTTAGAGAACAACAAAAAGATACTCTTATATTAGCTGAGACGTTTTGAGATTTCAACACATGCAAAAACAACATCACATGCAGGCTTGGAACAAGTCTATTTACATGGCAGCATGTAGAACTGGATTTAGAAGGGAATTGATGTTTTTTTGTGCATTTTAACCTAAGTTCAGATTTGAACATTATCCCATTTGCAGCTAACTTAAATTCAGAGGTATATTTCACCATTTCAGTATCAGTTTAATATCTGTAGAGTAAAACTAACATCCCCCAACAAACAAAGAAACAAAAAAACCCCACCAAACACTTTTATGCTGCTTGTTTAAACTTGACTGCAAAGTAATGAAGTGCATCTCTGCAGACTTAGGAAAAGGAAGGGATTATTTAGTGCATTTGTTTGCCAAGAGCATCTTGTGATTGACTTCAGGGACATGAAATATCTTGTTGTCAAGATATCCAGTCATTGCTGGAAACACACTGTGAAAGCAGATTAGGTTGCATTACATTTCTTTTGTTACCAATGATTCTACCAAAATGGCTTAACTTTTTCAAATTTCACAATAAGCAGGTACCATGCTGTACTGATTTGGACAACTACTGATTTATTTTAAACTTATACATATCTAACCTCAATACCTTACCAGTCTAAACCTCACTGTAATTATTTTATGGGTATGTACAAATGACAGTGCAGGTTTAACTAATGATGCCCACACAGGTGATTAAAACAGGAGATTTTCAACCTATCCTGAGGGCAACAGGCTCCACCTCCTGTGCACACAGAGAAATGGAGGCTTTCAATTGCTGTTATTGACCACTTATTCTAAGAAAGAGATAAACAAGGAGCTTTGGAAAATATGTTAAGCAGTAAGGAGGAGAGGTAGAGAGGTTAAGGAAAAATGCAGCAGAGATCAGGATTTCCAGAAGCAGGATGTGACAATATCACAGACAGCTAGACTTTACCCTGACAAACTCTTTTTATTTTGACATAACCTGGCAGTGTTAGCTAACACAGCATTCCTGACCCACTCCTGAGTCTGGCCTCTTGTTTCCAGCCTTGCATCATCCTCTCCCTACTGCTGACATAGCCATTTGTACAGCCATATGGTAAACCAGAGTGGGGAAATAAGAAGCAACACAATTTTGGCAAAATTATTCTTCAGTCAGACCAATTCCCCAATATGACTCACTGTGCAGAGGCAAAAGCACTGCAGCAGCACAAGGAGGGTGGCAGGTGGCCACGAGGAGGGGAAGCCTTCCTTCATGGTCAAAACAAGGAAAGGAGTAAAGGTATTAGCACCCAGCCAAGTGAGTATCGTTCAGTCATTCATTTTGTCAAAAGTCATTTCAAGAAAAGAACAAATGGGTGGAAAATAGTGAAAAGGTGAGGAAAATGTGAAGATAAATTCAAAACTGAAGCTTTCAACTGTGTACTTCCTGAATCTGGGGCAGAACACGACCAGATAAAATGGAGTAATAAATAGAATCATCAATGGGATTTTTTTTTAAATGATGAAGCCAAAGCAAGCATTTCACATGATGAAAAAATCTAAAGAAAGTGAGCAAATTAAAAAGGGATTAAGAATGATGACAAATGGAATGGAAGGAGATGAAGGTGCAAAAACAGAGAGGCGATCACAAAAAGACAACAGCACGTTCTTCCTTGAAGCACTGGAGACCAGAAATTTCATGTATTCCCATCATTTCTATAGCTACTTATGGACTACCACAATAAAAGTACAACTTCATTAGAAAAAATAAAGCATACATTAAATCTGTTAACTTCCATATGTCAGTGCTGAAAAAATGCTTTTCTTCTTATGTTTATTCAAATCATTCTTATACATCTACCTGAAACTGTTGCATCATTTCCCTACTTGTCTGCTACAGACCTCCCTTAAAACTTCCTGCATTATTTAGGTCCCTTTCACCACAGAACACACAGGGACTTACATACAATACAGCAAGCAAGGACAATTAAGAATCATTGGGAAGAAACAAGTGGCATGTGATTTGTTTTGTGGTGTCTGAATCATTAATTTGGATTTTGTTTCAGGAGGTGCCAGGGGAAAGATTAAGACTATAGTGTTAATGCAGACAATTCTGAAAAGGTCAAGTTCCCCAAAACATTATGAAAATTCAGTGATAAAATGCAGCCAAAGACACAACATGACAGAGGTGATGGAGATTGACAGAAAACTACTCTAAAGCACTCCCTGCACTGTTTCATCTGAAGGCGGTGCAACGTCTGGTGTATCAAACAAAAAGGAATGGGAGTTACCAGCCCAGACACCAGAAAAGTTTTATTGAAGCTGCACTTAACTACAAAAAGAAACTGAACAGAATAAACCCTGAAGTGCTAAATCTGAACTAAACCCCTATTTTTGTTTGTGCGTTAAGAGGTCTTCAAAAGTACAACATGGCTCAATACAACCCATAATGAGCAGCGAGAACCATCCTACTGTGTCTGTACTGGTAAAAAACTTGCACAGAACCTGGTATTTGCTGCACTTTCTATCTTCAAATTTATATACTCAGTAGGCGTACAAAAAAATATCTCCTTTTATCCAATGATCTCAGAGTTTTACTGGGAAACTATTTCTCATTTATAAAGGAATAGAACAAGATGCAGAAAACCAAGTAATTTGCCTGTCATTACACAGTGAGTCAGTGGCAGCAGCCCACACTGGTCATACATCTCTTGCTGTTCTTATCAGCTACTGGCATTAGAATAAGGTCTTTTATAATAGTTACATCCATATGTATCAACAACATGATCCTTACAATTTCAAATTTATGCTCCCTCTTTCTTTTGCTCAGAAAATGAACACTAAGCTTATACAATACACTCTATTTAAAAGATAACACATTAGTGCCTTCCTTTTTCAGCCCAGTATCTCTTGACTGAAAGATACCAGAAATGCTTCTGTATTTGGGTTTACCATGAGCATTTAAAAATAGTTAAATACAGAAAAAAACTTATAGCTATCAGTACCTCCACATAAACCCAGGAATGGATTTATAATCAAGTTTGTATGAGGCTACATCAAGGAAGGTTCACTGTATACAGGACACGAGTCTTAAACGTCTCCACGTTATTCATCACTGTCAGGATTACTGAGTTCCGGATCTTTTATCTGATTCAAGAGTGCACTCCCATTCTTATCTGCAGCACGTGCTGTGCCAGCCCTTTTGATGCAAAATTTTTCTCCCTGTGGTATGAAAAGTGACTAGTGCTTGAGGGGTGGGGGGAGAATGACGATGACAGTACAAATGAACAAGGAACAGTAACACATAAACAAAAGATGAATTGTTAGAAAAAAGGTTAATTTATGCAACTCAAAGAAAAAATCTCCTCTAGTTAACAAGCTATTCTTAAAGCCCACAGAACTTGGCATAAACTCTATGATCCCTTTAGCATATCATCTTTGGCACACAACCACAGGAAAGATTGGATTTTATCTTCATCAATGACTTTGGCAGACCTTTCCAAAAAGGAAGACTGTTGTAATTTGTGCTAATACATTTTCCTACAACTAGTCTCTGCAGCAGAACTTTCACTTAAGTTTCCTACTATGCACTCAGTTTTACCATTTGCCACAATATTGATGGAGTCTAGACTTTTAATTCACAAATATTTCTCCTAATCTACACATGTCCAAATCCAAACTGATAAATTTATATTGGAAGTAATGACTGCCACTTTTGGAAAGACAAAGAAGGCCATTCTGATGTATGGAAATACAGAGGTTGTGCTATGAAGAGTTTCATGCCAGTGCATCTCACATAACTGGCTGTAAGCTTTCAGCTCGGGCAGCAGGGGGTGGGTAGGCAAGGCCATGCTGATGATGCAGCTGCCCAATACATCTTCTCCCACCTGAAAATGACATGTAACTGTACAGGGACAGACTCCAAAGAACTGTTGTGGTGAAACAGAAAAGTACCAGCAGCTGAAGGAAGAGAGAAAGCAGAATCTGGTCCTTCCTTTCCAAACATCTGTCATTATTGGCTCTCTCACCTATTTCAATGTGGCATCCTGGATCTCGAGCCCCTGTATGATTGTTTCTGCTGCACTGTGCCAATCAGAACTTATCAATCCACACCATCAAAGAGCACACAGCCTGTCACACCCCGGTGACAGAAGATCATGACATGTACTGAGATGGTGGCACTGGACTTCAAAAGGCAAAGGCAGTTGGATGAAATAACCTTCTCCCAGGAAAGCTGCAGGCTCCCACAGGTGTGGGGAGCAGCCCCACCTGTCCCGATGCTCTTAAGCTTCTGATCTATGAATACAACACTTAAGTTGCCAGAGAATGTACACATTCCCTTGAAAAGCCAAAGTATGCATAACATTTAGAATAATTATATTTTTAAAATGCACTTTGGAATCTGCATAGCCAGAGATAACCTTGTTTCACGGGCTCTGCAGTGCTCAAAGGATGTATTACTGCTACAGTCAATAGCAGTCAGTGCAGCAGGGACAACACACGAGGGGACATGGGCTTACCTATGCATGGCTAAGCATGGGCTAAGCTAACATCTTCTGGAAAGTGACTACCAGGCATCGGTGTAGGTCTTGGAACAGTAATTGCTACAGAAGAAAAATATTTATACACAGTAGCCACTGTTCAATTAGGCATAAGAAAAGGAGAAGGAAGATCCCCATATATTATCAGCTAAACTTGTCTACTAGACACCTTAGTTAGCTTTAGGTTACAAATTGAAAGATGACTTTCAGAGAGCAAATTAACTCTTCAGAAACAATTTAACTGATTTAGAAACTGATGTTTTCTTTCTAAAACAGGGACTGACACTGAAATGATATTTTAAATTTATTTTTCATAAGATAAATTGTAAGTGCTTATGTAAAAGTTTTTAAATATCACATGATATGTAATCATTTCATACCTGTTCAAATATTATGTTCCATAAATATTGATATTTTCTGCTTCCCTCTATTTTGAGACATGAGATGTTCAAGAGGCATAAAATGACTCCATAAAATCTTTTTCCTTAAGAAATAAAAATAAAAAGGCCTTCTCCAAAATACCAAAGAAAATGGCTTCAGATATTCAGCTTTCAATACAGATTAATAAAAGATAATGTAACTTTTTCTTCCTCTCTCTTTTCTTCTGTCCTTCTCTGACAACATCCAAAGCAGCACCCATTTTTTCAACTGTAAGGCTGCCTTTATTCCACTTCAGAAGAGAATTCAGCCATAAGTCATTCTGAATTTTCTTCAGAATTTCTGTTTCTGCTTGTGTTTAGTCTCATCTGAGCTTACTCAGATCAAATCTATTAGAAATCAAAAATAAACAAACAAAAAAATCCACCGCCAAATAAACCATTAGTTGTCTACGTAGACATTTCTTGCAAAACAAAATTCTGCTAAGAAGCAAACTCATTCCGGTGTAACTCCGACTGCAATGCCTCGTTAAGCGCTATCCCAGGGGCGTTCGCACCGTCCCCGCTCGGCCCAGCCCCGGCGCCCGCGCAGCGCTCCGGGAGCCGCAGGGACCGGCTCTGCGGGACACGCAGCAGCTTCCAGCAGCTTCTCCCAGGAACTACCAAAGCCTGGCCGCACAAACCCAACCCATCAGCTCACCTCGGCACGTTGGAGGCAAAATGCTTCAAATGCTGAAAAAAATGCTCAAGAGAGTCAGACCAGGTCCATAGCTTAGATGGATTAAAATCTCTAAAACTCATTATCTACACCTCACAATTCATAAATTATATCAGTTACTTAGAAACAAAGGCTTTCCTCCCAAATTTTCCCTGAAATTTTAAATATAAATAAATATAAACATATACATACAGCATAACAGACTGATAATCTAATTAAGTGCTGCAAATCTGAACAAGGACACAATGTTAAGAGTGAGCTGTAATTAGTGGTATTGCCACATTAGCTCATTTGACAGTCAGATCCAGATGTTCCTGTTGATCAGCCTTTTGTCTGTCCTCACAGGGCACCAGTAGCAGCAATCTTTTCCAGAGAAACCAGCCTCAGCTGCTTTCAGCATAAACCTCTTCAAGTAAGAGGCCATTATTTCAGTTTGTTGTCATAAGGTCAATAAATCAAGATATCAGTACATCAAGATATAATAGAGATTACTGTTAAAACTGAGTTTTAACATTGACACTAAAACTGTAAATTTATCTTATCAGTTGAAATCCAATTCATGCAATTCCTTTTTAAAATTAAGACCTTTCAAAGCTCTCATAGAATGCTTTTTCTTTCCAGTTGTATCCTCATACAAAAAGTCTGGAAAGAATTGCACAAGAGAAACTGTCTCAAAAGACTGAAGTCTTTCTTCGAAAATAGCTTTATAAATATATTTTTTAAAACATAATAGATGTTCTATAGATGGCACTGAACTTGACTTACCTTGACAAGTTTACCAAATAAAAAAATTTTTAAATTCTGCACTGAAACTTTTTCCCCAATACAGTCACAGTCACCCCTAATTTGTGCCGTGGGTGAGCTTTTCAGAGCTGCTATCCTCAATTCTCTTCTGTTACCCAAGTCAGCAACAAAGATCCTCAGGCAGTGCAAGAGCGGCTGCAGGAACTGCTCGTGCTGTGCACTCTGCTCTAACAAAGATAACTTTCAGGTGGGTTATCCTTGCTTGTGCTTTCCATCAGGAGCTATTGCATCCCTATCAGCATTCCCAAATCCCTTGCCTACTCGCCAATTCATGACTCCTAAATTCAAGAAATTCTTGCACCTAAAATACTTGAACTTGTACTGTTAAATTGTATTAATTTTTTGAGTACTCAGATCTTGAGTTTATCTTATTTTCCTTATGTGGTAATGCAATCCTCTGATATACAAAAAATTTTTCTGAACTCTGTGTTATCTATAGTTTTTAATAAGAAGAGACACAAGTGAGATAGGATTAATTTCAAGACTCATTTTTGAAGAGCATGACTAATATGTTTTTAGAGTATAACAGTTTGCAGGGTTCTCTTTTGGTCAGCTTCTGATCCAATTTATGCTTTCTCTACCGATCCCAGTAGTTTTCATAACCCCCTTATGGACACTGTATCCAGTCATTTATGGAAATTTACATTCAATCTACTTAATTCCCAGTAACATATGTTTAAATTTAGCAAAAATCTCACATTCCTAAAGCGTCATCAGTGTCTGCAGAACATAAAAACAACATTTATTCTTAAAAATTAAGGTGGAAAATTATCCTCTGAAAACATAAGTTTCCTTCATAGGTTTGGACAATTTTTTTACACTATCAAGCAGGCACAATTCACTGCAAAAAATACCAAAATTGCATACAAGGTGGTTATACACCAATTCTGCTGAAAAGGATCTTAGTAGGTAAGCAGGAAGGAAAGGGAATATTTTTAGTAGGTCATAAGATACAAACATAAACCAACTATGTCATGCTGCTGTAGAGAGGGAATTCCTCAGATGAGGATACTGAGTCAGGCGCACAGCCCACGGGACACATGAAGGTCGTCTCTCATGATTCTCAGTATTGCAAAATCTCACATGGATTCCGTTTTAAGCTTCCTAAACCAGATGCAGGTCAAATAAGAACAGTCAAGAGACTGTTCCAATACCGAGCACTACCAAAATGAAACACCTGAAAAGGCACAATAATAAACCAGAAAGAATTCAGGTTATTTCATACAATGTTGCAGAAATTGAATGTATTACAGTTTTCAAGCACTTTGAAACACAACATTTATCTATATATAATAGCTGATGTAATGCTTACTAAGACATCCAATGTCACATCTATTAGATATTAGATTCAGTTTTTAAATAATGGTAAGGAGGAGTGCAACACACTCGAAGACTCCACCCTGGCAGAAAAAAAGCACTTTTGGAAAAGGGATGACAAGTCCAAAACACAGTAAAGTGGTCAGGGAAGGATTTAGATCAGATTTAGGACTATATTTTTGTCCCTGAGATAAATTTTTAACTATCTGTTCTACAAAGAGGGTACATACTTGTATATACTTTGAAACAATGTTCAATAAAAGAGACTATCTGACAGTGAGGAGTATGAAACACACTATGCTGTATCAAGCAGGAACTTCTTTCTTGCTCCATACCAATACTATATTTTATTATATACACATTTCAGGTTTTCTGGCACCTACTTGCATGAGCTGGACAGATTGCTGCTTTCCCAGTCTTCCCCATCTCCTACTCCTTTTGGTATTTTCTGGGGGGGGGNCTATTTCTTCTTGCATTCAAAACAAATTACAAACATTTGATGCAAAATATATCAAAACGTTTCTGATATATTTGAGGTTGGCTAAGAGGAGCAGTGCCAAAGAGGATTGATAATACCCAAATATTTCACCCATGTCAAAAACAATATGAGGTATTGGGTTTGTCTTGCTTACTACTATAAACTGCTTTTCATAAAAAAGCACAAGACAGATAAACCTAAAAATACAGAGGGATGCTTGCTTTTAGACACATCTAAAATGATTTATTGCCCTTTGGCAGAATCATGTTTCCCTAACTAAACTATTTTTAAATGCCCATTCTTACTTCTTCCAGCTTATACATTTGTTACATTCAAAGCACCTACAAGAACAGAGCAAGGGCAAGAATGTGTTTTAGGAAAAAAAGAAAAAGTCATGTTTAATAAACTTTAAATATTAGGCTTACAAATTGTGCCAGTAACGTTCTATTATCTTGTTTCAATAAATGCTGAACAGCCTGGAAAATTAAAAGAAGTTTCATGTTGCAGTGACAAAATTAAGATGGGTTTTGGTGCACCTATCAGTCAGTTGAAATTCAGACATTAACACACTAACTTTGTGGATCCTTGAATGACATAAGTGTCAAGATGAAAGCAGATGACTCAAATGCAATCTAAATTACACAGAAGTGGAAAAGGAAATGGGGAAGAACTTTGAGGAACCAATAGAAGATCTCATTTCATTTTCTTTATTTTTTCAAAATAATACCATGAGAGCATTTAAATCCTAAATGCATTTAATTCCAAACGACAACACTGAACACCAATGGCTCTGCAGCTGTAATAGTGCCTGTGTCACCATACTCTAGCTCACCTCTCTTTCCCCTCACCACCAGCAAAACACTTCTCAAGGTGCAGGGTAAGTTTCATCTGAGGAATCTTTCTGCTCCAGGTATTAGGACAGGGAAGGACTAGAGACAGGCCATGCCTCCCTACATCTCCACAGAGCTGAAATGTTTCTCAAGTGCCAAAATACACACCTGCCCTTGCAGCAAGGTAGGTGAGGAGGGGACTGGGGGTCTGCATCTCAAGGTGACTGGACTGGTGGCAGCAAGTCTCAGCATCAGCTGGTTCTGAAGATGAAACTCTGCAAAGAAGCTCTTAACACCACCTTCTCCTCACACAGACCCAGACTGTCTGGTGAACAGGAATTAGGAGACTGGGCGGGTGGGGAACAGGACTGTCATCTAAAAGGCCCTGCTGGTAGATTGACTTGGTTTTCTGAATTATCAGCAACAGAGAAAAGTAAAACTAGAATGCAAAAAAATCCATTAATCTGAGTAACCTGCTGACAATTAAAACAACTCTTCCCTTCTAGATGTGCTCCCCACCCCAGGTGGTAACACTGTACCATTACCTGATGGAAACTGCATGGGCTGCCCAAAAGCAACACCACTCAAAGGGTTCATTTATAAGGCAATAAAGCACTCCTGAACACAGAGTGCTGTATTTCACATCACATCATCTTTGGACTACTTCAAAAGAAAAACACCAATTTTTCTAAAGCTTCTGGTGTGCTCAAACCAGCTCCTTGGAGACAATCTCACTTCCTAGGACCCACCTAAAAACTTCAGGATCAAAAGCACTGTTCCAGATGACGTGGCCTGAGGTGCAACGTGAACACTAAAGGCTGGAAGTACTTCTGGCATAACCCTGCACGATCACAGGTTGGTCACTTCTGTGGTTGTTAGCATCAGAAAATTGAGGGTTTGGAGGAGAGGATTTGCTTCACACTGCATGAGCCAAACAGATGAAAATTAACCAAAAAACTCCATTCTTTGAAGACTATTTTTATATTTTCATCACAATATAAGAACAGGAGATTATGCTTAACATTTGGTTGACCTCTGAGGAAAAATCCACCAGTGAATATTTGACTAACAACCTTTGCACAGAGTGTAACATGCAAAATAACAAGAATAGAGCTTGAGAGAAAAGATAAAAATTACACTGTTTTGGAATGCCGAATGTAAATACATCATTTTCAAATGAAACTGTCAAACATCTTGTTGTGGTGGTAAAAACCAAATCACTATGCAAAATGATAATACAAGAGAAGTCAATTGTATGTTTCTAATAATAAATGCTCTTGTGGCTTTTGAAGTCACAAAAAAACTCTTGGCTGAATTGAAGCATTGATTTCTGTAGTTATTTATGTGCAGTTCCTATTAGAATTCTATTGAATTCCTTGAATGGTGAATGGAAGTGCTTTTGAAAACACACACAAAAACTGTTAAACAAGGGACAAAATAAACGGAGAGTGTCACGTTGCCAAAAAGTTTCAAAAAGTCAACAGAACATTTCAACATTTTTTTGAAGTGTAAGCATGTATGACATGGTTTGACAGCAAATAAGTCTAATACAAAAACAAGATTCAGAATTCATTTCCCCATCTCTCCTGAAGAGGAAGCACAAACACTGGTATTTTCTTCTCAGACATTATTTCTAAATAACCTGCAATACTCTTCAAATATAATCTATAGTAAATGATAGTTTTATTTGACAGAATTTTAAAATGCTATCACTCCACCTTTTTGTCCACCATGTGACAATATCATGTGTCCACTATGCCCAGATGACATTTTACTTACTATGCATACAGATATATGCAAAGTGTACAATGTATGTTAGTTATGCTAAGAAAATAAGGATATTTAAACACTGCCAAAAGAAAACATTTCACTATGGGTATCTCTGATTACTAACAAGAGACATTTAAGTCTGGAAAGCAGAATTTTAGAATGTAGCTTCCTGTATACAGTAGAAAAATAATAACATTAATAGTTTATCTTCAGAACTTCTGTATCAGTCTATTTTTATTTTAACAGAAATCACCTTTGTTTTCTCATGGAAAGTAATGAGCACTTCTAAAATGATCTTATCACAGAGTGCTCTTCAACAACTTAAGTAGTATCTTATTTTGAAGCAATTTAAAATTATTATTATAGCACTACTCGATACTTATATTAATTTTTTTCCCGTTTTTCCTGATTACTCATGGCATACTCATTCTGCTGAATTATGGCAACTTCTTTGAATCTGCAGTTACACATCTTTGTGCTTAACACAATGACATAATTTGCTGTCATTACACTACTATCCAATGAGGGATGGATCTCTGGTCATGTAACACATCCTGGCTTATTGTACACAATTATCATGGCACACAACAACACAAAATATATTCAAATAAATATGAAATATTTCAGTGGAAAAAGTCTTTGGCAGATATCAGAGTAGCTACAATCACTTCCCACAACAGTTAGAATGAATTTGTTTGTCTGGCAAACAAAGGAAAAAAATACAGCAAGGAGGGGGATTGGAAAATGCTTACATCAATGTAAGTTAGAAATAGAAAACAGAGATTTGACAAAGTAGCTTCACTGGCAACATAAGTTCCATTCAAAGGTAGCCAAACATGAGCTGAAGTTTCAGATGTTAATCAGGTTTCTCTTTCAAGCTACTCTCTCGCATACATTTCATTAGTATAATTTCTACAAAACACGTTTATTTCCGTTTTCTCAGGACTGTCTATGTGCTTCCAATGCCAAAGGAGTTATTATCTACATCACTCTTATTCAGAGAAGGATGCTTTTTATGAAAATCCTGTAGAAAGTATCCAGCACTAATGAGCTCCCATACAGCTTTCCTGCAAAAGGAGGGAGAACATATGGAACTGGGGAGGGGACAGCACCACAATCGTTAAAAGGAGGCGATGCCTCTGCTAGGAACTACAACCGAGACTTTTAATTGCTTACTTCAGTTTTATTAAATAGCTTACAGCTATCTAGAGAATTTCTAATCTTTCATTTAATTAATCTCAAGAATGAAGCTCTCCTGCAGGAATTTCCTCTTGGAGGACTTTTTGTCACATGTTCACTTTCAATCTATTTTCTAGTCTTCTACTGAGGAACCCTGTTCCAAGTGTAACTGTATATATACATCCTTAGTGGGTACTCACACCTCATTTTCTCACTGTATGTCTCTCAATCTTTCAAGCAGCATGCTTTTGAAAGCAGCGATATTTTAATTAATATCTTTATCATGTCTGTTATGCAATTCTATACAATTTACTTAAGTATCTCAAAGCTTGAAAATAATCTAGAGTTTCTGCAGGAGTGGGGATTGTGGAAAGTGAAAACCAGCTTTACCAAAGGAAGCCAGGGAACACCCAGCACGCTGCATCCCTGCCCAGGCACACACTCACACGGACACTTCCCCAAGCAGAGCCAGGAACTGCAGAACAAAACACTCAAACCTATACTACGAGAAAAAGGAAGAGACATTATCACCAATACCTTAAATCTCTTAAGTAATAGTAAACCTATCAATTAAAGATGCCAAAAAATTGTAACCACATCACATCACCCAGGAAAGCAAAGCAAAAATAACATTTTCCCAATAAACTCCAAAATTATTTCCTTAGTTAAAATTTGAATATCTGAAGGTTTAAAAAATTCAAGCCACTTCCAGCCTGAGTAGTTTACAATTCTGACTTACATGATACATTTTAATATATAATACAATGAAAGGAGAAGCAAAATATTAATTAGGGAAGGGTTAAGAAAGGTAAGAAACTTTTGCCACCATTAATGTTCTGTCCCTCCTCATCAAGCTTGAGAAGAGGTGACAGAATCACAACGAGCAGCAACTGTACCAGCCCTTAGTACTGAAGAATCTAAATCAGTAGTCTTATTTAAGATCACAGGAAACAAGCCAAAAAAAAAAATATTCAAATCATTTGGAGGTCAGACCCCATAATATAACCATCCGGTGTGTTTGTTCCATAGTATCATTTCTGCATTTCAGTTTCTCCCTCCTGTGGCTGAGTGCACCACGGTTATTTCAGCACAAACTTCACAACAGGTCATGAGATTTGTTGACATTAAAAAAAAATATTTACCTTTCCTTTTTCATTATGTTTACCAAAACCCAACACACTTTAAAATCATTGCAGGGCAGCTGTCCTTTTCCTTTTCCCCCTCTTTTCTATCCTGACTTAGACAAAGATAATACATCTCTTCAGTTTTAGAGGCAGACACATTTCAGTCTTTCAAAATCTTCTTTTCATAAACATTACATCCTTCCAAATATTAAAGGGATCTGCTCCATGGAAAGCAGGTGCATTTGGATGAGCTAACAGGATGCACTGGCTTCTCACAGAGTCAACACACAAGCCTAAAACATCCTAAGTGGGGAATTACTTGTAGATTAGGATTCCCAAGACTCCTCCATAGCCTCATTTGCACTCAAGTACTAAAAACAGACGGTGGCATCAATCCTAACAGCAGCCTGCCTCCCAAAAAAAGAGGCAAGAGCCTCTTCCAAGGTAAGTCTTAATAGCAGCTCACAGTTTGGAGGTTACAGGCCACAGATTTAAAACTCAAATGCCAAGTTCCATAAAATTTTATTTTTAAGTCAAACAAATTGATGCACATCCCTTCTCCAAAAGGAAAGCTTTTCTAAATAGGGGCACTCTATAAACTCCAGAAAACATTTTAAGAGCAGTACTGAGGCTATAAGCAGTTTAGAGACAATACAAAATTGGCATATGGAGTGCACACACACAATTCACATGGGAAAAAACAACTTACAATGCAACACATCACTGGACATCAGCACAGGTCATCTTTAACCCTATTTACACATCAAAAGGCAAAAATATGTCTCACTTTTCCAGATGACCCTAAAAGCTTCTTGCATATATCGAGACAGACAAATGCAAAGTGACATATGCTAATTTTAACTCTCTCCAAAGCCAATTTTTCATGGGAAGACTGCAGGTTTTTCCCCCCAAAACATCTCTGAATTCATTGACAAGGTTAATGGAAACAAAATAAATCCAGTTTTATTATGTAATCTTCCTTCTGTCTTTTTTTTTTTTAAGGAAAAGCATTGAATCACAGCTGTAAAATTTGAGAAGGATTTTTTTCTGTACCAAGAGAAATACATCACATTTTGGATTATTTTTTTGTTCAAATCAGTTATAAGAGCTTTAACTACAATTAAAATGTTTTGCAACTCCATGGCTTAGGAAAACATAAGAGAAAGCACCATCAAGAAATTATCTCTTGGCCTAGATATAACCTGTGCTAAGTTGGAAGTTCAGAGAGCCTTAATTGCAATAACTGTTCTTCCACTGACTGGTACATTTTCCATGTGCTCTTACTGACCATGTGGCAATTTCTCTACCTGAGGGACAGGAATTAACAACATTCCAGCTCTATCCAAGCCTCAACTAAGTACGAAATTACTGCAGCACCATATCTCTGCTGGCACATACAAGAGAGCACAAGCTCTGGTGTGTCACACTTGAATCTCTCCTTTTAAAAACACAGCTGTGCAGGGTTATGAAATCCATTTTCTGGACTCTTTTGCAAATACCAACTTCCACTGTGACCAGAAAACACAGAAATCTCACTTGTTAATGTCCTCCAAGACAAAGTATGCCAGCACATCTCGGAGACAAAGGAGGCACAGCAGGCTCTTTTACCAGCTGCTGCTCTGGTTTGCATGGACAGCAAACTGCTGCACACAGTTTCAATTTCTGGTTTGAAACCTGACTGATGCCATAAAAAAAGCAAACGACTTAAGAAAGAAACGTTTTCTCAGCTAAGAAAGTTACCACTTAGGTAACTTTCAATGCACTCAATAATTGACACAAGTTTCAGAGCAGTAGTACTGACATAATTTGTTTCTCCTTTCTGTTTTTTGTAGTGGGTACAAAACATTCTTCAGAGCTTTGGTAGGTTGTTTTTTTGGACAGGTGAGAAGTTTGTAAATCAGAGAGATGTTGGTACACAAACGCAAAAAACTGGCCAAAGGACTCAGGAAAACCTAAAGTACAACTCTATTAAAACTTAATATCCTTTTGGAGACATAACGAGGATAATTTGCTTAACCCAGTTAACAGCACAAAACCAAATCAATTAAAATTGTTACTCCTAGCAAACACGAGAAAACAGCATACATTTTTTTTTCAATTAGGTTATTAAAACTAAATAGCAAAATCACATAGAACTCAATAATCTTCAGACTTAAACTGCTATTTCCCAAGAAAAAAACACCAGTCAGAACAAGGGTTTGACTAGCAGATATTTAGCAATTTTTAATTTAAAGTTCAAAATCCAGGTTAATAAGAGAACTGAATACATCCTCCTTAAATCTAATCTACACCATTTTAATTTAAAAAAAAATACAAGTAAAAAAACATTAATCTCTAGCAGCATTACATTTGACTGTCATTTGAAGATCTGGGCTTTTGGTCATGCAGAATAATTCAGTTATTATTCTGTAATCTGGTTACCCCGGAAAAGATAAGAAATACTCAGAAAGGCAATGTAAGGATGCACATGCCATAAGAAGTGGATTGTCTATTTCTTCCTCATCAATCTTAGTGTCAGACTGAAAACTGTGAAGTGGCAATGAAGAGCTCACTTCACACCTCAATCAGTGAAAATATTTCCCACAGCATTCTTCATTACAGACCATAAATACTCATAATTAAAAGACTGTTTATTTTTAAATGGATATTAGCCATTTCCCCCTTCCTCATGCAACTGTAGAGATGGCAGCGTCTCATAAACCACACAAATGGAATTGCATTTATCATCCAATAGTCACAGTAAACTTGTCCAAGAAGTAATTGCAGTGTGAGACAAAGTAGTGTGCCAAGAGAGGTCTAATTGCATCACATCACCCTACCAAGTCTTTTTTTGAAGGTGCATAAGCTGAGAAAGGAGAAGCTGGTTCAATTCTCACATTTCAAAGAGATTCATTGAGTTCTGTTTGTCTGATCCATTGAGAATCTCTGGGAGCAGCAGCTGTAACATTCTGTGGCCTGTACTGGGGCACTGCATATAACCAGCACAGACTGAGTGAGCTGTTAGCCAGATCCTTTTAACCCACACATCTGGACATTGAATTCTAATATGTCAGCACATCAATAAAACTTGTGTGAACCCTTTAACTGCTATAAACCTAAAGTAATTGACTTTCCAAGTGGCAAACATCAATAGTTTTCTAATAATTCTGAAATTCTCCAAAATAAAGATGGAGATTTTGAATATGTACCTCTATATATAATACTATAATAGTTATATATATGTGTGTGAATATAGACTTAAGAAACTCCAAAATTTGAGAAATTAAAGGTTTTCTAAAGCCTAGAGAAAATTGTTTTTCTGCTACTTCAGTGGATTACAAGTCCTGAAGGAAAAACAGCCTCTGTCCCCAAACAAGCATCTATGAACAGCTGGTCCAGACACCAAAGACCTGCTGTTGTATTACCAGCCTGCTGCTGAGCTCCCCGGGTTTTGTCTCCTGCTCAGGCCATTCTCCTCTCCCTTTGCTCTTCCACCTTCACAGTTCCTTCTTTTCGCCATGAACAATTCCATATTATATATATACACAACTAATTTTTATAGTTATTTAGGTTGCAGCACTTTAAAACCCACAAGAATTTTCTGTGGCCATTTTATGAAAAGTGACAGTACCAGAGTGAAAGTGTGGTNTGAAAGATTCTCTTGTTTGACCATTTTATAATTGGTGAGAATGGAAGTGAGGTGACAGAAACAGGATGTGAAGGCATGGAATTCACATGATCTTGCACCAAATTTAAACCCAAACTGGGGGAGGGGGGAGCAAGGCACAATCATGATGAATCAGAGGACCAAACTATTGGTAGTAAGAAGGCTCAAGAAGACAAACCACAGAAACAGGCTATTCATCAGTTTAAGAAAAATAGTCTAACATTGATTCCAACAGCAAAAAAAAAAAAAAAAAAAACACCTATAATTCTCACT
>VZTB01003728.1:2826700-2944419 GCA_013397245.1 Thryothorus ludovicianus
GGGAAGGTGGAGCGGCGGGGCGCGGCGGAGGCGCCTGCCCTGCCGGCGAGCGAGCGAGCACCCGTGGGGGAGGAGGGGGGAGGACCTGCAGCCTCCTCCCCTCATCGCCGCCCTCCCGCCCGCCTCACGCGGGCAGCATAGCAACCACCATGGCGGCTGCGCAATCACCCGGCGGCGGGCGGGAGGCGGCCCCCAGAGCTCGCGAGAGCCGAGGGGGGGCGGGCGCTGCGCTCTCTTTTCTATTGGTCCGTAAAAGGGAGGGGGCAGGACCGAGAGTGCTCCTGGCGGTCTGATTGGTTGGGCTCACCATGGCCGGAGGCGGCGGTGAGCGCGGATTGGCCAGCTGAGCCGTCAGTCACGCCTGTGGCGGTGCGCTGGGCGGGCGGGGGTCGGTGGCGGCCGCTGCCTGTGCTTGGATCCCGCTGCCGTCCCGCCGCCTTCGCCTCGCCCGTGGCGCCGGGTCCTGCTGCGGGAGATTGTGCCCGTGGGAGCCGCAGGCTGCTCTTGTGACCCCCTCCGTACGGAGGGAAAAATGAGCCACAGAGGAGCAGCGGAGGTGTCTGAATGTCGTAACTCTCCGTCTTGGTCACATGGCTACCCAGCAAATGTCCCTGAGGGCCATTTCTGACTGTAGGTCCTTGCCGGAGCTTTCCAGAGTATGAGATGTATTGTGCCTCTTGGCTACGTAAAAATTTTCATATGTGGCCCATGGGAAGGTTTGCGTTCAAAGACGTGGTTTAACACAACCCAGTTCTTTGATGTACTTACACAGTGTATGAAAAGGTCTGGTTAAAAATGTCTTTAATGTCCACTTATTAAAATAAGCCTCTCACAGCAAGCTCTTTACCTAATAACAGACACATAGAATATATACAATCATTTAGGCTGGGAAAGACCCTTAAGATTACTGAGTCCAATGTTTGGGAATGAGTTCTTGGATTTCACAATTAAATTCCAAAACTATAGCAAGATGTGGAGTAACACTGAAGGACTTTGCATGTTCTCTTCTAATTGGCAAGCTTTCTAAAATCTCATTCGTTTGATGTTTGCAAACCTTATATACTTTTCCAGCCTAAATTGTTCCTGTGCCAGTTTTGTTCTTTTGCTTAAATAGTCCTTCCCTCTTAGCAGTGTTTTCCCCCAATTACTTTTAATAAAGCAATTATACCCCCTTCATGTTAATGGACTAAATAATCCAAGGATTTGTAACCTCTCCCGTTTCCTGAGTGAGTATTAGGATATACAGGATAGTCCACTTGACTTCTTTGAGGAACAAGTTGAATCAGGGGTGAGAAGACTGAATTGGAGGAAAGCAGTCAAGCAGAAATTTCAGATCACAATCTGGAGCACTTTTAAATAATAGACTTCTTAATGATAATGAGTAGAAAACAGTTATAAATTGATGAGATTTACATTTTATTAATGAAAGTCTAAAAGATGACAAAGTTTGAAATGTGAATGATTCCCCTGGATTGAACAATTCCTAGACTGATGATCTCATAAAACCCCAAAATAATACACACAGCATCAGTAATGCCATTCTGTTTTGCATTCCTGTTTCTCCAGCTCTTCCTGAACATCTCTGTAGTTATATTGACAGGCTGATTGTGGTGCAAGTAGAGACATCCAGCAACTGCATCCTGCATTTGTGAGCTGCTGCCAGCCTCTCAAGCAGGGCATATGTTCTTCTGTGCATTAAAGGCATCCTTGGCTGCAGATAATTCTGATAATTCTCTTTCAGATCATGTCAAATTCAGTCACAAATTGCACACATACATTTCAATCCATTTGCACTTAAGATTCCAATTCTGGCTCTCACATTTTCGTATCTTTTTCTTGTGCATGCTTTGTGTTAAGCATACAGTTACGTTCAATCTGAGAAGAGCAGTAATTAATACATTACTTTCAACAGAGTGTGTGATGGAGAAGCAACCCAAACCATTAGAGCTACACATTATTTTGGCAAATGTAACCTTGCAGTGTTACAAAGGGATTTGTTTTGCTGATCTAACACAAAATTTGTGACACATACAGATATTATATATACATTCCAAAATTTCTTGCAATCTTTTCTGCATTTTGTTTTTTACAGAAGACTTGATTCAAAGCCCTAAATCCAGGCAGTGGAAGATTCCTACCATGTGCAGAGTAGTTCAGACCAGGCCTACACTGCAAGAGCACTAAACAGATATTGAGACAAAGTTCTCCAGTTCATGCTCTTACAACAGCAATGGAGCAAAATTGCACTGCAGAATATTTGAGTGCAGATACTTCTCAGACCTTACAATAGAAAATTCGGCAAAAAACTTACTTTGCAGAATTCTGAGTTACATGTTATATACCCTGAACAATCCATTTCCAAAATTATCAGTGAAAGACAGAAAGCACTGAAATTTCACTTTGTCATTATTTACATGAAAGAGCACATTCCTTTCTCATGCATTAAAAAATGCATTCAGCTCAATTCTCTTTCAGGAGCATGACTCTTTCATATAACAGCAACTTTCTGGCTGTTGTCTGCCTTTGTACATAAGCAAAGAAAGCTGTGTTTTGTGAAGATCTTTTGCATAATGAGAGTTTAATTTTCAAACCATTGTGGGGATTTATCTGTACTCTGTTCATGCATTTTGGGGAGGATGTGTTATCTCATGGCTTGAAATGTCCTGCTAGTAAAACACCAGTATCTTAAACTGTTTTGTACAAGTTAAACCTCTTGTGTAAATATAGGAGCAAACAAAAGCATCTCCTTTACCTAACAGATCCATGATATGTGTTTGTGCCAACAACCTTATTACTCATGCAAGACCTGCCAACCAAGCTGTGATAATTTATGTGAGAAAAATGTATATTAAAAATGTGAATGGGACTTGACGCCTCTCACTGGAATACATGCAAACTGCCTTGTGGCCAAGAGGATGTACTTAAACACTGCATTAAAGCAATTCAAGATAAATTACTCACGCCACAGGTGGAGTTTAGCTGTGAAAAGAGGAGGCAAGGCACTTAATCTTAACACTAAGCTTGATCAAGCATAACTTATGTTTATTAGCAGATACATTTTCTATAAAGTAAGGCCCTCAATCAGCAAAGCCCTTAGAATATGCACACATTAACCAGGAAACAACCTTAAAGTTGGCCAAATCCCATGTGGGAAGTGCCACTGCTCACATAAATGGCTGGAACAAGGCTTTGAGATCACTGTTAATATATCCATAGTGAATAGTATGAACATAAATACTGTACATGAGTGTTCAGCAGTGTCCTAAACTATGGGACAGAAGAATTTTGCTGCTTGGGACAGGGACTCTCTCTTCAAGTTTGTGCAATACTGGTGCCATAGGGCTCCACAGTACTAATGGTTAATACAGTGAAATTGTAATTTGTGGTAATAAGCCTGTTGCAGCTATCATCCAGTCTGGAGGCTGCCTGTATGTCTTTTATAAATATATGTAATAGATAATGCTCAGAAATGCACTGAAACTGAAAGATAATGGAAACATCAGTACTTACAGTTTCCGGATCATCTTTCACCAAGTAGTTTTTTTCTCGAGTCAGCCTTTGACAAACTTCTTTGCCTTTAATACAGATCAAAGTACCAATAGGTTGAACTTCTAGATACCCACCACAAACAGCAGAGTGATTTTTGTGAAGTCCACTTGTGCATTCACTCGTGGAATACTGTTATTTTCTGCTTCTGTCCAAAAGGAGAAGCATAAATTCTGGCAAAAAGCATAAACAGGCAAAAGAACACCCATAATAAACCAGGTAAAAAAAAAATTTTAAGCATAATTTTTTTCCCAAACACATCAAGAACAGATCTGCCAGAGAATGTGAGGAACTAGCAGGCCACAGAGATGTAACAGAAGCATTCAGGGAAAACAGGAGAAAACTAAGTACTTTTATTCTGTTCTTTATGGCAGATTTTGAGGTGATTACCACAACAAAACCATTTTTAGGGGCATGGTCAGAAAAAACATATTTGCAAAACTAGGTACCTGTGGTTTTGGAGCGACTCAGTGAACTGGACAGTACCTGTCTGCCAGGACAATGTATTTTTCACCCCAGGGTTCAAAAGGAGCTTGGATCTGAAATTGCCACACTATTAACTGTGCTTTGTAATTTATGGTTTGGAGTGAAGTCAGTTCTGGAGGAATAGAAATTTTTAGACAAGACTTCAGAGAAACAGAAATTACAACCCAGTCAGTCTAACACATGGCTCATCACCATGTAAAGAGAAGAAGCAGAATCTGCAAACCTGTTAGTGCTTTAAAAATGTCAGCAAAGTCAGCAAATACTGATAAAGAAGAGCTGCCTTACGTAGACTTTGTATAAACGCTGGGACACTGGAGTCTTCAGCCATAATCAACTCCCTGTTGGAAGACGACCAAGTCTGTACCATCTTCTGCTATCTTCTTCCTCCTCTCCTCCTTCCAGCTTGCTTTTACTCTCAGTCTAGTTTCCACAGAAAGGAAATCCAAGTGTGTGGGACTCAGGGAGGCAGAGCATGTTTGGGGTATCTTCCCAGTCTGACCATAAAGGAGCTGTGAACACGATGTAAGAACATTTAATGTGCAGCCTGCATGAAGCAATCACGTGTGAAGATTTCTCCAAGCAGTTTTACAAAGGCCAGGAGGGGAGTTCTCTTTGTGACTGGTAACTGCTTCCAAGGGAAGATGGATGGGTAAACGATCACAAAGAGAGTAACCAGTGAGATTCCAAATGCACCTGAGCTTTACAACCTGTTCACAAGTGGTAAGTGAAACAGGATTGGACAGTGTTTTCGAGGGATTCACAAATTATTCAGGAAAATAAAAACCAAAACTGCTAATACAAAGTAGTCAAAAGAAAAAACATCATGATAAAGATGAAACAGGTGATAAAATAGCAGCTAAAATGCATCTCAATGAAAGGAAAACAAAAATATATCTACTTGTGCAACAAAGTAGGCTCTGATTAGTTCGTATCAGTCAGCAAGATATTTTGAAGTCACTATGGATAGTTTTCTGGAATTGTTATCTCAATGCTCAGAGAGGCAGTTAGGACTGATAAGGACAGAAAAGAATAAAAAGCAACAAGAAAATGCCACTGTATAAATCTTCAGGAATCGTGTTCTTTAATACAAGACAAAATTCTGCTTATAGCATCTTGACATGTGGTAGCATCTTAAACATTGGAAGAACATGAAAAAAAAGGAAAAAGAGTGACCAGACTGATCAGAAAGATGGAATATCTTCTAAGACAGATCAATTACTCTGGAACTACTTAGAAAATAGATGAGAAACAGGAGATGTAATACAGGTGTCAAAAATTAAGTCTGACATGGGAAAGGTAAACAGGGAACAATTACTCATTTCTTATTGGAACAGTGATGAATCTAATAATATTTTTTCAAATGGAAGTGTAAAGCAAGCAAAAGGAAGTACTATTTAAACAACATCTGCTTAATTTGGATAATTCATCATCATGAGATCTTTTGGATGCCAAAAATACTTAGGGCTGTAAGAAGTTCTAAGACAAATTAACAGAAAAAAAGGCTGCTTTGCAGAGAAATGGAGAGAGCCTCCAATTCCATCCTTAGATAGTCAGAGATTGAACTGGTAAATAGGAGAAATTGAGCTGTAACTGCTCTGTCCTTATATTTGCACTGTGAGGATCTGCAGGGCACAGGTTACCTGGACCTTTGGTGTGACTCAGGTCAGCCTTTCTTGTATTACAGCTGCAGCAGAAAAATGTCCCCACCTCAGACCTCTTGCTTCCTGTTATATCCTACGGGGATTGAACCTGAGAAATCCCAGTAAAACATTTAAATCAATGAAATATCTAATGGACATGTTTAGAACTTTAAAAGGGATTTAATCAACATTTTGAGATGAGATCCAGTGATCTTAATTTAGCAAACCAGCTGCATAGATACAAAGTCAAAAATAACAGTTTAGTTAGACCTTCATTTTGACCTAGCCCAAAGAACCTCACCCAGTAATTTCTGCAACAGGCCTATAACTTTGGTTTGAGCTGTGTTGCATGTTTTAAAATAGTTTTTTTTTTTCTTTTTCTAAGTCCATCATTAAGCAATCCAGCACTAACTACTGCCACTAAATCCTTCTGGATTTGGAACTTTTCAGAAAGTTTCTGGAGTGTTTGGGAGGAGAGAAAGATACATTCAAAAGGCAAAAAGAATATAAGTGAGCTCCATTTGTGAGGAATTAGTTCAATTCTACTATTGTTTTCTTTCTACAGTGATAAAAAATTCAAGTAATATTTGAAATGAGCAGCTCACACATACAGGTTTCACCTCCACAGGCTTTATTTTATTTTTCCCTAACTTTACCTTGACCTGTATTTGACTGAATTGTAGGTAACATCAGGAAAGTAGACATTTTTCTTTCAAAGCAGAAAGTCACATAGTGCTGGTTCTAATAAGTGTGATGTAAGTGCACAGGTTGCTGTAAATTGCTCAATGCAATTTACATTTCTGTTGCTAAGATCCCAGAGTGAAGGCCATGGCACTTTATTCTCTTAAGGTGACAGCAGCTTTTGTAGATGAGCAGTACACACTGTACATTGGTTAAGAAGTTGCGTGAGTTGGTTTTGCTTCCTTGACCTACAAAGCAAACATGGGAATGAGCTCACACTTTCATATTTCAGGCCTGTTTCCAGTAGAACATCAGGAAACCTTTTGAAAAATACCAATGCATATAGAAGAAGAGAGGAGAACATGGCCTCACTGTAATCCCTTCCCCCTTTTTATTTTTTTTTCCCTGAGAATTTAAAAAAAATACTGTTATGCTTAGTAACTTCAGCCTTTCCCAGGCTTCTTTATAAAAGTTTGCATAGAACTCCTCACTCGTGTGAGACAGGGGAGACCGTGTGTCACCTCTCGCTGTGCTGCAGTTTCACAGTTGTGGTTTTGAGGTTGGCATTATCTGCCAACAGCAGTGCAGGGCTTTTCCCTTGCTGGTGAAACATAGCCAGAAATGCAACTCCAGTCCTGAAAATGGCTTTCTCCATTGCAGACTAACATGACATGTTTCCAATGTAAGTGTTCTTTACAAATATCTCGGAAGAGAAAAATAAAAGAGCGTTCATTGACTGTTGTGGCTTGCTCTGACCTTGAATTAGAGTGCAGTGCAGCAAACTGCCAAATTTGGCTTGTCCTAAGAAAAAGATAAAGATGGCACAGCAGCAACTCAGCTAAACAAAACGTGTGCAAAATACTTCCTGGTACTCCCACATTCTGGCCTCCCTGCAAAAAAATTGCCAAGACAGATTTTTTGACCGGTTAAGTTCTTCCAGGAACTGTACAACCTGTTCTGCATTTTTGATTCATAGAATGTTCACTTTCTGGCTTCCTGAAGTGGTTCCAAAGTTCATGTCATAAGTAGAAAAAATTTTAGAAAGCTTGGGCTAATCATGTAGAAATTAGCCAGACTAATTATAATAAAAAGCATCAACATTTACAGAAAATTCAGCTCTACTGCATTTTCTTTCTAATAGGGCAGAAAAATATTTTCAGATCAAGAGTGCAAAATGTTGTACGTGTTCTTTTTTATTTAAAAATATTTGTATCCTAAAAATAGTATGGATGGAGTGTACCAGATGACATGTGAAACTTTCAGCAAAAACAAGAGGACCAGAGAGCCAGCAGAAGTTTTCAAGCTATTTGCCATTTGTTGAATAGAGCTTTGGAAAGATGCCTTTTATAGACATGAAATTGGCTTCTGGATAACCAGGGAATAGAAGAGAGATGCCAGTAAAGGGTGGGTGGGCAGCCCTATGGACTGACAACACTGAAACCAACAAAGCACAGTGCTGCTCTTACACCACCACTCCACCTGCACCTTCCTTACTCAGCTCCAAAGGGACCACACAGGGAGGACAGGATCCCTCAGAGCTTCAGGGCCCTGGTGGCACCACCACCAAGGCTAGCATTTAGCTGCACATTTAATGTGGCTTTTATCTGATCTATAGCAGGTCTGTAATGTTACCCACAGCTCATAAAATTTGCTTGTTATCTAAGAATCTTAGCTTTCATGTTCTGGCGTTACAAACAGCCATGGTACTCATAAGAGTGATAATGAAGATATTTCTAGTCATAGTAGCTGTGGGGATTTGGAAACATGAAAGTTGAAAAAGTCAGAAAAAAACTCAAAGAACAACAGAATGAAAATTAAAATGCACCTATATTATTTCACAATCTTGGAAACAAACTCTTTTTTGAACGCTTGGCTTTACCAGTAATGTTGTTACTGATACTCCTGAATTTAGGACAGCAGAAAGTGTGTGTGAATTCCTCTCTCTGTAAAAAGGTAAAAAGCTGGAGCTCTTTCTCTCCAGCTCCAGGGAATCTCCTCTCCTTTACACCTTCCAATGTGCTAATGGGGATGAAGGAGTGAGCAGATCTGATCTATTTTGCTTCCAAGATTTAGCAAGGACAAATACAGAATGGGGGACCCTTGAGTCTGATGCCTATTGGTTAGTGCCACAAGGCTGATGCAGATTCTTCTGTAATTGCTTGCTACACATATGTGGCAACACACAGAGGCCTCATGAATTGCAAAGAAATTGTATCTCAGATAATTTTGGATTGATCACAGTGTTCTCTGGAGGTACTGTTAATGAGGGACATACCCTCTACTTTGTATTCCTGCCCAAGGCAGCACATTTCCATGCCATATCATGAGGAACTGGCTCTACAAACCCATCATTAATTTCATAGCTGTCTTCCCCCTCAAACTGTGGAGGACTCTCCACTATGAACTGTGCCCAGAGGCAGACTCTGGTGTATGGATTTGTGCTTCATTGTTCATCTCCCCATAAAATACTAAAGACATTATGCACTTGAAAAGTCACAATAAAGTTTAAAGAAAATAATTATAAAACAGGCCTTCTATTCTTTAATAGGTTATTGAAAATTAAGCTTTATTCTCCTTTACCATGCATATGATACTCTAATTTGTTTATAAACAGGATATAATAATGACATTCGGAAAAAAAATATATTAAAAATGCTCCACTAAGCTTTTTTTGCTGCTGTTAAATAGTTACACAGAGGGCCCCATTTTTCAGGACCTGCTGAGATTTGGTATGTCTCGAAAGCTAAGCCCTTGAATCCCAGATTAAATATGCAAAGGCAGTGGGAACAATTCCTGCTTTGCTTGTGCATTCACAACTTCCCTGAGCCCTGCAATGTCTGGCTGCACCACGGGTCCTGGACTAGTCCTGAGCCAAGTCCCCCGTGAGCCAGATCTGGCTGTGGTGTTTCTAGTGTGGCCAGCTGCTGCAACAACACTGACATCGTTTGGGTTGTGCAAGGGCTAAGTCAGGACAAAATCTGGGGAACAGCAGCTCTGGCTCTGTAGTTAAATTGGAGACAGTATCAGCATGAGCTCAAAAAACAGCCAGGACAGAAACATTATTGCTGGAGCAAAAGCAAATTTAAACTAAGTAGGGAACTTTGGAAAGCAAGATTTGCCTTCATAGCAATTGTGCCCCTCCAACACAGAGACTCTCCTGAGCTGAATTCAGGCTGAATTCATACCATCCTTACCATCCTGCTCTTCCAGATTAGAAGCCCTGTACCCCGTTAACTGCAGCCACTTTGCAGAAAGCCTCGAAATGTTCCACTGAATGATTTCAGGGAGTATTCTGAGTATTCCCCTTCCCCAACAGGGCACACTTTCATCCCCACTGTGCACCAGAGTTAATAATACTGTTCTGGTTTGCATTTTTTCTGTTATTTACCCTTTCTCCACTAGATGCTACACTGAGACCATCAAACATTTATTGAGTCAAATAACATAAATTTGAAGACTCAGCACAGATTAGTGTGTTTAAAACAAAACAGTGACAGCATTGCTCTGTGTGGTGTGAGGGTGAGACTCATGCATTTCACTTTGGAGTAACTGCTCTGACTTCATCAGAGCCTCTTACTTGGCACTGCGTGGAAGAGGGACAAAGCAAGTTTGTGTTTCCTGGCATTATCACTCATATGCAATTGTATCAAGAAATTACTAAATGTGTGAAATTGTTTACCAAGAGTGCCACAAAATCTAAAACTAACCAAACAATATATGTCAATACAATGAGCTAGTCCTTTTTTTCTATCTTAGAAATTCAAAATCGCATGCTGAGCTGTAAAACTACATTATATTTTTTATGAAATTTCTTCAAATAATGTCACAGATGCTCATTACTTTTCTTGATGTTATGCAAGCCTTTGACCTAGGCAGCTGGGGAAGTGCTATGCAGTGTGGCTCCCACAGAGCCTGCCAGCCTGGTTTTAACTTGTGCATTGTGCAACACCTGGTAAACAACCTGAGATCCTCTTACCTCTCAGCAGGCAGGCCCAACCAAGCACTGCTGCACAGCCTTTCTCGTGTGACAAGTTTATTGGATAAATGTGTCACAGCCTGTCTTGGAGGCTCTGCTTGGACAAAGGTTGGAGACTGTTTCAGCTAATAAAGGTCTTCAGGGCTGTGTCTCCATCAGGTCTTTGGTTACCCCCTGTTCCTAGAGGTTTGCTTGTTATGTACCACACCATACTATCAGAAATATGCTGTGTGTTACGGCCCAATTAGCAGCACCTTTATTGTTTTAGGAAAGGAGTAAATATAATTTGGGGAAACTGCAATATGACCTGGTTAAGGTACAGCATTAGTGACATACTTCCTTTTCAGCAAAAATCAAAACACAGCTTCAAAACCCTGCTATGTTGGCCTATCTTGCTGTGACATGCTTTAATTTGCTTATCTGGACTTAATCTGGGAAAAGAATTAGAATAGAAAAGAGTGGTTTGTTGAAGCTCAATAGGGCCTCATAGCAGTCAATATTTACTGTTCAGGAACACAATCTGCTGCTGGTGTGATGAGGTTCAAAATATAAATTATATGCATCAGCCAAGGATCTAGGCCAGATGCTCAGCAAACTGGGCCCTGGCCCCCTTACTGACCATTCACAAGCTCATCTTCAGATTAGTACAGAGAAAGGTGGATTAAGAGTGTGGGAAGGGGGACTCTCCTTTTTTGTTTTTCCTTTCTTCCTGAAGACCTGGTTAGGCTTAGATCAGTTTAGCCAGAGGCAAGATGCAGCATTATTCTAAACTATGGGCTCTTTACAGTGTTTCAGGCCAGAAAATTCATTTTGGCAGGATTTCATGTAATACTCTGCAGTGACATGTAAGACACTCCATCAAGGTTAGGAGTAAAAGCAACAGATTTACAAAGAAGGGCCCTAAATATTTTTACATTACACTGGTTACACTAGAGAAGCTTTTAAAAATATTAAAAACAAATTATTAAAAGTATTAAAAATAAATGCTTGTCCTCTGGTAATTAACTTACTTACTGTTTACTCCATCTGAAGAATTAAAAACAAGCACAAAGTCCAGCCACAAAGTAGGTCATAATTCTCTGAAGAATCAGACATAAGGTCATGACCTAAATGAAACAGAGTTTGCTTCGTAATGATCCTGGGAAAGAAGGGATCGGCCAGTGGCAGGGAATCGGCGTGTCAAAGGGAATTGTAAATGGGAGCTTTGCAGAGCTTCTCATCTCTTCCAGATGGGTTCATCTCCAGCTCAGGTCAGTATTGATTGAAAACTCTTACTCTGCACAGTCTGTTCAGTGCCCAGTGACTCTGGGAATTGAATTGTGCTCCCAGCAGACAAGCAGTTGCATCACATAAAACCACCGCTAGACCTGAAATTAATTTCTAATTTTGTTGGCAGCCTTCCAACAGAGAGGTCAGGCTGAGGAGTAGCCATAAGGATGAGAATTCCTCCTGGCAAAGCTGGAAGCATTTGGGGGCACAGACCACAGGGAAGGGCAGATGTGGCAGGGCGGCAGCAGGTTTGTGTGTCTGCTCTCAGGCAGGGACTTCAGGCGTCTGAGTGCTGGGGGAGCAGCAAATTCAAGGGCTGCTCGCAGGTCTCCCCTGTTCCCATGGCAAGAGAACAGGCTGGAGAGACCATCACAGCCAGACATGGGAACCAGCGAGGCCGGGCAGCCTCTCCCACAGCCCTGCTGAGCACTCTGGGAAGCTGCTGGAGACTCCACGGAGTCAGACCAACAGAGGCAGCCTGACCAGGGGTGACTTAGAGAACTCAGTTATTGCCCGTGGGGGAGGTAGGAGGAATATACATTTCATAGGCTACTACAAAATTTTAAATTATCTCTGCTGCTCAGATAAATATTGCTCCTTATTTGCATGTACTGGGAAAGAAAGAAAAAATATCCCTGTGTTTCTTTTCCACTCCTGCTGGCTTCTGTGTTTGGACAGTGCCAGACTATTTTTGGGTGGAGAAATTTTGCTTGCTAAGGAATACCAGGGAGGAAGCATTTAGTTTTCAAAGTCTCTGTGTTGGAGCTTATTCTTGCCATTTGTAAGGAGAGACATAAACATTTTGTGGACCTTTTTTTGCTCCAGTTAACCATACAAGAAACAGCAATAAAGCCAGGAAGTGTTGCAGTTTGCAGTATTAGAAAGCTTGCTTAAAGAGAAATAATAATAGGAATTACTGAAAGCAAGGAAGTAATTTTTGGGGCCAAATTTCTCCAAAGCACTTATATTCCTATAAGATTAGTTAATATTCTTGCAGGAGATTCTTGCATGTGATGAATCATACTGCCTCAAGCCTTGTAGAATGATGCACTGCTGATACAGAATAAATTTAACTTATCTTCAAATCACAGTTGTTGAGTGCCTGACTGTCATTTTATGGTAGAACTAATCCCAGGAAAATATGGATGAGTTATACCACTTTCAGGTATTAAGCACAGGAAAATGTATGCACACAAAAACTGACCCTATGATATAAAATCTCAGCAGGTTACCACTTTTCTATTTAGCACATTCAAGAAATACTGCTCTGCTTTTGCACTGTGCTGGCTTGGGCTGGGGTAGAGCTTGGTTTCTTCACAGTCACTGCTTCGGGGCTGTGGTTTGGGTTTGTGCTGCAAGCAGTGTTCATAACTCATGGTGTGTTCATTATTGCTGAGCAGCACATACACAGAGTCAAGGCCTTTCCTGCACCACCCACCAGTGAGCAGGCAGGGAGTGCACAGGGAGCTGGGAGGGGACAGAGCCAGCACAGCTGACCCCAAGTGACCACAGGGATAGCCCATCCCACATGGCATCATGCTCAGCTGGGGGAAGGTTGGTGAGGGGCTGCTGCTCAGGAACAGGCTGGGCATTGGTCTGTAGCTGGTGAGCAGTTGGGGTTTTTTGCATCACCTGTCTTTTTGGGGTTCAATTTCTCTCTCTTTCATAATTATCTTTTCATTACAAATTCTTATTAATATTATTTTATTTTGGTTATTAAACTGTACTTAACCCAAGAGTTTTCTCACCTGTCCAATTCTCTTCCCCCATCCCACCAGGGGCAGTGAGTGAGCAGCTGTGTGAGGCTGAGTTGTTGGCTGGGGTTAAACCACAATGTACAACAACTTATTCCCTCTCAGTCTCTCCCAATCCTCCCTGCTTCTCTTCCAGTTCCACTCTACCTTTTGCTAACTATCTTCTTGCCTGTAACCTCCTGAACTTGAGCAAATTTGTCCAGACTGTTGTTGGGCTGGTACAAGACCATTATTTCTGGATTTATCCAAATGCATAGATCCTGATGCACTTCCCCACCTCTTCTTACCAGCCCTCTAACCATAGCATCTGACAGCACATTCCTGACTCTTGTTACACTTTGCTCCTTCCAAAATCTTCCACCTTTGGAAGGTAGAGAGTCCAATGCGCCGTTTCTGACTCCTTTTGCTTTCCTTTTTTGTGGATCTGACGATCCTAGTGACTCACCTCACACGTATCTTAGGGACAGTAAAGATCTGAATGTGGGGCAGGGAGGAAATTAAAACTTTGTGCAGGATGGCTAAGCCACATGGAGCAACCACTTACCAAGTGTGTTTCAAAAGCAAATTTGCTAGCAGGTGGACCAAGTGGATAACACAGAAGTTATATTTAGGGATTTAGAAAATGTCCTTACGTAGAAATAGGATCTTTGGGAATGCTCTTTTTCATGCATGCCTTGGATCAATGCTTTCATATGAGGATGAGACAAAGCACTTCGCTCAACCCCAAGCACAGCAGGTTGTGCCCCACATGCAGTGCCAGGGTACACACCTGCATTGGCAGCTCCCCATCTCAGGGGATAAATTACTCATTTAATTCCTGCCCACTTTGCCTGCACCATTCGGGTGCTGTGGCAGGTGCAATCCTTCAGATAGGATGTGCTGTCACGTCCTCTCTCCCTATCTGGTTTCTCATGTGTCAAAGTGATCATTTCTCATACTGCTGAAATACCTCCTGGTGGGGAACAGCACAGGTTTGGAGGCTGTTAGAGAGCAGGCACTGAGGCAGCTGTAACAAGTGACAGATTTTTATATTCACCCACTGAAGCACTATGTTAATGCATCATACATGGAGTTTGATGCTGTAATGGAAAAAATCAATGCCAGTATCACACTTCCACTACAAGTGAAATGGCTTGTTGTGTGCACCAGCAATTACACTTGTGTTTTACCCAAGGCTCACAGTATTTTTTGTGGAGCTTTTCTCACCATATATTAGTGATCTTGCCAAAAATGAGCCACAAATAAAGAGGGAAATATAGTGCTCAATTAAAAGCAACCCAAGCACAGTAATATAATTTGTGTGAGGCAAATTTACCAGCTGCAGTGGGTGTAATTCTCTGATGGATGGTCAGATTGACTGGTGTGTCTGTAGCTTCATCTAGGTCCAAATGTTGGAACTAATCCTGAAGTAAGGTACACATAGGGAGATGCTCTGAGCCCACCTGAAGGCTCATCACTTGTGATTTCTACCTTCACACCCCACCTTGGGAGGAGAATTCAGCTCTATGCTATCAGCTTTGACATGCCAGCAGTACTGCCAAAGGGCTGCATATCTCAGAGTGGCCTGGGGGGCTTCCCTGCCAAACTAAGAGTAGAAGTTTGGCCAAATGTGCCTCAAATCTATCAACTTAATTTCACAACTGCAGGTCAGTTTTGCTAATACTTGTAACACACCATTCTATATCTGGTGAGAGTAATGAGGTCTTGGCTAATGCATCATTTAATGCTGTTAAAATTTTGCTGAAACTGCCAGGCTGGTATTTTTTGTTGTTGTTTGTTGTTTTTAGCAGCGTGAACATCTTGGGTTTGCTTGAGTGAGATGAAGAATTAGATCCTGCTAGAATAAAATTTAAAGAGTTTCTGAAATTGAAAAAACAGCGCTAAGTTAGGTCTTTTCAATACAAACCAATTCAGGTTATTATTGCATGAATATCCTCTCAAGAGAAAATATAAATGGAAAACATATATTTAAGATAAATCTGCTCAGATATTCAGCAAAACAGATGTGTTTTTGCTTTTACATCACACAGCCTGTTAGAGCTGGGGTGACTAAAACACCCTGCAGAACCGTGACTTTGCCTACACAACCTCGTGTCAGAGCCTGCTCAGATCTGCAGTGGGAGCTACCCTGGAGCTTGGTCTGAAGGCTCTGTCCTGTCTCAGCATGGAGGCTGCAGCTATTTATTCCTGAGGTTGCCAGTAGCATCTCATTTTCTCCTAGAGGGGTCTTCAGAGGAAGCCAGGTACTTACCAAGCCAAGCTTTCCAGAATGAAGGGTGCTGAGGGAATGCACACAGCATGAGGAGCCAGAATACATTAGCCAGAGGCCAGATACCAAGGATATAAAGGAAAATAAAAAGGTGGAGGGAATTTTGCCTGTTGGAAACAGGTCCTTAATGAATATGCTAAGATTTGATACAGCAAAGATCAATGACTTCTTAAAAACACAGACCATTTATGTAGATAACATCAGGTATAATACAGGGGAAAACACCACAAACAGCTGAGAAGGCACCTCAGAGAGTGTTGAAGGGTAACTCTCTTATTTCGAATAGCATGTAACACTAGTTCTCAAAAAAAAAAGGAAAAGGAAAAGCAGGTCAAATCTGGAAAACCAGTAAGAAGGTCTCAAAATGAAAGAGTAATGCCTCTAGCAGTGAGGTGTCAGTAAGAGCTGAAGTGTGAAGTTTTGCTGTTTCTGCAGGTTGAAACTTCTTTCTTAAGGGAGGGGGAAAGCAGATTTGCTTTAATGCAGAGTCCTGTGTGATCCCAGGGGAGGCTGGCTGCCCATTACCCATGGCTGACATGCACTGTCAAATTCTGGTGGATGAGAAACCTGCTCACATTATTTCCTAGTTAAATCCTTTATTATTCCTTTTAGAAAAAGGTGGTCCTGGCATTGTAACATCAGCCCCGTACCAAATGTCTGCACTGAGGAATCATTTCACAGATACTGTTTTTCAGAACAGTCTACAGATAAAAAATGTGGGCTCAAAATGAATCCTTACAGGATATGCACTAAGTGGATTCATGGCTGATCATTCACATTTACTGCTGTCTCCTGAGGGGCTGCTGCTTAACGAGCTCACCGGATGGCATGGCTAATTTGTAAGTCAGTGTTTCAGCTTTGTCACTTACAACATGCAGCATCTTTTTATGCAGCAAGAACATCTTTAATTTACATACTCAACATCATCAAGCTGTTCAGGTGTGACCATGCTATAAAACTGACATGATTCTAGTACAGCTTTGTGTAAACATTATTTATTTATTTATTTGCTATATCAGCCTATGTCAGCACAAAATAAAAGCAGGCAGAAAAGACACATGAATCTTCTTTAGCTTAAAAAGCAGTCACAAGAATCTTTTTCCTGCAAAGACCATATAGGCTGTAAAGCAGTATTTTATGTCTACATATCTGGTTCTTGCAGTCTTTTCCAGTGATTTACAATGCCAATTATGGTAGAATTGGACACATGGAATGGCATCATTGGGGATGATGAAGGTCTGCAAGCTTTGTTTAAAGCAAAGGTGCTTTAAGCAACACAGCAGTTAGATGTTTGTTTTCCAAGAAAAACCAAAATGTATAGCTTTCTGCACCCAAATTAAACCAAAGCCTCAAATCAAACAAAAGCAATTCATCACCAGAGCAAATATAATGATGAAATAATTTTTCATATGCATGCACAGAGGATATCAGAGTGATCAATTTGCATATCCAATTCTGAAATAGGATTCCCATGTGACTAGCTGGTTTTGTTGCAATCTTTTGTTCCATCTACAGGAGCCTCCACCTGTGCTCCTGCCAGCTGCAATAGGCTGTTACACAACTCAACACATGTCCCAGTTAGGCCCTAAAACTGGTTTCATCCAGCTCTCAAGATTTCATTTCTCTTGAGAAAATAATTTACTACTTGTGATGTGTACTTAAGGCTTCTGGTAATGTCCTGTGCCTTCAAGGCCCTGCTGACATCGTGTTCTGTGCTCCTGGTGGCCTGCTCTGTATAGCCCTGCTTTTCTTCAGTGAACTTCAAGGCCTGGCTTCCTGATAAAATAACTCATGTTCCAGTAGCACAATGTGTACATCCCACTCTAGGGTCACTGGATAGTTCACTGTACAGAAATAGTGGTCTGTTAGGATGTGCATAAAGATAAGCAGAGAGATATAAATAGATACAACACTTTCTTAATGTTCTGTTATTAATATATCTTCGTTATGGCAATATGAGTGCTGTGTTATCAAAACTGCTTTACAACAGATGCAAACTTTTAAGCAGGCATATGGGTTGATACAGTCTAGAGAGCTCTTTGAAGTCAGAGGGTGAATGATCAAACCAGCTTAACTTTAAATCCTCTCAGAAAGCACACAGTTTTTGGAATCTAGCAACTGCAGTTTGCTTTAGAATGATGAGCTTTTAAAAAAAGCTAAATCTAAAGGAAAATGTTATTACTGTCTCACCATCTATTTTTCTTTTTACTCTTACACATACCTCATATACCTCTCTGTGGCTTGGAACATGGGTTTGTTCACTGCCTGTCCAGAGCTCAACAACAGGATGCCAGATTCACAGCTATTTACATTGCTTGACTCCCACTGCCTGCCTAAATGTCAATTATAACGAAACAGAAGTAGAAACATGGTGGGGAGATCTTTTTGAGTGAGCTTTCTAGATTACTGTGTCTATTTTTCACAAAGGTTTGTCATCTTTCATCACAGTGTCCAGTAATCAGCCTTATCCATCTTTTGGTATTTGCCATCAGCAATCTGTTCAGATTATAATCAGCTCTTAATCACTAAATTGTATCCATTTTAAACATGCCTTTTTTATTGATAAGAAAAGGATGTTTAGGCTGAAATGAATGCACACAGAGTCCTTCAGAACACGTCCCTAGTTTGGGATGCTGCATTATCCCTCCCTGCCAGTCCCAAACAGCCTCTCTGTGACTAACACTGCCATGGCCTGATTTACACACAGATTTAGTATCTGCAACTCATTACCATATTTAAACTTCTGGGTGGCTCAACTCCTTTGAGAAATTGGACCTAACAGGATTCTACACAGAAAAATATATAAGTACCCATTAACCTGTAGCAATTTACCACAGCATTTATAAAGATATGAATAATGTGCAGAGTCATGCACATCTTACTAATGCAGACTGAATTATTCATTGCAAAGCTGGGCAATATTTTTATCAAATACTTATTATGGATAAATATTTTCCTTATTCAGTACCTTGATATATGTTTGAATAACACTTTGTAAATAATTCTTTATGCAAATGTTGCACTGGAATATTAGCACTTTCTTCCTTTGAATAGTTATTTCCAAATCAATTTCCTTTGTGTTATTTATTCATTCCAAATAAATAAATGGTATTCATGGAGCTTGTTTCTTTCTAGGCTAATAAACAGACTTGGTATTAGCCTCCAAGTACATGTAATATCAGCTTCAAACATGCAAGCTCTTGCACACAAGGATCTCTATGCCATCACAATATTTCTGGCATCAACATGGAGATAAAAGAAACACAGGAAACCAAGGAAAAGTGACTCAAAAGTTTGAAATATGAAGTCATTGCATATATATTACTTGATACCAATTGATTCTAATGACTGTCATTTTTTATGTTGGTTTTGATCTTTTTGATTTTTTCTTCCTTTAATGCTTGAATACACTCAATCTCATATTTTCTGGTCTATTTGAGATTGACCAATTTATATTTGCTTACAATTAGTCCCCAAATTCTGATCAAATGCTGCTTTTGCAGGACTGTAAATACACAAACTCCATAAATAATTCTCCAGCCATGCAAATATTCTCCAAGACTTAACCCCAAGGCATGCAGGTGCTACTTTCATCTCCTTTCCATTAATTTTCAAATATAAACACACCATCACCATGAACAAAATTCACCTTTGTCATGAGTGGTGAAAACAGGATAGCCCTGGCATTTTGTGGTGCAAAACCCTGTGGACAGCCTGTCCTTCCTAAGTTTCAGGGACAGTATTTCTTCTTTTATAGACAAGATGTGAAGGAAAATGTGGCCAGTGATTGCCAGCTCCTGGAGGCACAGGCTGGCTTGTGTCCATAATGATCAGGGCTCCTTCCCTCTCAGAAAGGTCACACACATTACAGGCTGGCCCTTCTTGTGAGACACCATCATTACCATCATCTTTACTGTTATTACTGCTGCTATGGTAATGCCAACAACAAAGAGCTGGCTTTTTTCACGTGCACCGTGTGAAATAATGTGGAGGCTTTTACAGGTCATGCTGCTGGCCTGGGGTGGGGTGTGCAGGAACCTGGGGCCTCTGGGGTGACACTGCCAAGCTGCTGGGGAGCCACACCCGGCAGAGTTAGGAGAGACACTGCAAAATCCTGCTCCTGAGTCAAACGGAAATGCTGGTGCAGGTGCACCCTACAGTGAGTGCACAGCTGTTACTCTCCTGCAGCAGATCAAGCTCCCTTCTGCTAGAATGAAATGCTACTTAAAAAATGCTTCTGGCTGCAAATTGGCATTCCTGCTTCCTCCCAGTAATGAGGCTCTGACAAACCATTTACTAGCATTACAATTTACCTGTACTCAGCTTTGCACTTACATTTGCTGGTCACTGCAGCTGAAGCAAAAGAAAATAAACGCACTGAACACAGGCACACGTTACTTAAATATAATGTACATTACTATGTTGTCCTCAAAATAAATAAGAAAAACAGCAAATTCACAGAACAGGGTCCCTGTCTACTCTACCAGCTACTTAAAAGTCTGTTGTGATCTCTGATCAGCCAGATCAGAGTCAGATATTTATGACTTTTTAAATTTTTGAACATAGAAAAATGTACTTTGTAACTACTTTTAAAAGAAAACACTGGTGTGTCAAGAAAGAAAAAATAGTAGCAGCCCAGGATGGAAATCCCAGGTGATGGAGAGAGAAGAGATTAGGATAGGATCCTGTGGTCCAATGACAGCCAGAATAAATGGTGATTATCCAGTTCTAGTTTAGGCAATTTTCCATTCACCTATATCATGTCTTTTAGAACAATAACCATAGGAATTATTTAACATTTTTATTTACTGCCACTTTCCTGCTTACAGATGAAGGCTACAGCAGTTACCACTATGAAACAGGACCATATGGCTTCAAGATCAGAAACAAATTTGCTAAACCCTGACTTTATTATATTAATTCCCATCTTGATAATGAAACACCAAATGAGAACAGAATTCAGCCTAAGAGATGAGGTGTCAGAATAATTTTATATCTTGTCACTAGGTAATGACTGTAATGGTATCTCTTACTTAGGTACCTTCATTAACAACTTAATGGTGAGAGCATGTTTTAGTGATTGTGAATACTCCATGTTCTGGGGCAAAAGATTAGCCTAATGAGGAGAGAGCCAATTTCCTGAAGAAGTGCCTTATATAGTTCCTGCTTTTAAAAGAACAGTAGCATGGACAATTTATCATTACAAGGTATGAAAACACTTAACTTCATGGTTTGGTGCATTTATAGCCCTCCAGCACAGGGGAGAGAGATTAATAGATTTTGCTCACATGGTAAAATATGTGGAAATCTGTTCTTCCAAATCCTTTTGCTCAGCAGAGAAACATTCATTACCAGGAGACTGGGTTCAAAGAGCAAGCTATCACTTAGCCTCTCAGTCACTTCATGTTTCTCTACATGTTTATTATGTTTTTAGGCACCTTTGAAAATGTGGCCCACAGACACCCAAACCCTGTGAATAGAGCTTTGCTAAATGCTCATATCTTTCAAATACAATGTACTTTATTTTGTTATAAGCAAGTAGCTTTAACTTTAGTGGTCAAGAAACAATGGCAATAACAAAATCTCAAAGCAACAGTGCTGCAATCTTTAGCAGAAGTAAAGAATCTGCAGCAAGGAACAACCATGAACATTATGTCATCTCATCCATCCTGCCAGCAAATGATGTTTCTCTACAGCCTTGGCAAGCAAACCTGGTAATTTGGCTTGCCAAAATAAAAACTGGCAATAGCCTTGATACCTGATGTGCAAAGAAAAGAACTGAGTACAAATCTAGTATTTACTTTGTCTGCATCTTTTTCAGAATTGAAGCAGAAAGGCTTCAGTGTCCTTGAATATTCATCCCCAGGAAAAAGCTGAACTAAATTTGCTGTCTTGGTACTTCACAGTTCATGCTATCTTGCATTTTTCCAGTAAGTTTAAGTAGAAAAAGTTCTACAGGGAAGCTTTAATTTTCTTTTCCTATTTGTTAAATATAAGATACACTATTTACCAGCCTACATTTGCAAGTTATGACAAGCTTACCATAACATAAAAAGACTGTGAGTTTAGGGAACTGAGATTTAGCACATTAAAAGATTATAGTTTTAGACAGTCTCAAGCTCTCTTACTGTTCTGCAACAAAATCCTTCTGTCTCTGAGCTCTCAAGCTAGCAACTCTTTTCCAATGCAGCCATTCTGCTTCTTGTTGACTCTGAACAACATACTTGCACAAAGAAAGGATTCTGTCTGTCTAAAAAACTATATCATGTTAGTGGTCCTCTGTTATACAAGAAAGATCAAAAAAGCTGGGCAGACCTCAGACAAACATCTCCAAATAGAAGGTATCCTCACATAGGAGTGAAGTTACATGAGATACTTGGAAATCTGGACAGCAGCAACCAGTTTGGGGATGAATACTTAACTGGACAAAATGCTTTTCCCTATAATATTAGTTTTTGTTAACGCCAGTTACCAAACAAACCAGACCAAATATGGGATCTTTAGGTGATGGTGCACAAAACCCATTCTGCTTTGAGGTCAGGGGGACTGGGATGGTGACTGCCACTCTCCCCAGCCCAGGCTGGGCTGGCACACAGCACTCTGAAAATCCAGGTAGGAGCCATGGCCACGATGTGGCAGCTGCTCCCCTGCCACCTTGGGGAGACAGCCAGTGCTGTGCTGCTTTGGGGAGACAAAAAGGCATCCCTGGAAGGGCTCCTGTATTGAATATAAACCTGACAGGCTTATAGATCTCAGGACCAAATCCAAGGAATACAAGGAGATGTATAAAATATGCATTATTTGATCCTTGTTAACTAGCAGACCTTTCTGTCTAGATAAGCTTAGCTTTCAGGACAGTCAGACTGACTATTTGGGGCTCTTATGACCTTATGGTGGGATAAATTAATGTAACTGCTGATTTCAGAGGAGCTGTTGCAATTTAGATGAACTGAATTTCTTGTTCATAATTAAAAACTGTGACTTGCTTCTAACATACACACACATGGAAATGTAATTTCAGTATTTTACTGGAAAATAAATGTTATAAGTGATTTGTATCCTACAGACTCACAATAAATGTGTAAAAAAATGAATTGATATTGCATTATTTTCAACTAAATCTTCCTTTTTATAATCCCTAAGATTACATGAGCTATAGCACCACATATTCTGACTTCACTCCTACCCTGTCACTTGTGGTTATGAAATATCAGAGTTCTCAAATACCAAATAATTAATTGATTGTGGGAAATCTGAACCAAAAAAAAAAAGTCCAATATGAAGCTGCTGTTCTCAGAGAATCAATAAGAAACAGAAAATGTTTAATCTATGTCCACAGAAGAAAAATGTCTGAATAAAAGCATATATTCAATTTTACCATTCACCAGAAGCACTTGTCCCTTCTGATGCCCCTGCTTCAGTTCTTAGCTAACTCCTACCCATTTATGGTGACTGCCAGTAGATATTCTCACACATCTGTATTATTCCACCACAAATAGTACAACCATGTTAATTTTAATCACCTAAAGAATTCAAAAACATAGTGCTTGTTGCTAGGGTTATACAATAAGGCTTTTCTACAAAAAGGGATGCTTTGCTGTGATTTCTTGAATTAGTAAACAAAACAATGATCAGAAAATGAATACAATCATTTTAATGGAAATTCATATTCTCCTAGCAAAAAGCTGCTTTTGAAGACTAAGTGGTCAAGGGATGCCAATCAATGAGAATCTGGCTCAGAGACAGAAAAAAGACAGAAATATTTGGTAATTTTTCTACATCATATAAGCTTGATTGCAAAATACTCCTATGTACTATAATAAAATCAATGTTTTTCTATATTTATTAATGAATGAGTAATGAGAGAGTAGAGAAAATAACCATTTTGTAGGCAGGAAAAAGACAAGAGAAAAAAACCTCAGTAGAATTTTACAAAACTAGAGAGTGGCTCTGTTGATGAAAATCCCCATAAAGTCATATATTAAAACACACTGCAGACCTGAAAGGGGGTATTCACCCACAATATAGGTTTAAAAATCCTGCAGGATTGCATTTGTATCTGATCAGGGAAGCCAGCAGGCTCTGCTCTCCAGAGGCTGCAAATACACCCCCCACAGTCTGGATGAAGGCCTTGGGTCAACCTAGCATTGCCATATTGATCAAGATGTCAGGTTGCCCAAATATTTTCTTCTCTTTCTTATCTTCTCACCAAAACCAAACTGAGATCTCCTGTGTTATAGGCATTTTCTGTAGCATATTTCAAAATGATGCAGAGTAAGCACAAACTGAGAGCTGCCTGGAAATAATAGACATATCAAGCCTCCAGTACCATTTCCTTGGCCAACAGATACCACAGAGTAATAGCAGTGCTGTGCTGATCATTTTTTTCCATTATTGACCTAACAGAAATTTTTAGGGCCAGAACACGGTAGGCACCTTGGAACTACCCTATTTTTTGAGTGGCAAACTTGGCACAAATAAAAGTCTTGCCTCTTAGAGAAGGGTCACTCAGTTCTTTCTGAGGGACCAACATCTGGGCTGCTAAAGAGCCAAAGCTCCATGGCAAAAAGAAAATGGCTCAGTTGGCAAGACAAGACACCTGCTGTATAGACCTTACACCAGGCTTTATGCAAAGCCAGTTTCTGGCCAAACCCTCTTGACACAAATGGCACCCTGTGGTAACTAAATAATTCAGAGTTGTCACAATGTGGACACTCCATTTTGGTCCTATTAATAGACAACAGCAACCTTGGGCCAGACTCTCTTCCCCTTGGTTTGACTCTCATTAATCAAGCCCCTGAGCTAGATACCAGTGTTCACACCAGCATGGCCTTGGCACATAAAAATCCAGGATTATACATGGCAGATGTAACATTAGGGGAACCAAAGAATCTCAGCCTGCAACTCAGTTCAGCCTGTTAATTCCAGGAAAAGCAGCCATGTCCTCAAAGTCTTTGTGCTTTGCTGAATTCCTGAAAAAAAAGTTCTCTTTCAGAGAGAATGTCCAGTGTTATCCCCACTGGGCAGGAGTTACTCAGGCACATATGCTCATCACTGATTTGCTGCCAGTGCTCGTGTGACTGCCTGCCTGCCAAGAGGGACACACAGTTCACATCTGACACACAGGGGATGACCCTGGATGTTCCCTGCCTGGCAAACCACTGCTCTTTGGTCCACAATATTATTTATTATCATCAGAAACAGGGCAGGGGAAAACTTCTGAATTTGTGATTTTCCTTAAATTATTTATAGGGACATTGAGCAGAACAGAGTAATTTTTCAGCTAGGGAATCACTGTTTCACAGCTGACAGCCCGTGAACCCATCCACCAACTGCAGGGTGGAAAACTTTTAATAGCTGAGTTACAAAACATGATGAGTTTATGACGGCATGATGGATGCACACATTAAATGCCAAAAAAGTAAAAAACAGCTACGAAGTTGTCTGTATTTTACACATTGCTTTTCATGGAACCTGTTCATGCAATAGGAAATCTATATTGCATGCTCTTTGATAGCCTGCATAGAAACTAACCTAAAGGAAATTACCAAGTATTAAAAAGTAACGTAAAGATGGAAAATTGCAAAAGACACACAAGGTGATAATATTTCTGTCCCAAAGTCTATAGAAAGAGGATTTTTGATCATAATGAAAAAATTTAGCAGTCTTTCTGCTCTCCATAACCTATTTAGTAGCAATGAATGTGTTGGTTTGATTTTTTTTGTCCTAGGAAATCAGTATAAAAGAAAACCCAAGGCAAAATAAGAGTTGAGAAGGAGGCAGAGGGGATGCTGTTCCACACTGCTGAAGATAATCTGTCCAAGGAAAACCCGATTAGTGCTTTGTGGTTAGGTCATCCACCTTGTGGGATTACTTGGTTTCAGTTCCTAATTTGCTAAGGAATTAAACACTTTCCACATTAGCCATAACGAATATGATGCAAATTTTCCTTGGATTGCATGATACAAGCATCCCAGGCCCCTTTCTTTTAGACCTACCATAATATTCCCTCTGTCTCTTCCTCTTCCAGAGCCACAATTCTTAAATTTCCTCCTGCACCAAAACAAAGGGATCCCCTTCATCAATTCGTGCCTGCAACCCCCTCTTTCATATAATCTCCAGGAGATTATGGTTTAAATCTACAAATCATAAGCCTGAAGAGACGATTTAGCACAGATCTATATCCTCAACATGCACGCTAGCATGTTACACAACACAGTGGGCACAATGTCACCCCCTCCAGCCATGAAAGGACATCCCAGACCCGGTGGAAATGGGTTTGATCCCAGCAGTGAAGCTTTGGGAGGCTCAGAGCACAGAACAGGCTGATCCCCTGCACAGATCCAGCAGCAGTGACCACAGGGCTGAGCAGCAGCAGGGCTGGGTCACTTCCAGACCCTCTCTGCATTCTGCTCACCAAGCAAGCAGAGGGGCTCGTGCTGGGGTCATGCACCTTTCCTAACTCCCAACCTGTCCCAAACATCAGCCATGCCTCCTGCTGCTTTTAGGCAAGCACCTCTGTTGGATTTGGCCATCAATATGGGCTCTCTCTATACCATTCAAAGCAAAATTCAGTAGAAAATCTTTAAGATTAAAATCAGAGCAACACCATGAAAGAAAACTAGTGCATAGTAGTTCTGCTCTTTTCCAAAAGCTTTCATAGTTTCAGCTGAAGCCAACAAGCATCCAACACTCATAAAAAATCAGCTAAGGAGCAATTATTTCACACCAGACATCCCACTGGAGAGTCCAAGGTGATGATGTTCAGTAAAAGGAAAAAAATTTGGACATATCTGATCCTGGAACATGCACATACACATTTTTGCAGAGTTCAAAGCTGCATCAAATTCTCTTTCAGCCTCAGAATACAAGAAACTCCAGAGACAGCCATGGTATAATTTGGGAAATCTGTGCTACAGGTAAACTTCCCTTTGGTATTTCCATGTAACACTTCTCCAATGCAAGCACATTTTTTATCTGGATCAAGGAAATAATAAATATGTGTGCCAGCTGAACTGCTTGTTCAAAACATGGCATCACATTTGCTTACTTTTTTTCTGCTCAGTGCATTAAGTGGAAAAAAAGATCTGGTCACCACGTGACTCTAGCAGAAAATGTACCTTTTTTGATTCATCTACTGTGAGGTTTCAGCAAGGATTTTTTTCTTTAATACTAACTGAAAGAAATCCCTTATATGTAGAAAATCCCAATTACTCTTGTTCTCATTCGGGTCTCAGATAATTTCCATGGCTCTACATATCCAGCTCTGCTGCTGGAAAGTAAGAAAAAAATTGAATGAGGTGTTTTTACAGTTCAATTTGCAATTGCTAAAGCATGACTTCAATTTGCAACACATAAATTATCTTCGGGCCAGAAAAGCAAGAAAAAACCTTTGCTTTTTTTACCCGCTTCACAGGTGTAAAGCCATCATACACAAGTTTTCATCCTGCCACCTGCAACTGTGCCACAGCTGTCTTCAAATATGATACATGCAAACACGACTAGGATCTCTAAATTGTGATTGTAAAAAATTGCCTGAATTTATAACTTCCATAAAATGATGGATTCAGCATTTCCTTTTATAAGGTGCTGTCATGCTTAATGAAAACTTCAATAAAAAGTTTGTCTGGCTCCTGACTTGACTTTTTCAATATTCAGTATGATATCTTTAAGTTAAGATGAAGAATGTGGAAATCAAAGGGAAATAACTATCAGGGGATGAACACAATTTTCCAAATTGCTTGAAAGAATATATAAAAATAATAATCTTTGGGATCACTGGCTTTTATTTTCCTATGGCAACTTTTAACCATCACAGGCATATAATAAATGTCTGCACATTAAGAATTTATGTGTGCTGCCTTAGATGAGCATAATTCTCAACTATTATTAATGAGGAACTGTAAAACACACTTCAAGTTTTATGCCTAAATTACATGAAGTTTCCAAAAACCATAAATACATCTGTCTGTGGGTATCTACAGAGAATTATATAACATGCTTTTAAAAACACAGTCACTGAGGCAGTGAAACTCATCCCAATGAGAAAAGATCTTACAAAGAAAACTTTCTACAGAGTAATTCTTACCCTGCTCTGTTGTCTGAAATATTTATATAGGTGCTTCCAGTCTAGTCAGAAAACAAAGGATAAAAAAATGGGGGAAATTTTATTTTTTTTTTTAAACCATGCTTGTTATTTACAACATGTCATGATCTTAATTTTCAATCTTGCCTGAGAAATTGATCCAGTATTTCATTGTATAGTAATTAAGAATCAATGTAGCTTTATAATAGGAATGCAGATTATAGTTTTATTTTACTTCCACATAAGTCTCTTAATAGCTACAGTGGTGTAATTTACTAGTTTTCACTTCTAAAATTCCAATTCTGATTTTTGTATCATAAATTATGGCTTCAGTCATAGCCAATTCCCTTTGATATTGACAATTACATTTGTGGTAAGAGAATTCTGCAAAGTTCCATTTTCTCTGGCTGGAAACAAGCAGCAGCATGGATTTTTTGGATCATATCTGGTAGAGCCAGTGTGGTATTGAATTGCCACGTGTTGCTTAGTGCAAGTTGGAGAGGGAACCATCAACACTGAGCTTTCAACTCCTGTAACTCAGGGGCTGCTCCAGTGAATTCTGCAGTGGCAGAGCAGCAACTGCTTCCAGGGCAAAGGGGCACTGAAGAGGAATTGGTTTGGGTAAGGAGGCTGAAGCAGAAAATTCCTGTTACCTGGAATGGCCCTACACACAAAGAACTGGGAAGGGATGGAAATGTGCTACTTGAGGATGCACTGAGCAGATAACCCAGAAATCAGATGCAGCTGGTTACAGGATGTATTGCAATTCTTGTGCAGTATACATCTCTGTAGCAACATCAAGACTGAGAGTGTGTAAGGAACATGGGACTAATTTCCTTGGATTTGCCTACACTTTTCTTCCTCATTCCAAAACCCTCATCCTTGCAAGAAAATATTTTGTAAAAAGTAAGTGTTCTTTTCAGCAGACAAAACCCAACCCTCGGCTGCTGCTCAGTGGCAGATGATTAAAACCATCTATAAAGTCTAAGTGTAACTGGCAATATAAGTGACATAAGAGCCCACAATTCTCAAAGCCAGCACATGGATGTGTCTGAGCTAAGTCAACACCAGTACAAGCAGCTAATAGCACTACATTAATTATAATTGCTCAACTTACCATACCTCACCTAGCCAAAAGTATATGAAATACCCTGCCATTTTCAGGAACAGGAAACATAATTTCTAAGGGCTTAAAGGGAATAGCAGCACATCTTAAAAGTGACAGAAGCAAATTAAGATCAAAAGTGAACTGGGTGCCATAGACAGCAAATAAGAAATACACCTTTTAAAAAGTAATGCTAAATGGAAATTTCAAAAGTAACATTAAATTCTTTTCTTGTGGAAAAAAAAATAACCACAATGCCTATTTTTCATGTAGTCAAAAGCATTTTTCCCTGAAAAAACATGTAGACTAAATGTAGTCAAACACAGGAGAATTGAAGCTGCTGTAGTCTTTGGCAGATAACTACTGTAGGAAAAAGTAGGAGGTGCAAATGAAAGTGCAAGCAGCAAGTGAGCATTTACAAGTCCACAAATCTTGCTTAAGCAAGCTAAAGCAGCTTGTAGGATGAATCAGCAGAGGCAATTAGAGTTAACAGAGCAAGGGGAAACAGAGAATGAAGAAACAACAACATTCCCACTGGAAAATTTCCAGCATATGACAGAAACAAAGCTTCCAGAGGTCAGCAGGTCTGCACTGAACCACTAAACAGTTACTGGATAAAAGTTGTTTGGATACTGCATTTCCTTTCTTCGTGTTCACTCCACAAGAACTGCAGGAACTGTGAACCTGGGATCACACTCACGATGTCTTATGTTTTCTAAATACTCTTAGTCACCTTAATGAGATCTGCTGTTTTGCAAGACTTCTACAAAAGTGGTTTTGCCACACACAAAGGAGGACACAGCTTCAGCTTCACCTGTTACTCATTTATATTGAAAGAGGCTGTTAACACCTTGACCATACTAACAAGGTAATGCTCCTGCATAGCAAAGTAGAAAGTGATTCTGAGAAATCAGGTCAGGACTGGAAAAGGGACCAACTTTCCAGATGATGGAAGTTCAACCATAGGAGGGAGAAAAAAATCCAAACAAACCTAAACAGGAAAAAGTTCTCCAGTAAGATTGATTTGGGGGGCATTTTTCAAAACAAGAAGAAAGCATCACAAATTCTTCCAGCAGTATGTCTTTCCTACAGAAAAACTAAGGTAGGAGTCAAAAAAATATACATCTGGGTTGGCTGTGTTTATCAAGGTGCATTTTTGGATACAAAACTGAGTTTTTAAGAACACTCTCTCAAATTTGAGACCTGGATAGATTTTGGCAAACTTGGTCTTACTAAGGATAGTAAAAACTTCCAACTGCAGAGATATTTTCAGTGTTCATTTCTGGCTATGAAGCTCAAGAGTTTGGCTTGTACTTTTCCAGATAGGAAAACCAGACTGATTTCTGGCTAAATTTTAGTAATTTCCTCCACTTTATGGACTTGGCAGTTTGAGCAGCCTGAATATACTCACTTCAGCTTAGCAAACCAATATATTCTCAGTGAAAAAATGCCCAGCAAAACATCCACAAGCCATTTTTCAGTGCTTTCAGTTTGTCTAACAAACAGAATAATGATGCTGTTTTTCTGTTCTTAAGTCTGGTTTTGACAACAACCAAATTTCTCTCTTCCTGAAGGTGTCTTCCTTATTCCAAGAGCTTGTCTTCCTACATTAGCATTCTTCTGCTTGGAAAGGCATTCTGCCTTTCAATAATATGCACTTCCAGCTGAGATGAGTGAAATCAGGGAGGGATTAGATGCATGGATAGCAGATTGTCTGCAACTTACTAATTTTTGTATTAATGTAATCACACTTTGTACACGGAAGCTTTTAATGAAGAGGAGCAGATAACAGTTGCAGGATGCAGCCCACATACTGCACATAGCTGTACTCACCCCTTGATGGATCCTCTGCATTTGTCCCTCTGGTGAAAGCCACCTGTGTGTCAGTCATGGTGATTTGATTCATACATTCAAATTCACACCCCACCCATGCAAGGCACACTTTGTCACTGTGATTGCTTCACAACTGCTACAGCCAAGGGCAAAACGACAGCAGTAGGCTCTTCCCAGCATCACCTCTCCCAACAGCATCAGCTTTCCCTGCAGGGCAAGAAGCTCCACAGCTCTGCAGTCAGCTCTCTCACCATCTTATCTGTCAAATTCTGGAAACCACTTTAATGTGAAAAGGGGTGATAGTAGTGCTTTACTGTAATAAAAAAGGCAGTTTTCTAAAGGACCACTACACTTCAACTGAACCCCTCTGGGCAAGTCCACATACTTTACTCCAGTGCCACCTGGGTGGAGATTTCCCTCTCTCTGAAGCTCCTGCTTCCTGTGAACTGCTAGAGAAGCCAGATGCCCCATAGCAGCTGATTCAGGAATTGCTGTAATCAGATAACTTCTGCAGCTTGTTTGTCTTCAAGAACACTGTCTAGCTCTCAATTTGCTCTTTTCTGACAACTTTATGTTTTTGATCATTAACAAGCTGAAGGTATCTCCACAAGAAACTGCAATTTTTAGGATAAAGAAATATGGGAGTCAGGTCCTGAAGTACATTTCTTGCACTTCAGTGGGAATTCTGACCAAAGCACCTTGGTGACTCATCTTTTGCAGTATCACCCACTAAAGCTTTAGGTAACAGCAAGAATTACATTTATATAAAAAAAGAAGTTAAAAGGATTATTTTCTTTTCAGTTACCTAGAACATTCAGGATAGTAACACAAATAAACAGTCAGGCAAATCCCTCTTTAAGCTAGATTTCATCTAAATTTAAACTAGCGACTCATTTTGGTGATTGGCTACTCATATTTCTTCATCCTTTAATCACTTTTCCAAACAGAGAGCTTCATAGTACCCTTTTTTATGAGAGCTCATTATTCCACTGACACCTCTGCTTTTACAGTTTCTAGACTTAGGCTTCTTTTATCCACATCTCCTAGCAATTCCTTTTAGCTTAACATTTTTTGTTGCTTTTCTACGCAAAAATTGGTATAAAGTCTGCCTTGTCTGAGTAGCAAAAGACAAGCCAGTTAATACTAAAACAAGTCCTTCAAATTCCTCAGATTTTCATCTTCAGAGCTGGGGGAGGCTGTTCACTGACACGATTTACAAACTGATCTGTTTGGCCTTTTTGGGGCCTCAGAATGAACTTGCTTTTCCACGTCAGCCCATTCCCTGCATGGAACACTGCCACCTTTAATTCTAGGGTGCTTGCTCCTAGTGAACTCTCAAAACCAGACCATTTTCATCAGTGATAGTTCTACTACAGAAAAACATCTGCAGGACAATAAAAGACTTTTTATGAGTACTGTCATGGCCGTGTTTGAGTTGTGCTGTTCTTACTTGCTAAATAGCATAGGTGATCTTGCAAGCAACAATTACCTGGTAACACACACACACAAAAATCTTTTCCGGGACAACCTGCACATTCCAAAAGTTCAGTGAAATCTTACTTAGCAGTGATGATTGCAATTCCTGTTTTCCCTATATTGACAGTATGACACTGAGTTCAACCGTATAGAGATGGAGGTGTGTAAGCCTTGGCAAGAATCTGTCTTTGGAAAGAAGGGGCTTCTGTCCTAATGCAAGCCAGCCCTTCCTTACCAACACCAACGTGCCACAGCAAGTTCAAAGAAGGGTAAATGGGACACAGGATTTATACATGCACAGAGCTTCTTGGAGAATCCTGCTGTAAGAGTCAAGTGAAGTGCACAACTGCAAAATCCATTAGCATCACTGGGGCTTTACAGCCTGAGAATGTCAAATAACCACACTAGCTGCAGGCATCTTGATGAAAAGCAACAGTAAGGAGTGGTAAAAGACAAGTAGGTTACTTTAATTTCATTTTGTTTAAACTGCTACTTGTTATAAATCTCCAAGAAGGCCTTGATTTCCTCTCTGCACACTTCATGCAGCAACAGATCCTTCAACCACATAAACCAAGTGGTAAACCAAGCTCTCTGAGAATATTTTATGGAGTTTGGACTTGTCTGAAGGAGTAATAGGAGGATGATCTGAACTCACAGGCTATATAAACCAGGAATTATATTCCAGTCTTATGTCACTAATCTACCAATAAATTTCTGTGATGTCTTATATTTGATTTACCTGGAAGACAAGTAAAAAAAAAACTAGCCCAAAGCTTTTAAAGACCCCTGCCTAAAGGTAAAGTCTCTTTTTATTCCACAGACCAGGAAATTTTAGCAAACTCTTTCACAAAGGACACAAAAACAATAGCTTTATGCCTTACAGTCAGAAAAGCACCAGAGAGGCATCAGATAATTGGTGATGTTTTAGAAGCACATGGCACAGATTACTTCAACAGAAACTCAAACATCTCACATGCACAGCTTCAGCAATGGAAAACAACAGCAGTGCTTCAGAAGCCAGAATATCCATTTTATGTCACTGTGTGATTCAAAAGGAAAACAGAACTCAGTAATGCTTTGAGCAAACAGGCATGACAGTTCTTACTGCAGCAGAAGAAAAGAACAAAGCCAGGGCAGAGAGGACATTCAGCACATCTCTGACTGAGAAGACACAAAACAATAGAAGTTGTTGGTAAGATTGATGACAGAGGTGAGGAGAATTACTCTGCTGTCACCAGGGAGAGCTCCTGAAACAGCAATAATAACACAGACAAAAGGCAACCACAAAGTTTGAGAACTATCACTTTGAAAATCAAGTTGAGGTTACAGAGGAAAGTTTACTGTCCATGCACTAAAGACTCTCCAGATTAGTAATCCTGGAAAGAGCTTGGCCTGCCAGATGAAATCTTAAACCAATTGGATACAGGACAATAATTTCCTTTGGCAATTCTTCATCAAAGACCTCCCCAGTTTCTGCACCAAATGCCAGACTTATGTCTCATACTTGCCTTCACTGATATAAGAGGTGACCTACATCTACATGTGTTTTTAAATGAAACAAAAAATGATACCAAAGCAAGCAGAAAAACCCTTTCTCATCATGCTTATCCCACTTGTGAGAAAACAACCAACCCAGGACAGCCCTGTCACACACTACCACTCCTGGGAAACATTCACAGTGACACTGCAGTCATCATGTCTTGGAGAGAGCAGAACTAGATTTAAGCAAATGATTCAGGTGCTGGTAATAATCTGTCTGTACTGGTAGGAATTGCAGCATAATTAATGTCTCCTACTGAAGAACGGTGATTGCAGTGTAAGAATATACACAGCACAAGAATTTAGAACAGAAACACTCTGTGTCTTGATATTTATGTAACCACACGATACAGACTGCCCGTTTTTTAAAGTATCTTTGTGTTTTTCCATCGGAGAAACAGCAAACACCCCAGTTTAAATGATAATGATCCCAAAACTCTATGCTGGACTTGCCCTCCCAATTTGCCACACTGAAATGGCAGGAAGGCAAAGCAGCACAGAACTTCCAGATCAGTGTCTGAAAAGTTTCCCTTCTCAGTAGTCTTGTGATTTGAGATGCACACAGAACTGAGCACTTTGGAAGCAAGTCCTTAATATTTTAAGAGAGAATTCTTTATTCAAGAAACGTGCAATAACTCTTCCCGAACTATATGCAAAAATAAACCCCAAAATTCTAATGAAGATACAGAAGGGAAAAAAAAAAAGAGCAGCACAGTGGTGTTCCAAAATACATAATTCACAAGTTTAAAATTCAATCACTCCTGTTTGATGCCTGGAGCTCGCTTAAAATATTAACAATCAAAGTCCTCCGGTGAGTGTATGGAGTATACTTCATTCTGAACCAGTGCCTTGGGAACAGGTTACCACTCGGGGCATACATTTTCATCCCTTCTTTGCCCATCAGACCACGAAGGATCCTGTTGCGGAACAAGATTTTATCATAAAATTCAAGGCCACCTCTGGCGTAGTCCCTGGAAAGGCCGGCTGCCTTCCTGTCAGCCCTGCAGTCCAGGTGGTAGGTGACAGCATCGGAAGAGACACAGTAACAGAGCAGCCCTCCCATGGCTGTGACAAGGTTACAGAGCCCACGGAGGAGCATAGGGCCCGTGGATAACCCCAGAAGCACCTTTAGGGCTCTCCCACAGACAAATGTCCCAGCCAAGCAAGTCGGAGCCACAACTGCACTCGCTAAAGGGCTGCCATTCTGCAAGTACACAACTTCTCTGGCAATGGCAAATTTCTGGGCTTTAAGGGAAAATGTGAGAGCTTCCTTCAAAGCCGCACCTTCACTGCTCTCCCAGTCTACTTCCTTGCCATTTACTACAACAACATGGTTGACTATTCCTTTTTTATCCTCAGCTGTGCTATCAAAGTTAGGCGGGATGCCCACCAAACAGCCTGCAGGCAGCCAGGGAATTCCAGCACTCACAGGGTGGAAGCCAGAAGCTGCAAAGGCTCTGTAGGAGTCAGTGGATTTCACACCAGTATCCCGAAGGACATCCTGAAACACACCACAGAGCTTCTCTGAAAGCTCAGCTGGCTGCCCCTCTGACCAGCACTCGTGCAAGAGTTTGAATGTCTGCTCAGGAAACACATGATAGGAAAGGTTAGTGCCAAGCAGTCCCATGCAAGAAACGGCCAACACAGCGATCTTGTGCTTCTTTAACCACACAGACGCCTTCGGCAGGAACCGCACTGCCATAGTCAAATCCTGACCTGTTCACAACACAAAATCAGGAATTAAAGTGTGCACAGATAGATTTGTCATCTCTCTAACACTCAAAAACCGCAGAACAACCAAAGCAAAAAACACGAGAAGAAGCAGAGCACAGTAGCCAAAGAAACATTTTTTGCATTAACGAAACACAAAACATCTTTACAAAGGAAGAGATAGGCAATAATTTTTGGGCCTTGCAACACAGGGTGATTGATATGAAGAATTAACTTCTCCCTTTCCTCCAGTAAATCAATTTACCACAATAAAGACAATACTAAAGCCACACTTCCTCCTCCCCCCGCAATCAATACACACCCCGTGTTTACCCAACATACTTGTTGGTACAATCCCACTCTTGCCTTCCACCATACAGTCTGCAGGCCTTGAGGTCAGAAAGAGCCACTAACTAGATCAGTCTAGGCCAACCTCCTCTATAGTACAGTTGCAAAAATGTTAATCAGTAACTTGAATACTAAATTCAAAAAGCTGAGTTTGACTATAACTTTTAAAACAGGATTGTGTTTTGATTTGAAAAATTTCAGGAGACAGAGTTTTCCTTTAGGAGTTTGTTCTGAATAGTCAAGCTCACTATTCAAAAAATCCCAACCAACTAAAAACCAATGAGAAAAAGCATGTGTTTTTTCTACATTGTTTTTTTTCTTTCAGATTTCAACTTCCAGGCAGTGGTTCTAGCTTACTCAGCAAAAAGCTATTTTCAGAAAGCAGCATGCTTTCAGTAGCTACTTTTAAAACTTTGTCTCTGAAGTAATTTCTCTGATGGATACTACGTTCAATCTAGAGCAGAAACTGGAACATGATTATTTCAGGGCCTACGACTATGTTATGACTCTTTAAATAAGCAATTAAAAACTTTCCAACCTCAACTCATTTATTTCAAGAGTCCTGCTTCCCTTGGGAAGCATCAGTTCTTTTTATGATCCAAGCCATATTATATGCTCTGCCCAGGAAAGCTCCAATCTCTTCTTAAAAAAAAATTCTATTTCCTACAGAATTCCCATCTAAAATGATGCTACTATGAAGGTATAAAAGTGAATTAGGCACCTAAATCCAACAGAAATCACTGAAAACTGGACACCACTCTTTCCATTTGCAGAGTATCTTCTCTCAGGGCTTTAACACAGGAGCTTCATAGAATCTTGCTGCAGCTGTTAAAGACATGAGTGTTTCCAGCTGTCCTCACAGGAAGCCCAGGTGGCAGAAGGAAATTGTGCTTTGATACAACAAGCAAAGTCTTAGTGTGGAGTACCATCAAAGGTGGGTCTCAGCTATGCTGCTGGGCTTCGCATGGCAGCAGCTGAAGCAGGGACATATGCTCCCCTTCCACATGTGCTGAACAAGAGCTGCTCACAGAGGGGCAGAGTGGACAACTGGAGCCTGTAACACCATCAAACAGCACTACAGGACATGCCAGGATACACCAGTCATGATCAACAGCAAATGAGTGTAAACCGCAGGGAAACAAAAAGATTAATTTAAAGGTGGTGTTTTAATGATATGTTATTACTACTCCTTCGTATGAAGATCTTTCAGACTATAAATTCACCATGGGAAGAATAATCTTGTTTAATGTTTATGCTGCACTGAACACACACTGAGTGCTTAATAAAAACAATGATGTATGCAATCACACAGTAATTTAATATGTATTTCTTAGTGTAATAACTAGTAGTATTCTTACATTCTGCTGAAGACAGAAGGTGGTGAGGTTTTTGACAATATTATTTAAGAAAAACATGCGAAAGAGCCAAGAGCTTGGATGAAACCAAATTTCAGGAGAAAATCTCCTTGATAATAGAACTGAAATCCAGAAAATGGTAATACTTAAACTCAAATAACCATTTTGAAGTTTATGAGCTTTTGGCAAACCTGGTAAACTAGATCTGACTGAAAAGGTCATGTCATTTACAGTGCAGAGGGAAGCACTGCTAAGGGGATGATTGTAGGGAGCCTAGCACTAGATCCCCACGTGAAGCTGAGGCAGGGACTTTACAGGTTTCTCCTGCCAGATAATGCCCTCTCATTGGAGCTGGCTAGCATTGTTTTAAGATTAGAAATGCTGCAAGGAAAAATTCCCTCTTCAGCTTACACCCACAGCCGTGTGGGGAAGGACAGACCACACTGAAAACTACTCCTTTCTTATACTACCAAATGAAAACTCCTTTCTTGCATGATCAAATGTGATCTTGCACATCGAATGCATAAGTAAGCAGGAAATGCCACAGAGTATTTGTTTTCTCCTAATAGTCAGTACTCAGGAAAATAAAAGGAAAACTGCCCACAATACATTTTAGCATTTATGCTTTCAAACCTTTGCCAAGGGTCAGTGCAGATGCTCAGCTCCTGCAGATATTCCACTGCGACCCTAACCGTGTATGGCATCTTTATTTTTATTCATAAACTTTGTGCAATGTATGTACGAGGAAAGCAACCGGAAACTGCGAGGCAATTTATATGGCCCATATCCTGCAAATTTAATCCTTTAGTAACCGTGAAGCCACCACCACACTTACGCGGCGGCCTCCCCCAAATGCTGAATTAGTTTCTGTCTTTGTGGTGTCATAGGCACTTAATTCTCACTGAACTCAGAGAATTGTAACAACTAAAGTTCAGATAGGGGATATCTAGGCAGGTTTGGCCATAACACGTGTGCGTTACTGAATTTATTGCTTTAAAATCGCACGCAGTCGAGGGGAAAGCGCAGCTTAAAGCACGATCAGGCAGAAAACGCGGTGTGGTCCAGACCCGTCTCCAGGGCTGGGGCTGCCACGAAAATTAAAAATCCCGAAGGGGAGAGTGACAGCAATCCACCGCCCCGGGGCCCCGCGAAGGGACCCGCCGACCCCCGCCCCGCAGCCGCCCGGCACCTACCGCGGGTCCCGGGCCGAGGCGGGGCTGCGGGCGGAAGGGGCGGGCGGGGCCGCCATGGCGGGCGGGGCCTGCTTCCCTCACAGCCTGGTTCCCTGGTTCCTTCGGAGCCTGGTTCGCTACTTCTCTCAGTGTGTGGTGCCTTGGTTCCCTCTCGGGTGTCGCCGCAGTGACACGGCCTGAGCCTGGCCGAGGGCGAGCGGGGGATCAGACCCGCTGCCCGTGGAGGCCAAGAGCAAGAGACACCCCCGCTCCACAAAGCATGAAGCGGGGACTGCCATTCTCTGCCATAAATCAGTTTCGTGCCCTTGTGTTCTGTGCTGCAACTCCCAGTGTTCTTCCTGCAAAATACATCTATATTATTAATACAGCCCTCTCTCCACTGCAGGGCAAGAGTGCTTGCCAGGAAGGCAGCAAGTGGCAGAGCTGGCATCCATCGTGTAGGGTTTGTTTCCTCTGTCATTTCGAATGGGATAATAACACATGCAGGGATTTTTTTTTTCTTTTTTTTTTCTTTGCTTTACGGTTACTGTTTGCTCAAAGCAGATGGCCAGTGCAGTTTCTCAATAACCCGTGTGGATGTGTTCCACAGGCTGGGCACTCGGAGAGCCCGGGAGGATGTGAAATGCAGAGGAGGTGCCAGAGCAGCACTGGCAGCCGAGGGCACAGCTCTGGGCAGTCCAGCCTTGCCCCTGGGATGTGCAGTCCTTGCAAAGCGAGGATACAGAATAGCTTTAGGCCAGACTAGGAATTTATTTGGGTAGGTGATAGTAAAAGGTTGGGTTTGTCTCATTTATAGGAAGTTTACACTGGTGCTGGATGATTGTTACAAAGTGTCCTTTCACACCAGGTAGTCATAAGAATATAATTTTTCACTATCCAAATGGAAATTATCCTGGGTAGTGGGTTGAGAGGCAACATAATAGAAATAATAGCAAGCTGTTCTTACTTTCTACTTATGATTAATTTTGATAGATCTTGCTTTCTTTGTAGCAGCCCCAGTTGAAGCATTTCTTACTGGTAAAGGTTTAGTTCCCAGACATTTTAGCATGACATCTGAGTTCATACAAAAGGATTGAAATTGTAAAGCGAATACTTAGGAGTTCTTATTCCAGTTTATGGGGGTTTTTAGGAGTTTCATGAAAATATCCTAATGAAGATATTTATCCTGTTTTTCCTACTAGATGATCTGATTTTTAGAAATGCTTGTTCTAAACAGGCCTGGCTAGGCATAGCCTGTTGAGGACAGAAGCTGGTAGTGACAACCTTGGTTTTAACTTATAATAAAAACACTCCTTCATGTTTCTACCCTTAGGTTATGGTTTTATGCAGTATGGCAAGGCAGATGAATAGTTTGCTGCCACCCAAAGGGAGAAGTCAGAGGAAAGATCCCACCTTTTTCACCTGTCCCCCTCTGAGCCACTTTTTGCTGGCTCTGTCATCCATCAGACCCTCTTATGAGCCATGTTTGTCTCACTATTAGCAGAAAACAGTAACAGACTAAAAGGCATCATTTTCTGCTAGGTTATCAAGCAGAATGGGAGCATTAAAAACTCTGAGAAGTGACAAGGCTTTAATAAGGTTTGAGGGAACCAGAAAAAAAGAAAAAGAAGAGCTTCACCTCCCTTTGTATCAACAGAGAGCTGTTACGGTCTTTGGTCTGCAGCCTCAGCATGGAGTTTCATCATCTGCCAAAACTTACAATTTGTAAGTTGGCATTGATAGTCATACTTCATGCAGATGTACAAAGAAAAAGTGTATGTAGGTGATGACAGACAACAGACTCCCACTAACTGAAACACATAGACTCTCAGGCTTTTAAAATCCCTCATCACACTAAGGCTTACTTATCCTACTGGTGAATACAGAGAGAGAGTTGGGTGGGTTTTTGAAATCTGACTTTGAGAGGTGCTTCTGCACTAGCTAGAGAAATCTAGAAAGCAAGGTTTTCTTATATTAAGCCTCAAAAATCTGTAATTGCCTTTTTACTATGATTTCTCTTAAGAGATTTATAATAAATACAATTGGGAAAAATAGACAACCCAGCTTTACTGATCACCACGTTGGCACGGTTCTGGTTTCAAGAGGCAGCTGTTGCACCGAGGGAGGTGAAACAGGACCTGGTTTTGATGCACATACACACTGCAGTCAGGGATCCGGGGGTATGGACCATTTCTAAATTAGCCTGCTAGGTGGTGCTGTACGACACGCTCTGCCTCTCTCATTCAGGAGTGTGTTCCAGTTCTCTCGTATGTTTTACTGTGAGACACCGGTGCCTACCATCATCTGCCTCTCTAACTTACAATCTGTATGTATGAAGCCTTGTTGCTACACTGGGGAAAAGGTTGACATTTAAATACAGAACTGAAAATCATTCATTTTGCTTAATGATTTGTGTGGTCTTGCAGTCTGTTTTGCTCATGTGGTTTCCAAAGCGGAAATGTGAATGTGGTCAGTCAGTGAGTGTCCACCAGCCTAAGACTTAGACATGCCTACCCTCGACATCTTCTTCCTCTATGTAGTCTATTTATCTGATTTATCTGCCCTTTTATGCAAGTTTTTTCTGCAATCCATCCTCTAGATATGAGCTTTAATGAAGGGTGGTACAAACCTTACAATTTTGGCACAAATTTATGCAACACTGCTTGTCCCAGGTATCAGATGAAAGAGACATTGCAGGAATCTGGGATTAGGAAAATACACTGTGTATGTCTGTAGAGTTTCACTGATAGCAGGAGGAGAGAGATTTCAAAGTCTGCAGGACACAGATCACCTGCCAGTTACCCATGGATACAATCATGAAAATCAGGGAACTGGAATGTGGACATTAGGGGATTTTACAAGACATGAGGACAGAGAAGTCTGATGAAGAACAGAAGAAATTTTAGAGGGCCAAAAGATCCTGGAGCAAGATGTGTTGGCTGATCTGGGGAAGATCTTGCTGTGAAGGAAGGGTATGACTTGTGAGCCTGCTGTTAGGTGCAGCTCCCTGGCCCACTTTTCAATATTGCTGAGTGTAGTGCTTCAGTAATGAACGTGCAGAAGCACTGCAATGCTCTGAAGCAAAACACATACCTGTACTAAGATGACTTACAATGCTCGGTGCTGGAACTACTTCCAACTCAGCAGAAAATGCATTGAAAAAAATCACTGTATTAAGCAATCTTTAATGTTCCTGACAGGTGCCAAAAGGCTGAGCCTGTTCACACTAAAATAATCATCTTACTGCACTGAAGGGGAAGAAGAGCTTGTGGCAAGATGGGCTTTCCAGCCTGTCATTCTGAGCAAGTTACCCATCTGCAAATTGCAGCAAATAGCACAGTGACAGTGGGATTGAAGGGTACATAGCACTGAGCAAAAGCACAGAGGTGCAGCTCTTCAGAGCTCAGCAGTTTGTGTCACTGGAAAGGGAAGATATACGCCAATATTGATAATATATCCTTGCATGTCCCATTCCCACTGTGACTTTTATAGTCCCCTGTGTTCCACCCATGGAACATTCACACTCACCAGCTGATGGGGAATACAACTGCACATTTTGCCTGTATGCCAGGATTTTGCTATTGCCTCAGTTAGTACAGGTTAGAAACCATATTTTCCTTTCTGTATTTGGTTTATGGATGAGATTTGACTGAAATGTCATTCTTATACTGATAATCAAAGCCATGTGTAAAAAGTAGTGGAAAAAAAAAGTTACCATCTCCTTGTTAAATCTCTTTTGTTGATAAAGATTAACTAGTCACAACTATTTTTCTTATTCCTGGGTGTATGCATGTTATTAAAGATAGATACCTTGTGATTCCTCTCAAGGTGGGTGATGTAGACAAGCATAATAAAGGATAAACATTCAGAAATATAGCCATGGAAAAAGAAGAGGGAATTCTATTTCTGGTCTCAAATCATATCTCCAAACCCCAGTATCCAAGAAGGATTAAAAAGATGACTAATTTTGTTGTTGGTATTGGCAGGTATATAGATCACAGTAAAGCAGAGAGTCTTTAGAGAAGCTGGGAAGATATTTTCTTCCTAATATGTCCTAGCTTGGATCTGCTCGGGGATGAAAAACTAGTGTTTTAGAAGCCATAAAGAGGCTGCAAGTCATTTGGGTGGCTACACAACTCTGGGACTGACTTTTCTTTCCAGAGTCTTTGAAGTATTGATCTGCTGATCTAGACCTGCCTAAACCTCAAACAGGCTCTCTGTGGCACCAGACACAGAAAAGGGAAAACATGCAGCTTTTTATCTCTTTGCTACTGCATTTTCAGATCTGGGGGCTAATTGTACAAGCTCCCTCACCTCTATCAGGATGTACCAGAAGCTGTTAAAGAGTGAGCACCCTGTGAAATATGAGAAAATCCTTCCCTCAAGCTGGACTCCTTTGAGTAAGCATCAAAAAAATCTTTGATCCAAATGTGTTTTGCAATCTCTGCTGTGGCTAATAGACACACATCCACTTTTTTTAGGGGTGAATATGGTGGTGCTACATTCATGGCTGGACTAGATGATCTTGAAAATCTGTTCCAACCTTGATGATTCTGTGATATCCAGGTGAACATGGGTGCTAGTGGAAAACCTGGATACTTGCAGCACAGAGCTGAGAAGCAAAACCACTTGCAGATTCTGATCAAATCAAGTCTGTGGTTCTGCAAGTAGTCTACTGCTATTTAAAACTGCTTCAGGTGTATCCACATTGTGCAGGCAGACCCTATACCATTGCATTGGTTGTATTACAGACACCACTGTCATGTCATTTGGTGAAATCAAAAGAAAACTGACAAACATAAGTTCATTGTCTAGCCTGGGACTTCTTGGCAGTGCACATGAGCCAAGCTATTAACCAGGATGATTGTTCACTGTCTATAACTAATAGAGCCTTCATTTTTAAGAACTCTGGTCCTTCAATTAGCTAGCTCTCCTAAGAGGAAGTTACTGTAGTGAATTGAGATGTCATATCTTCATAATACAGCTAATTAGCACCATTTCCCTTCAGAATTGGAAGAAGTGTGTCTTGGGAAGGGGGGAATACCAATTCTTAGAGGCAGTGCTATAATATTTAACAGATTGAGTCATACTGTCTAACCTTGGGAATATCTGAAGTTACTGCAAAGGTAATGATATTTGAAGGCAAGTAGAAATTGGGGCTGTTTCACTGAGTCAATCAGCCTAGGTGGTCACAGAGCTCTGCTCCATGGTGGGAGTATACTTCACAAATGCTATGACCTTTCAAGGAGGTCCTTATCACTGCAGATAAGAGTCATTTTTCCTGTCTCATTGAAAGCTACAAACAGAATATTGGCTATTCTAAAAAAACAGTACATTCTACTGTAGCAATAGACCAGAGATCCCACTCTGCTTCAAGTCAGTTGAAAAGACATCCCAGTTCTAAGGAAGAGCTATCACTAGAAATAACAGAATTAAATTATGAGAAAATGCAAGATGAATGTTAAAGTGAGATCTATTTGGAACATTGGATTCCTATTAATTCAATCTGTTTAAGACTTGCCTTACTCAGTGTTATTACCAATGCTCAGACCCACATCTTTACTGTCTAGGAAAAGGAGACTCATGCTGATAATAGTAACAAAAGACATTCTGTTAATGCAAAAATAATTTTCTTTGGCACTGGAAAGCTGGCATTTTCTTGATTGCCAGTTTGCCCAGTGCTTTGCTGGGGAGCTGGAGACTCAAGCCCGGCCTGCTGAGTTTCTGATTCAAAGATACCTGGCTAAAGTATTTTTTACCTGCTCTCAAAGTGGCATCTAGTTTTTTTCCTCAGTCAGAGATCTGACTTTAAAATACTTAGGAAAAGGTCATCATGAGAGGATGGGATCATGTATAGCTGTAACAGAGCTTTCTTCCTGGACAGCATGTGTAACAGGAGAAAAATAACAGCTTCTGAGTGGGAGCTGATCAAGTCTTACACAGAGCGTGTGAAGCAGGGAGCAGACACAGTAAACCAAAGCTGTTCTCCATAAACCAAGCACCCTGCAAACCAGGTGAAATCCGTCTGCTTTGGCACTGTGGTATGTCTGTGTGTAGGAGGGAAGGGATCTGATCCCACACTCTCTTTTGGGAAAACGTGCTTGGCCAGAGAACAGTCCGTGTTTCTATTGCATCAGACACTTAAGGATCTTCCAGTACTTTAAGAAACCTTTTGAGCGATTCTTGAGACTTCACAGATCTCTGAGACTCCATGTCTTGCAGCTTTATATATGACTGGATCAACTTGTGAGCTTGCAAATGAATTAAGTTTTGAAGAGATTTCCCTCTCAGCTAAAAAGTCTAAAGGAACTCACTCCAGTTTAAGCAGTAAATTTGGATTGAAAGAGATAGGTTTGTTTACATGGTTTATGAGCATCTCTTTAATTAAATACTAGCTTTAGAGGTCAATAGCTTTTTCAGGATAGTTGTTAAAGTGAAATCTGGATACCATAATATCTAGTTCATTTATACATCTACTGCCACTCCAATTATATATTCTAGTGATGCCAAATGAAGTTAGAGCTACGTAAAATTTCCTTTAGCTAGATTGCAGCATAAGCATCCCAATCTGTGAAGGTAAGCTCTAAAGAAAGATGCTGTGAGTACCTTTCAAATAAGCATTGAAGACCTACACAGCTGATGTATTTGCCACCTTCAGTCACACCAGAACAAATTTTTATGTTGTCCTCCAAGAGTTGCCCAAAACTAAAATCATCCAAATCCCAGTACAGAGAAGTGCAGGACCACAGGTTCAGTGGCATTCAAAGTGATAAAGCATGTTCATAGTATAAAACAATAACCATTCTGGATTTTTTTCACATCCTACAAATTACTCTAAATGAAAAAAAATAACCATGAAAACCCAGAGCCAAGCTTCAACCCAACCAGCATCCTACAAAAGGTAATGTACGTTGGTTTGCAGAAACCAGTTTTGTTTTAGAGTCTCTTGTTTGTATCAGTGGTGTTACATCCTTTTCAAGCCTCCTCATCACTTGTTAGTAAAACCCAGAGTAGAAACTGTTGTTTTTCCCCAGCTGAAGGAATTCTCCACATTCAAATACAAACAAGGCACTGAGAAAGTCAGTGGAGTATGGTGAGGAAAAGATGCTAGAAGCAGATAAACAAGTATGAAATTCTATGACAAAGATTATGCAAGGCAGGGGCCAGTGATTGTTAGACCACACCTGCAAAAGGCTATTAGCACCAAAGTTCACATTTGTATGCCACAAGTCACAAGGGAAGACACAGGGATAACTGATAATCCAATGCAAACCAATCTCCCTGCTAATCTGGAGCTGATAGCACTGACTGATCACACAATTGCATCTGGAGAATCACATGGGACACAACAAACAGGAGAGTCAATCAAAAAGCTGGAAGCTGCATTTGAAGGAGTAGTCCTCATTATCCATAAAAACAAAGGAAAACTTAAAAAATATTATAATAAGTATTTACTGGATAGCTTGTCATAGATAATTCAAAACAGTCAGGAGGAGCCATATCAAGTGCTACAGATAGCCAAAGTGGTTTCCAGAGAGCAACTTCACAGATGAGGGGCAACATCTAAGAACCAGATGAGAAGGGGTCATGGTATCCAGAGCTCAAAAACAGAAAAAAAACCTAATAAATGTATCCATTTTTGTCATATGATTTCCTCATACAAAATTAACGGATTTAAGCTCAGGAGAACTTTCAAAACAGCAAGAGCTGACTGTAGCTTACAGATCCCTCTGATACCAAGATTTTCTGCACACAGATGTCAACATTCCATCCTCTGAAGAGTTACAGGACAGGAAGACTGTTCCTGAGTACTCTTGGAGACCATTCAGGTACTTGTTTTTGCTCCATGCAAAGGAAGAGCTGGAATGAACAATTTATGTTCACAGACAAGAACCATAGTGCAGATGAAAAAAAATTTCAAAATGAAAAAAAATCTAACAAACCTGTGCTCCAAGTCTGTCCTCAATAATGCAGTAAATCAGGAGAAGTGTGAAAAGCTTCATTTGCACAACAATCAGCAATATAGGGAGAAAAAAAAACCCCATATATTAAGAAAATCAACCAAAATCACCCTTTCTTCCAAAGCAGACTTAATTCACTAGCAACTTCTGTCTCCCCCTTAAATGTACCCCAGGTTAATTGATTCATCTCATGATCCTGGCCACCTGAATCTTGTTTTCTTTCTAACCTGCAAATTTATAAACATTAAGGACCATTTCTAAAGATGTGAACAGTGCTAGTTAGCCTTTTTACACAAAAATCAAGATCTCATTTGTGTGTATATTGTCAGTATCAGGGAAGGTCTAGTAAAAACTCAAAACCTAAAAACTCTGTTCTGTTAATGACCACAGTGTAGTCCTTGAAAGCAGACCTAGCCAAAAAACACCTGTGCCTGAAAGATTCAGTTTGCTCCTTTCATCTTTTATTTGGCCATTATATATCTTGCTTTACTCTGTAAATCTGTCTATGGTACAAAATGTGGGCTATGTGCAATCTGAAACAAAGCTGCTTATTGCACAGAGGATGCCAAAATTATTAGCTCTGAATTTTAATGAGGAGATGCTTGGTTTTCTGCCACTGGGATTGCAGAAGGTATGATAATACACATGAAAACAGGGCAGGGAGAAATAAATAGAGTAACCAACTTTGTCTATATTGGAGTTAATCCATTTAAATGGCTGTAACCAAACGTGCCTGCAGGTTTCTGTTTTTCAGAGACTACATGTTTAAACAATCTGCATTCCCAATTTACTCTAGGTCCAGACAAGAAACAACAGAATCAGAGTTTGTTAGGGGGAAGTTGCTGCATTGAGGTCACTGAAGAATCAATCTGTCTGGCCAAATCGTGCCAGATGGACAACACCATTTGGGCAGTCATGGTACTACTCTTTATCCTGCCAAAGTACCTCGGGAGTGACCTAGAGAGCTTCTTTCTCCAGTGTGAAAGTCCGTGCTGAGCCCCTGCTGTCCACAAACACTGTTTAACATCTCGTTGTGAGAATTGTTTTGATTCCATATGCTGGTAGTCAGGCTGTAACTAAATGACTGTTGGCAAAGGTGCTGAACTAGAACCTAAAGAAATGGAAACTTTCATTTGGAACTCCGGTGGGCTTTGGATCAAGCATAAAAAGAATAAATGCTCTAAAGCAAATAAAGCAAAACTTCAGGTTTCCCACCCTGTCTTGTAATTCAGAGGTGCCAATCAGGGTTGTTCAGCTGCTAGATGCTATCAAGTGCTGTCTCAAACCAAGGTAATTTTAAGAGATTTACAGAAAAGCAGTGGAGAAAAATAAGTGCATTTTTGTTGACATAATCACTTCTGGAGAAACAACACACAGCTGAGTATCAATTCACAATCTTTCCCAGGAGGTCAGTAGGGCTGCATGTGCTCTTCAGTGGTTTAACCCACGGTTTATTCTCTTTTTCTAAGCAGAAAAGTGATCTGCTTAGACTTGTCCAAGAGATTTTTTTCTTTTGAAAAAGACTGTCTTCAGTTCTTCCTCATGCTGGTCTTGAATTAGTACTAGTTTAAAGTAGCTGGGGACTTCATGCAACAGCCAAACGTGTTCAGAGCCCTAAACACTATTTAGATAATGTTAGACACAAGGCTCAAAATGTCAGTGCCAAGTAAGATCAACATTGAGGGAAGCACAACTAGTAGGATTATTGGTTACTGTTGCATTATTATGGATAAGAATGATTTCAAAACTCATACCAAATTCCATCTCCATTTCCTCTGCTTAATGAGGAACTTCTGTTCAAGGGGAAATGCCTTTTACAATGATGTAAAAAGTTCTTCTGCTTCACTCACCCTTAATGCACATGTGGCTACCTCTAAACCAGGACACCACCTGACTCTTCCAACCAACCCCTGGGCATTTTATCTGTCCCCCGCCCAAGTGGCCCCTTCCCTGCAGCACCTTCTGCTGGGCTCTGTCCCATTCATGCCCATTTCTGTCAGCTGCCAGCCAGCCTGGGCACTGCTCCTCCAAAAACAGGCAGCAGTTGCAAGAGGCCATTCCTACCTTCCACCTCTTGCAGAGTTTCATGTGGCACTGCTGGAAAAAGCATCAGCAGGTCAGGTCATCCTTGGCAGATTTCCCAGTGCTTTATGGTCCAGATGAAAGGAAAGGTGTCCCTGCACTTCCCAGCTAGTGAGTGAGAGGCTTTGTCTGCTTTGGCATGGGCATTGACTGCTGCATGTGATGAGAGAGCAGAGTGGATCACAAGCTGGCAGAAAACAGCATGGGCTTAGCCCTGTCAGTTCTCCAGGGATGGTTTCATCTTGTCACTCCCAGTGATAGCACCGTTTGCACTGAAAGAATTAAGGTGTTTGGAGAAGTCCATAGGGTTTTCTATCTGGTAATTATTCTTAGGAGAAAAGCTTAAGGTTGGTACCAGAGAATCCCCTGATGGCAGGGAGGGAGAAAGGACAGCTGACAAAATGTCTATCTCTTGGTATTTTTCATCCACCAAAGCTGAATTTGACCCAGTTCCCTGTGAAGGGCTGTTGGATAGACACTCTTGACTAATTTTCACTCACCTCTTCCCAAGTGACCCTCTCCTTCCAAAGATGATGAGGAAATCATCTGTCTCAGCTGCACTCCCTGGGAAATTTTATCTTTTGCAAACTTTAATTTATCTTCATTGAAATGAATTGTTTTCATTTGAATTTAGCTTCAAGCTTGGCTGTGTGACTGGGAGGAGATTCACTGCAGTGCACAATAAACATTGTATCCTGTGCCTCTTCCATCTTTTAATATCTGCATAACAGCAAGACCTGGAAAGCAGAAACACTGAATCATCTTGGTCCAGGAGTGTCACTTGCTTCTCTAAAAGCAGCCTGCGGCATCACACGTATCATGTAAGAAGTGAGCCCATTCTTGAATGCACAGATCACACAACATGGCTCATTTAACTTGCAAGCTCAATGCTTCATAAATGATAGTTTCCCCCAGGGACTGTTGCAGGAAGACATGAGAGCTATGTTTCAGGCCTCTGTTTTCTAGAGCTTTATGCTAACCCAGAAAGTCTCCTCTGCTCCCAAGTACGAACAATAGCTCACTATAAATATGTTCTTTACAGTTTTGTATCCCTTTGGATTTTATGGGAAATACCTCTATTTGACAGATGATGGTAAATGGTTTGTAGGGAATTCTTCTGATTTTGCTCTGTACTCTGGGAGTCATCATTTTTACTCTGGGATAATGACTGGAAGTCAAAAGAACATAAGTTTAGATCAGATGTAAGGAAGAAATTCTTAGCTGTGAGGGTGGTGAGGCACTGGCACAGCTTACCCAGAGAAGCTGTGGATGCCTCATCCCTAGAAATATTCAAGGCCAGGCTGGATGGGGCTCTGAGCAGCCTGATCTAGTAAAAGGTGGAGGTGTTGGAAACAGATGATCTTTAATGTCTCTTTCAATCCAAACTATTCAATGATTCTACGATCAGAGATTTCATTTGAGAACTAGTATTGAAAGCACTGAAATAGCATATTAAATATCCTAAAAATGCCCTTTGAGTTTAAGAGAGCAAAACATCACCACATTCTGTCTGAACACAATTATACAAATCATTTGAATTAGATGTATGGGTCATGAACAAGTCAAAAATTAAAAACCCCTTCTCCCTATGCCATCCTGCTGCTCTGTGTTGCAGTTCCTTGCTTGCACAGTACGCCTGCATAGCTGAGAGCAGGTAATGCTATCCACTTGGAAGGACATTCAGTAACCATGCACAGTTACTGAATGAGCTGAGTTAAACACAGCCATGAAGGCCCAGTTCTCTTTGTTTGAAGGCACTGTACATTTTAGGGACAAACTTTGAAGCAGAGAGTGCTGCTTTCTCTCACAGAAGTCACAACATCATGTTTTTGTATGTGCTTTCCTGGAAAGTCCAATTGTTATTTGGAGAAAGTCCTGGGTACAGGAGGTCCTTCTACAGATTGCCACACTGGGAATTGCTTGTGAAACACCACAGTGCTTCTGACCTGTGGTGTCCTTCCCCTTAAGTCCTCCAGCCTACTGCCCTCCAAGGGAAGAACTGACACAAAAACGTGATTTTGAGGAACACACTTGGAAGTGTGCACTGTGCGCATCCCACTCTGATCGCCACCATCCCAAAAGATTCTTGATCTGGAGAAGTTTGCATTGCTATAACCTGAGCAGTGCACACAGGATGATGTGCTCTGTCTCTAGTACAGAGGATCAGGACAATTCTGTTGTCTTCTTGGCCTTAAATTTGGCTCCTTCTGGGCTTCTTTTTATTGCCTTTTGGATGTTACTTGGTAGATAACTGAAGTGGACTTAGCTCTCACGAAAAAATTTGAGAAACTGTATAAGCCCTTAAGTGTACCTCTCTCTGATTAAAAATTTCCCAGCTTCATCAAGAGTCTAAGATAGGGTACAGATAATTTTTTAATAGAGAAGGGTTCTGCAGTTCTGATAAAATAGTAGGTAAATGTTGCAAAGAGAGAACAAAGTGACCTCTCTTCTATTTTTCTTTGCAGCTGAGAGAGTAACATATCTCATTCCACTTGCTGCTGAGAATCTCCCTCATGGACTAGCCACTTGATCACACCACAAGCCACATACACAAAACCTTCTCACAGTGGAGGAGGAGAAACACACCCAGCAATTCTTTACCCGCCTATTTCCAATCCCAAATTAATCCTGCCTGGACATCCCGACGACTAATCGGGTTTACTGACTCAGCTTTAACAAAACCTCGAGTGGATGAGTATCCACTTCATTAATCCTCTGCCTGATCTCCCAGTGCACAATCCCTACAAGCGAGAAGGGGCAGACACACTTTGAAGACATTAAGCTACAAGCCGTTTGCAAACAGATTTTCTCTCTTCCCCTAAACAGACAAGTGCTCAGTGCCGCTCAGCATCCAAATTCAGGATAATTATGGTGACCTCCCAGCTGTCACCGACAGAAGCGCGGCAAGGCGGATTATGCACATGAAGTCCTCTGCAGCTAAAGCTGCCATATGTCCAGGTTTCACTGGGCATGTTTCACAAAGCCAACTTTCTCCAGGCTGGAAAAAGACTTTGGCCATTTGTCCTGAACTCGTTTGTGGCTGGAACCCCTCCCAGGCTGGCTGACACTTGGACTGGAGCCATGAAGCACACTCAAATCCCCTGCATATGCTGGCTTCAGATATGCTGGAATCACCACGTTTGTGCTGCCCATCTGCTGGAGCAGAGCCTGAGAGGCTTTGAAAAGTCAAAGAGAAAGGGAGCTTAAACCTCAGCGATGACAACTTTCATCATAAGAAGGAAGTAAGAGCTCTTTCCTGCCTGCAGCTCCCAGTAGGGGCAGGAGTGATTTGGGGCAAGAGGTAGAGCCTGAGCTCTTTGACAGGAGGCTGCTTCTCCAGACAGGAGCCATGTCCTGCATCGCTGCTGTGGAGTGCTCGTGGTGAGGCAGGGAGGCAGCCCTGCCTGCACAGCCTCTGCACAGCTGCTGCTGTGCTGAACGCCCCGTGTGGCCTGGCAGCCACAAAGCTCTCATGAAACACAGTTTATTACAGAATCAGCTACGTCTTGACTAGAAAACACCTCCTGCAGTACACTGCCCGTGGCTCAGCTACAGGTTCAAGAAGGTTTTTGACTGTAACTCTTAGGGTTTAAAAGGTAGACTATGTTCTTCCACTTCCAGAGATTCGTCGATGTCCTGCAGACATCTTAGCATAAAATGAAATCACCTCCCCTCATCATGTCTGCATTAGAAGGTTCAGGTTGGTGAGTCTCAACTGGTTTAATTCACCAGGAACTTTTTGAATGCTGAGTCTGGAGAAATGTTTGCTTAAGCTTTTATTAAAAAAAAAGAAACCTGTGCCAAGGAAACTCAGAAGAAAACAAACAATTAGAACACACAGAGCTTGACTTTTTCCCTCCAGTGAACCAACACAGACATTTTAATAATTAAGCAGTCTCATAATGTTTTTAGGGGGAAACAAAAGTTTATTGCTTTTGCTGTTTCTATAAAGGCACAGGGCAAAGTGTGGGGGCTTGTGGAGGAGAAGACTTAAGGAAGGAAAAACGTCTGGTGCTATAGGGGTGAAAGAACTAATCTCTAACTCCCTAGGTAATATTTACAGTACTGCAGTGGGAGTTCAGCTAAGGAACACGTGAGTCAGGGTTTGGGGCCTCATTTGTTAAATCTGTATTTTTATACACAAGGAACTTGAGTGAGTGTGTGGTTTAAGAGAGATTCTTTAAGCCTAGCCCGATGAAAATTAGGTTGTGCAATTCTGACTCATATTTTAGGATCACTCATGCGCTAATTTAAACTAATGGGATTTTTTTTTTATTGACTTGAATGAGATCAAGATTAAGCCTTTACTCCATTGTGATTCCTTAAGAAAATGTGGGACTAAGGTAAAATTAGCCAATGGCCACTAGAAATATCAAAATCAAGTGATTGCATCTTCACCCTTCCTCAGAAAGTGTATGGATTTGGAGAAACATGTTTATTTAGTTTGTTTAGACAGATGCACCCTTGAATTAAACTCCCTCAAAGTCAGGAAGATTATTCTGCCTTTGTATCTATGCAGGAGAAAGGCAGAGTTGATTCAAGATCTACAAAGCTAAGAGATTCAAACTCTGCCAGTGCCTACATAGTGCTGAAATTGATACAGTGTGTCTGGAATTGATTTTTCCTTGGATGCTGTCAGACAGATCTCAGAGATGTGTTGGTGTCTGCTCTGTAAATGAAGGAATGACTAAATTTACAGATACCTGGTTTGTACTTGCAGCATTTGGGAACAAAGAGAGGGAAAGGAATCCAAATCATGAGCAGCAGATGATATGAAAAGCAGCAAAAACACAGAGCAGCAACTGACAATTATAAAACAAATATAAGAGCCTGCTTCTACCCTGTAGTGGGAATACAACACTGCTCAACATCAAATTGACTGAAATAATAATACATAGTATGGTTTGGGATGATGAAAGAAATAAAATCAGCTAGATCCCCAGAGAGACTGGTAATGGTGGAAATTTAAAGTTTTTCTAGCTTTGTTTTTCTGATATAATTTTAAGGTTTTGTTTTTTGTTAGGTTTTTTTTTAATGTACATACAGTATGATAGAGCAGCTATTGGTGAAATAATTATTTCCAACAAAAGAGATGATAGATGTCAACAAATCACGTTTCATATACTGAACTGCTTTACTTGTGCCCTCATTCCCACACTGACTTTCCTGTACTTCTGTGAAGGATTTGTCTTGTTTGGGGGCATTGAGCACAGAGCTCCTGGGGCAAGGTCAGGTGTGGAAGTGCTGATGGACAACTGGGTCTTGTGACTTAGTGCCACTGAATGCAGTTATGAACAGGCAGAGTGGGAAAAATTGAGCTGAGTCCTTCTTAGATTCTCTCATATCCCTCTCATTCATCCTATGCTTGGCAGAGTATGTTCCTATGTGCACATTCTGGTCTGGAAATAAATATAATAAATATACTTTATTGTAGGGTAGGAAGCATAGGAATAAACTCTAATTTAGTAGCAACATAGGAGTAAACCCTAATTTAATAGAAGCTTGATCAGCCTCTTTCCCATCCAAAACATACAAAATTACATCAAATTACTTTTTTTTTTTTTTTTTGTGGTGCTGGCAATTATTTTTAAAGTCTAGGCTTCACTGTGTGTACATTAGTATTTTATAGCATAGTGTAAGAGGAGTTCTTGCTTGGCAAGAGTATTTGAATCTCTGTGACATGCTACATTACAGTTTCCCGGAAGAAAATCCACTTAAAAAAAGTTTGAGGGCATAACTTCAGGAAAAAGTTACGTTAGCATGCCTGAATGGGTGAAGCACCTGTAGGTGGGGGCTTGAACTCAGAAAAATTCCTTAGACAGGTTTTGCTGCCAGAACAATCCTAATGGGAAACCATCCCCTCAGTAGCAGAAGAGCCTTGCCACGGGGGCAGCAATGAAGTTTGTGCTGTGAAACACGATGAGGTGACAAAGCTGTAGGGAGACACAGATGTGCTTGCCTTGCAGCCTCGGTAAGCGAGATCCTGCTGATTGGAGTGCCAGATGTCAAAGCAATGGTGAATTACCAACCCAAGCTAACTAATGGGGGGGTGGGGGGAGGAAGTGTGAAGTGCTGACGTGTAAGCATCATATAAAATGCACTTGCTCTGCAAAGGATAGGTCCCCAAAGGCCCATAGCAAATGCATGTACCTGCTCAGACTACATGGTCTGTGCAAGGATGCACATGCTTGTTCAGATACTTTATCTTGTAGGAGTGGACCTACAGTGAAAGAGTATTTGGAGTATTTCTATTGTAAGCCCAGAAATACATTTGGGATTGGAGTGAAGAGAGGTGGTAAATGAGGATTGCTCACAATGTTTGCAGAGTTTATCCTTCTCTGGTGTAAGAAAAGGAGGAAAGAGTTCTTACTGCTGACATGGGAGGAAAGCAGAGGAACAGAAACCCAGATGAACACACTCACTTGCTCAGGGTCCCATCAGTGATCTGTGGAAATAATAGAGATTATAGCCCACATTAGGAAGACGCCTTCTCAACTAAAATGTAAAGTGGGATGGGAAGAAAGGCATGCACAGAGACATCAAAGCTTGAGCGATGAAACCACAGACGTGTTGTTCCTGTGGGTCCATGTGCAGGCAGAGCTCCAGCATGGACCCTCCTAGATCTAGGAAGGATCATCTCCATCCCAACCTTCCCTTCACCCTGCACAGCAAGCTGAGGTCCTTAATAGCATTTGTCTTCTCCCCTCATTTAATGAAATATGTGGGCACTCAATAAGTTTCAGATTCTATTTTCCACTCCTATCAGCTGGTTTAAATTTGAGTGATACAGCTGATGATGATAGGACTGGGAATGAAGGATATGGGTGACAATGTTGTTGCAGAAGACTGTTTTCAAAGGGTAACGTGACTAAAAACTCAGCAGTCTGATGTTTTGTATTGTCAGGGAAATAAAGGCACCATCGAATCTCTGCCAATGAGGAGCGCTACAAGGTGTTGACATTGACTGTGATTTATATCATCACAAATATCAGTGTAACAAAGTAGCCACACTAAGAGTGACTTTTGGTTGTTTAGTTTAGATATCAACATAGTTTTTACATAGGGGAGGGTTGAGTTAATTATTAAAGCAAGTTCCTTTGCTGCATGTTCACCTTTGCAGAGAGATTATTGCAAAAATATTGGAGAAAAATTTTAAACCCTGACAACCACTCTATTTTTCATGCCCTAATTATCTGGTGAAAAATCCTACTTTCCACTGAGTCAGTCTTTGCTGAGATTAGTGGGAAAGCTTTTGGTTTACAGTGAAATACAAATTATCCAGAATGTACCCCGAGGAGAGAGAGTGAATGCTATTTAATATCATTAAAAAATGAGAAAGAGAAGCTCAAATAGCTTTTGTCAGAGGCATAATACTGTTCCCAAAGAGTTGTGACATCTCTGTATTTCCCAGGGCTAGAAAGGCAGAGTGTTTAGATATTTTGTCCTTCAACTCACCTTCCCCACTAACAACCTTTTTTCTGGGCTATAATAGCTCCATATGCACTTCAAATTAGTTGAGACCTACTGGAAGGCAAAGCACTCAGTAGGGACATGGAGTCTTTAAAGCTCCTCTTTCATCAACAATAGGGATCCTGGCAGTGCAGGGGTTAACCTGAGGCCAGTGAAAGTGCTGGGAAGAGACAAACTGGGGGAGTCTTGAATACACAGAAAAGCCACAGCACTGAGAAGAGGAAGGCAGCAGCAGTGTGGACAGGGTAAGGGCGCCTCACCACGAAGCAGCATTACCTAAGTGAGAGCAGCCCTGACAGATCCCCAGGCTTCTAACAGTGTTACCAGGTTCCTGCAATAAACACTGCAAAATTCAATCACAGAGACAAGGCCTTCCCATTTCAGTGCCAGTTGCTGGGACATACTTACTCCTTTCAACCAAATAGCAAATGAAGAAATAAAAAATCAGAATGGCATGGCTGAAAGAGAAACACAGATTCCTAGAAAAATTCTTTTCTGATTCTCATTCATGTGTGTCTGCCCCCCTCATAAATTGGGTAACAGCTGAGCAATTGGGGAAGAGAATGGAAACCTAAATTGCACAAAAATTTGCCTTGAGGTATCTGATTTGAGACCTACTTTAACCTCTTTTCCTTACTTCATTTGCTTTCCCATGTTCATTTAGGCACATTGCCTTCCCAATGCAGCCAGAACAAGGGACCTGCAGTGGGTTGGGAGGCTCCTGTTTTCTCCCTCCTTTGGAAATATCTCAGAGCAACCATCTGTCAGTTCCTACGAGCCTGAAGCTGCTCTCTCTGACAGCAGATATACACAGCATCTCCCTGCTCAGCACTGGCACTGTGAGAGGAGGAGATAAGGGAAGAGTTGTGCAGGGCTTGGGAGCAGAGCTGAAGGTTGTAGGTGGTGTGAGAGCTTTTTGCTGAAGTGAAAACCCACCAAATGGCTTTTCCCTTCCACATGCACCTGAAATGACTTGTCTGCTACAGTCAATAAGTAGAGATTTTATTTACTGCTTTCTGTGAAGAAGGGGAGGGTGGTATGGCTGTCTGACAGCCACCTGTGCAGAGATCCCCAGGGTTAGCTGGAAAGCCTCTCAAGTGAGCAGCATGTCGTAGGAAAGAGGCTGGTGGTGGCTGTCTCAGTGGTGAACTGACAAGAGATGACAATCACAGCTAAATAATTTCTTGCATCTTAATGGGTTTTAGGTGAGAGTTTGCCAGAACAATGGATAAATAACATAACAGTGGAATGCCAGTACCAAAGCCAATAAGCACCAAAACATTTTGAGTTTCTGCTGTGTTTATAAGGCACATGAGCAGTGAGTCTGCTGTGCAACAGTGAATGCCAATTGTCCCCATAAAATGTCAGAAATCAAATCCTTTCTCTATCTATGCAAGTATTTGTTCTGGAGGAGTTGTAGTTATTAATTCAGGAAATGGAAATCTATCTTGCATTTTCTCTCTACCCCATGAAACTGCTTTTGAAGAGTTTGTAGCAATATGCTAATGAAATACAATACTTCCAAAATTTGTTTACCAATAATTTACCAACAGCTTTACCTAACGCCAACAACAGGGTGGACATCAAAAAGAAGCTCATGTTTTGTATTTCAAAATTCGACCCCTAAACTTTTAGCCAAACTCTGGACTCCAATGATTACACTAAGCCTTTATGCATTTTCCCTCCTGCCTGGAAGATGATACACGTTTCCCTCCTTGGCTTCACATTCCCTGCTCCAACTGCTGTGTGAACAAATACAGACTACAGCCACTCATTTAACATGTTCCAAGTCCTGCATCCAGACTAGCAAAATTATCCTGAATTATCTTTGGCTCTAGGCTGCAAAGAGTCAGCTGGTGCTGGCTACCAGTTGCTGGTGCTTTTGATCTAGGGCTCACACAGGTAGAGTCAGTGTGGATATTGCTGTGCCCAGGTGCCCATAAATGCCACCACTGAAGCCCAGATAGCTTTTTTTCCTGAGAATAGACATGCATTTTTTGTGGCAATAAAAGGCTCCATATGGTCAGAGGCTCTAGGTAAAAGCAATTTTTAAGTCACTTTCTTTTCAGTGAAACTTTAATGCTGTGGAAATCCATGGAGGAAATAGAGGAAAAATATCTTAATAAGGACAAGAAAAGCTCACTCATGTTTGATCTATCTCTTGTACCCTTTGGAAGCAGATATATTTATTTGCAGCACAATCTCAGCTCCACTAAAGTCAGCAGTAAGTGTGCCACCGTCTTCACAGGCAACAGGCTGGTGCCTGACAGGGCTGGTGGGCTGAGCACACTCTCCACCTCTGCTCTGTGCCCTTGGCTGTCTGCTCTGCTAAACCCATTTATCTGAACCATGGCAGAAGAAGAAGCAGTTTTAGTGATTAACCCACTTTTACTGCTATAAAACTAATCAAGCTGGTGGAGTCCATTTTAAGTTCCCAGATAATCAGTTGTAATGTGAAAGGTAAGTTTTGCATGTTTAAAATGGAGTATTGTATTCATTTAAGGAACGGGAGGGGAGGGAACAGCAAGTGATCCTTTTCCTGCCTGAAGATTGACAGCCTGACAGCCTCCAAAACAGAAAAGCCTTTGTTTACTCCTTCATGGCTACAGTGCCCACAGCTGTCAGGTCCTGTCCCACCCATACTGGCCACATCCTAATATTAGGAAGAACCACTGTATCCAAGCTGTCAGGGACAAACTGAGCAGATCCGTCAAAGCAGAGTACAGAGACAAGCCAACAGGTCAGGCTGTTAAAATCAGGCAGCTGATTTCTTGACACCCTGAAATTCCAGGAGGGTTAAGATGCTCAGCACATCTATAAGGCTGTGGAACAAATCTTCAGGGGAAATAACAGTGCGGGAAAGCTGTCAGATGTTATGGAGCAGGATGGTTGGAAGGTACTGTTTCTCTTTGAAGTGGGTTAGCAGCATTAAATGTGCACTTTAGAGATCAATTATAATCTAAAACTGTAATAGAGCTCACCTCCAACTGTCCTTTGCTGGCTGGGGAGCATGAGCAGCTGCTCCCTATAGCAAACTGTGTGTGGATGGAAGGAGAGACCGGGAGGTGAGGAAGTCCTAAACCATGTGCTTCATATTCACATGAAAAAGTCCCAAGAGGTGCCCAGATGTGTTATCCCTGCTGGGCTGACAAACAAGAAGCACTGCTCTTCAAGTTTCAATAATAAGAGGCCCTTAAAGCACAACACACCCTATCCTCTGGATTTCTAGCAAGAGCAGTGCAGATGAGCATCCATGAGAATTATCAGCTCCCTTAGGGCCACAGACCCTGCGTTCCCCCTGCTTTATAACCCAGAAGAGCACTGGCGATTCCTCTTGGCTGTAGGTGCTGGCCTGCTGGAGGGGTTAAAGCTCTTTCCTCAGCTCTGCTCCAAGCAGACCTAGAGCCCGTATCTAAACAAAAGAGCTTTGCCTGCAGCTTCCCTCAGCCAGCTTCAAGCTGCAGCTTACACAAACAGTCCCTGGCAGTGGCTCGGAGCAGCGCCGCTCTGGGCACGCCACCAGGGCCTGCCCTGTGCCTTGCCAGCTGCCAGTTCAGCTAGTTGTGGAGTGCCCTTTCTTGCTCCTCATGTTTTCTAAAGCAGAGGGCGCTTCTCCTGCCTCCTTTACCCCCTGGGAACCACGACAAAATTCTCCTAGAAATATCGGTGACATTTAACTCGTCAGAGCCACCCCACAGCACTTGCTGCCCCACAAGCATTCACCACAGCATTTGTACCAGCCCTGCTGCTCCTGCTTTCAAACTGGGCAACCATGGGCAAAAGTAGTCTGTCAAATACTGTCCTGAAGGCATTAAGGTTACTCTGAGATTGGGACCTTTCAGAGACACTGCAGCAAGCAAGCTGAGGGCACAGGTTTGCCTTGTAGGGGACAAGAGCTCAGGCAATAGGGCAAGCCTTAACCACCACTGCTGGCCTAGAGCAAGCCATTTGGAGTGCTTGCTAATAAAATAAAATTAAATAGAATGAAACAAAGTGAAATAAATTAAAATAATCATTAAAGTGGCACAAGGGGGTAGTTAATAGCACTCCTGTATTTTAAACTTTGGAAATATGGAAGACAATTCATTTAGACCCTCTGTTGTTTTGTCCCCATTAGCTGCAAATGAAGATGGCAGTGGGGAAGCAGCTTTGTGTGTAACAGTAATTGGTTCTGAATTGCTTGACAATTCTGATAGCTTTCAGCTGACTTGGACAAAGGGGCAAGCTGTGGACACTACAGCAACACTGGAGTGAGATAAGGCAGTATGAAAAGGTGACAAATATATTATAAACCTTCTGAATGAAAAAACCCTAACATCGTTTTCACAACCTTTTCCAGATGTCAAGCAGGTGCCCACAGCAGGGGAGAGGAGTCTGAGAAGCACTGGTAGTACTCAGGAAGAGTTTGCCTAAAAGCAGCTGGCACATTCTTGCCTTTGGGCTTTGAGCCCAGGTAGAGGCTGATGAGGCAATGGAAACAGAGGTCCACCATCACTGAAATAAGTCTTCCACAAGAAGCAGACCCACTGGGAGTTCATGGTCCATGCCCCTGCACTGTCTTCCTGCAATAGTCCATCTCTTTGTTCCTGCTCCCAGAGAGCACCCCCCTCACACCTCTCTAGAATATTTTTCCCATGTTTTTCTCTCCCTTCTGCCATTTGTTCGTGTCTTTCTCTCCATAATACGGCTTCTAAGCGACTTCCCAGCTGCCTCCTTGCCCTCCATCCTGTATTTCGCCTCTTGCCTTGTCAGAAGGCATTGTAGGATTTGGCTGATCTGAAGCTACACAGGGCTAGCTGGCAATTAGCCATCAGCAAGCAGAGGGATGGCCCTTAATTTTCCCTCAGCAGAGGCATTAATCATTTCATCTTCTCTCCAGCCATAGATTTCTACATTGAGCTGATGGAAACTTCTCTTGGAAGCCTCCATTTGTCTGCCTAATGTGTTTATTTGGATAAGAAATTCAGATTATTGCAGGCAGAGAGAGAAACAGGCACAGGGATTGCATGGATACAGTTGTCTTAGGGAGCTATATTAAGAAGCTAGAATGTTATATTTATGTATGAGTGAAAGAAAAAAAAAGAAATCTGTAATAAAATAAAGCAGTCTTTACTAGCTTCAAAAGAAAGATTTCTGGGGAGCTGACAGGTAGCAAATAGCTTTATATGTATTGTCTGATGTCTGGCAGGTGCCCCTAGAGAAACAAAGTTCATATTTCTACACGCTCTGTTCACTCTTTGGGAGACACTTCTTACTCAGACTGACATTTTGGTTACATTGATTCCCTGAGGCATTTTACAGGAAAACACAGGAACCTATTTGATTGTTCAGGAGGTACTGAACTTTACATAGATGACATTTGGAAACACAGAGAGCTCACATCTGGGAGCTCCAACTGCTCTGAAAGAAGCAACACTGATGGGCTCAATTATTTAGAAATGTAAATTTGGGATGGCAGTAATACCAAAATAGGGAAAGAAGTTAGCACTGCTGGATTGCACGAACCTTGGCTGCAAAGCGTACTGGAATTTCACAGTAAAGTGCTAAAAATTAAGGTTAGAGAAGGGTTTTGTGGCAAAAGTCTGTGTGAGGAAGGCCACCTTTTCTTGGCTGTATGAAGCCAAACTCCCAAAGTACCATTGGGAAACATCTTAATGAATGTGAAATGCAAATGTTAAAGGAAACCCAGGACATTTCTAAGGTCCCAGTCCCAACAAGGAAAATTAAATAATCAGTCAAGCATTTTGGATCATGCATAGGTTTAGCTGGCTGAGCTAAAGCAGAGTGTGAGCGAAACACAGGCACAGATACTTTACCCCTTGTTAGCCCCTGCAGAGGCATTGCTGTGAAGGAGAACTGGTCCAAATAACAACATGGCACAGGTGAGTAAATGTGCCCATTGTCCCATACTCAGCTTTGTCAAACCACAGAAGAGCACCAGGCAAATAATGACTTGTGCTGCCAACAGGAAAGATAAGTACATGCCCTGCAAATTGTAGTCATGGGAGAGCTACAGTGACACACACAAGGACCTAGGCAAGCAAAAACCCAAACCTGCCATCCTGGGAGCAGCCCCAGGAGATGTTTCATGTTGTGGGTGCAATGGCAAGTGGCCTCAGGGAGGGTCAGGTGTTACTCATAAGAGGCAGCTCTATGGTCAGAGGAAGGTGGAGGTTCCAGGGGAGATGCACCCTCCAAAGCCCAGAGGAGAAGGAGCAGATGGACAAGTTGTCTGACTTTGTTCAGAAGATGGGCCATGATCCAGGAAAGGTGCTGGACCATCATCACCCTGCACTTGCTTAAATGATCAATTGGGTTTCACCTGCTTCAGGCAAAGCTGCAGCCTGAAAAAAGGCACAGACTCCTGGCCAGCATGAAAGGTTTTATTTGAGCCCAGTTTATTCCAGGGACCACCAAATGCTGAGCATTTGGCCCCATCACCTGTATTTACCCTGTCAGACCTGGAGTGAATGGGAAGGCATAACACAGTGCTATGAGTTTATAGAAACTGGGGACAGAGGAGGGAGTCTCAAATGTAACATCAAGGTATGGCAAGTCCGTGTAAAATACACATTTCTCACTTGCACACACACATCCATATGGTCTCTCTCATTGCATCTTCCAATATATTCTCCTCCCCACTAAAAATCTCACCTCCCATCTTCCTGGGGAGAGAGTGCAAATGGGTTTGTGAACCTTAGTACATCATTTACAGCTGCTGTAAATCTGGAGCAATGTACACTATCAGATGTGCAGGTTTCATTTATAAAGCAGGATTTATGGTTTCACCCCTTAGATCTGCAGATGGGTTTTATTGTGATTTATGTCTGTGTCATGAAGGACCATATATAAGAATTACCTGATATTATCGAGGGACCTTTTCTTTTTGGCCCTTATCTTTCTTCTGAAAGCAGAGACTACTTAATCACTGTTAGCTATATACTGAGTGCAGTGTCCTTTGTGAATTACCCATATCCCTGTTTTCAGTATTATTAGCTTGTGATGTTAGGACTAACCCAATGAAATAGCCACAACAGATGCTGAATTGCAACTATATATACAAATTATAAATGGCTCTTCGGTGACTGTGTTGGTAAATTCAATTACAGTCTTTTTAAAAAAGACATTACATTAACTGAATGCCAGCCTCAATCTAAGGTATGAAAAAGGCTCTTTGAGTCCTCTGAGTAAAATATTTAGGTTTCTACTGTTATTGTCAGAGGCTACACCTCAATAGCATAAATCATAGGGAAAATTTCCCATTTCTGAGAAAGGTGGAGGCCAAATTTCTGAAAGCATTCAGCCATCTAACCATCACTGATTTTTAAGGGCATTGTAACACCCCAGGGGATCTTGCCTGAAGAAGGAGAGTGACACCTAATAGAGTTTCACAAAATCCCATTTATTAGGCTCTCATGGTTATTATCAGGCCTGGAGACCCAAGTGTACCTTGTCAGAATGCCACTTAGGTTTCCCCATGTTGCTTCTAATGCTAAATCAGACTACCCCCCAAAATCAGACTGATAACCTGTTTTTCTTTGAAAGCTAGTAAGTCACATTGTCCTGGAGATGTTTTGGTATCTTACACTCAGTAGAATCACCTTTGATGATCTGGCTCTAAAAAGATAACCTATGCCCCTTAGATGGGTTTGAAACATCTGCAGCCATTGCAGGGGATGCTGCAGTATTTCAATAGATCTGTTTACTCTCAGTTATGCTAACAGCCAGGTGAAGGCCCAAAATATGAAGTTCCAGCATTGTGTCCTATTCTCTAAGTGCTCCTTGGCCATATAAGCCTGATAATCCTTTTCTCTGCTTTTGGTCCAGGAGAGATGGGAAATTTCTCCTCTCAAAAACTCCAATAAGCCTGGAGCACAGCACTGTCTTGAAAGGTCTTTGAATCCCCTTTGAATCTTGCTTCTTGCTGATCCCAGCATTAGGAAACTATACAAAATGTGGCATTGCTTCTGATTTTCTAGCAGCTTGTAAGAGAAGGGGCCAGGTGTGTTTGTGGCCCCAGCTGCACAAACAGGTCTTGACAGGGATTGGGCTTGAGCCTGCTCTTGGTCTGAAGCACCACAGACCCACTACAAGGGCAAACCTCACATCTAATCACATGTTTGTGTAGATAAGAGGATAATTGGAGCAACAGCCCTCTTCCTCCTTCCATTTCTGCCTCAGCAGTTAGAAGTGCTCCCTGGGAAGAGGCTGGGGCAGTCGAAGGAGCAATCCTTCAGAAAGCACCAGGCTGAGGTGCAACTGATGAAACTCCTCCCATGTGCTCTCTGTTGGCCCTTACTGGGGGGAGCAGCAGCCCTTTGCAGTGCTGTCCCATCTCAGGGAAGGTGTTAAAGTGCTTTCAAGGAACATTTTCCTCCCTTTGTCCACCAGGATATTTGTGAGAGCAGTGAGATAAGGATTGTAGAGAACACCTTCTTATCCCAGGCTTCCTAAAGCTTTTTGTCTTGCTGGAAAAGAACTCACCAGACATTCATCCCTGTTCTTGCCTTGCCTGCCATGATGGTAGCTTCTTCCTCACCCATGCAGGAAAAGCCCCAGCTTTCTAGAAACAAAGTTGGAAATTTGGATCAATCTAAAAGATTGCAGAGAGGATGTCAGGGTCTGATGGAATAGTTCATTTAAATGAATTTGGCTTCAGGAAATGACTCATGAGTTGAGTCCTGAGGGCTTGTCTACATTCACGTGAAGGTATGTGATGTGCCAAGACTTTGATCTCAAGAGCTGGCACAGAACCCACAGAGGATGAGACATCAGGCATTGAGCTTCACTTGCTGTGGTCCATGTGTGGATACAGCCTCTAGGAACTCATGGTAGGAGCTCAGGAGTGGCCTGAGCTGCCAGGAGAGGTACAACCCCTTTGTCTGAGGTATTCTTGGTGCATGCCTACCAGGCTGAGCCTGTGCAAGGAATTAGGGAAAGCAATGCTAAATTTCTGGGTCCCAAAGAGCTGTAGATGCACACGATGTTCCTGAGCAGCTCAGCCTGCATGGAGTGGGAGCACTTTTGAGACCCAGAGATCAAAATGACTGTAAATATCTGGGGAGCTTTAAACAGGGAGGTACCTTTGGAGTTCATACACACTGAAAGTCTGACAAAGGCTGAATTCAGCATCACAGTATTAGATTTAGGCACCCGCATGCCACTTTAGGCTTAAATCCTTAAGTAGCTCTAGTTCATAAAATTCGCATTTCCTTCAAGAGTTTTCTTATTCTGTATGCACTTCCTATTGACTGTTCCATTTGCTTTCAGGTTAACAGCCTAAAGCACCCAAGTTTAGATACTTAGCTGCTAAGTAATATTTTTTCATCAAAGCAAGTAGAAAACTTAAATGAGATATATAGATTCTTACCAGAAATTCAGCTTTAGCAGTTCTTGTTATATCCATTAAAAAAATATTGTAGGCAAAAGTTTTTTTAAAGTGCAGAAAATAATTTCTTCTTCAGATTCAAACAGCAGTTTTAGAACTCCATGACCCATTTTCAGTACTTTCTATTACATCTCCCTAATTTTTTTCACACACAAAAATTTAAAAGCTAAAGTCTCAGCCCCAGAGGAACATCCCACGTAGCACAAGCATATGAAAATAAGAGACTGTGATGCTCGGTGTTTTGTAGCTTTCTAAATGGGCCTAGAAACATTTACAGCCTTAGCTAATCACATTACATTTGCTTAATTAATGGGATGAGCCTATGCTCTCAAGCTGACAGGCTTTGATAGATGAGTACAGCTGCCCTGGCTTTCAGCAGCATGTGTAACTGCTTAATGGGAAGAGGGTGGGGGACAGCAGGGGGGCAAAGCAATGAAATAAATGTTCTGTATGCATACTATTCATGCTTACTCTGCACCTGAGATAGAGAGGTAGCTCCAATCCCCCTTTGTGTTAGCTGTACCTGAGACACACCATCCCTGCCTGAGGAGGCAGCCCATTCCCTGGCACAGCCCAGACCCATCATCATGTCCTGGGTCACCAGTTCCTGAAGGTGCTCCCACCCAGTTCATGTTGTTTTAGGCAGCCTGGGACAACCTTATTGTGAAAAAGAGATTTCTGTATATGAGAGCTAGAACATCAGTGGTTTCATAAGCAGAGAAAGAGAAATCCTGCTCTAGATGGCACAGGAAATCACCTGCATTTTTCAGAGCTTCTCCTGTACTTAAACCAGAAAAACAGCCTTGTCTCCTGAATTATCTACTCCATTCCTGTCCAAATGACTCCTCGTGTGCTTGCGTTGCAGTACACGAGTCTGAAACACACGATATAAGCAGCTGCCAGGCCAACTGCTCAGATGATAATTGAGCCAGTTGTACACACTTTTGTACATCATACCCCATCGCATCCGACTCTTACTCACCCTGTTGCCAACTGCTTCTTGTCTATTTTCTCCAGGAAACAGACTTTATCAGTGTAATTTGCAGGAAACCCTCCCAATCCCAGCTGGAAAGTCACACTATCTCCCACCTCCCTCCCACCACCTTCTTCAGGGCTCTAAGTTGCTCAGCAGGGCCAATTAGGAATTCAAACCAGGTAGAAAGTGAATATAGAGTAGTGATAAGAGTCAGTGGCATGATTGATGATGCTTATACATATGCTTCTGGCTTGAAAAGCAGAGTCTGGGTTGATTCCAGGAGTTGGGTCTAATTTCAAAAGGTTTTTCTGACAGGAAAAAAAAAAAAAGAGGGCTAGCAGCACATGCTACAGAAAGCAACTTCCACAGATTATTCCATCCCTAAAATATCAACCAATTACTAAGAGCAAAGCGTGAGAGAACTAACAAGAGCTTTTACTCATATTGATTCTCCTGCACGTTTACTGAAATAGGGCTGAGACTGTTTTTTCCTGTGGCTTTCCCAACATTCAGAGCTGAAATGGTCCAAGGTTTTAAACTTACTTTGTTACATATTAGGAATAAAGGCTTAAAATTTTGAAAACCTGAATAGCTCTTAATCCCTGTAAAAAAAAACAAAACAACACTGAATTTCCCACTGGATTCAAATGAATCTGTGCAATTTTTGGAGACAACAAGAGATTTTTGTACATCAGCCTCTGATTTTTACTGACATTTGCTTGCAATGCCTGTGGGTCTGATTTTGTGCACAGCTTCGACACAGTTAAACCAAAAACCCTCGTTCTCTGCCTGTCCTTCCTCATCAGTCAATGGCTCTTTAGTAATGTCCTGGCACATCCTCTTCTGCCAGCCATGGCAGGAAGGGAACAGAAATCCTATGGAAAGATGTTGACCCAGATTTACCCTGGATGCTGCCAAGCCCAGGAGCAACAGAAAAGGAATGCGGGGCGAACGTCGAGGCAGTGTGTGGACCTGCCACCTCCACGGTGGTGCAGGCAATGAGCTAGTGGATATCTGGATATCTGCCAGGCAGGCTGCTGGGCAGCCAGAAATCCTGGGAAATGCTGGGGGACACTGTGCTCCATGCACAGCCAGCCCCATGCATTGGGATGCATCAGCCTTCTTTGACATGGGCAGAGGCTATTCAGAGCAATCTAGTTTGGGATGCTTTAAAATATACTCCTGGACCCAAAGGAATGGTTAGGGTTGTATAGGCTGTACAGGACTGGGAGAGCCCCAGAGGGCCAGTGCACAGGCATTGGAAAAGTTAAGGACAGTCAAGGGAGCTGGAGGTCTCCACTAGTACTTGGTGCTGTGATTTGTGTTTGCACAGCCCAAGCTGAGGCATTTAAATGAGGTGTCTGATTCTGGACTGTGGTCTCCAGGGCCCCTGTACTTTCCTTGGAGAGTGGTAGACTTTCCTGCAGCATGATCTGCAGCAGAGCCTGCATGGCATGGGAGAGGAGCTCATCTCTCCAGCAACTGCAGAGGGAGCCGTGGTAGTTTGGACTCTTCTCTTGCACACCTAAACCAAGTTAAATGCTGTGACCATCTTGTCTGTCCAAGAGGGGAAAGCTGTAGAGTTTATGTGTTTAAGCTGATATCTGGATGGGAAAGGACATCCTTTGTCCTAGATGTAAGACCTGTAACCCTCACTGAACTGCATCCTCATGGTCCAACAAGAACCCATTCCCTCTGGGTCACACCAGCAGGACTGCTGCTCCTGGCCTTGTTCTGGCTCTTGCCAGAAGTGTAAAACATGGTTTTAATGTAGTCAGGTGTCTGAATTATCCTGGGATCTGACTGGCACTTATTACCCTCAGTCTGTGTGTGGTGCAACTGGTCCATGGCTCAGAGGTGGGAGTTTCATCCTGCTGAGAAATGGTAACCATAGGAAGACATCCCACCTCTCTAAAGCGTTTTGCTTCTTTGGTGACCTCTACTTCTTTGCCTTTAAAATGGGACTATCCTTCGCATCAGTATAGCTCTTCAAGTAGGTTTAGAGTTTTCAGGGTGCTGCCTGTTCTTTTATTTTGTAATCACTGAGCCACAGTCAGATAGATAATCACCAATGCTTAGTTTAAGGCATTGTTGCATGTGGCAATTCATTAAAAAGCCCCAGGGAGCAAGAATGAGGTTTTTATTTTAAAAGCTATAATCTCTGGGGCACACACAATGTTCTCTCCCAACCCAGATTTGTCACAGCTGGCTGCTATGAAGTGCCATTCTCTGCTGTAAGCCATCTTCAATGTATTGTCATTTTAATTCCCTACAGATTTTTTTCTTCAAGTGACACTCAAGGAGGATTGGAGGATGACAGCACATGGCAGAGTAAATATAGTTAGGGAAACATAGGAAGAGCCAACTTTTCCCAGAGAGCTTGTGGCTGTCAGGCAGGAGTTTCTTTTTTGTGTCTGAAATGGGATTAAGCCAAAAGGCTCATGGGTTTACTGTCATTTGTACTCTGGTTCTTTGTGAAAACAAGTAAAACTCTGTCTATTTTCAATACACTAGATTAAGATCTGAGTTCACATTTTGCAGGGTTTGGGCATCAGAGCAAGTCCCTGGCAGGGGCTGGTGTGCACAAAGGGGTTTGAGAGGGTGGGGAGAGCTGCCCACACTGCTGCCCTGGGCTTTCTGGTGTGGTCATCAGTGACCACTTTGGCCCTTTCCAGGCTGCTGCACCGTATGAACAGGAGAGTCTCCAAATTTGGTTTTGGGGTTTAAACAATCTCCCTCTGCCACTTACATTTCAGGCAAAAAATGCTAAGTTCTTCTGTGTAACTACTGCCTTCCCTCCATGTGAAAGGCCCCTCTAAGTCCTCCAGCTCACTGAGACCCCTCTTGCCTTCAGAAGAAGCCCCTGCTCTGGTGCCCTGAGCAGCAGGACTGCAGTTCAGATACTACAATCTAAAGTATTTAGATACAAAAGGCTTCAGCAAAGAAAAAACATAAATGCCAGTAAATCTTAAACAAGTGGAGAATCAGTGGCAAAACTACAACAGAGTACTTCAAAGTACTCCAGAAATGTGATGCAATGAAGAAAGGCTCTTGTCCCCAGTGTGATGGATAATATAGATAGAAGATGGAAAGGTAACAGCTGGAAGAGTAAAAGTGACAGCTAAAAGAAAGGCAGACAAGGAGAAGGAAAGTATGAAAGGAAAATTATGAGTGCTGATTTGTGGAGGCTCTTTGCTTGAAAGTACCCTGCACCAACAGTGCCAAGCGTTTTTTGTGTAATGCATGCATTGGTGAACACTTTGGATTATGTTGTAATGTCCTGCCCTAAGTCTCTTAAGTATAACTGAGTGTATATTTAACTGTAAAGGTTTTATGAGGGTGGCAGGTTGAGTGGACTACAGCCTCTCTGCAAACCAAGCTTTTCACTGTACTCAGCAGATACTACTTGTCCTGACATTGCTGTGGTCTCAGATATTAAATACATCTCTGTAAATACATCATTTGGATGGCACAAATGCAGAAAACTCTTGCTATAGGCTACATCTGCATGTCACTGTCATATGTATGTGGCCTGGTATTGCAGGGCACTGTGCAAAGCAAACAGAAAGGTGATTCTTGAAGCACAAGAAATAGCAAGATTCAGAATACAGGCAAATAATAATAGCAAAACCCCTTTCTGTTTAACACAACTCACACCCATAAATAGATAAGTGATAAATTTACCTGCATAAGTACCTTTCTGCTTTTCAGGAAGATGCTACCAGATGGAGACATGAATAAATCTTGTAGCAGAATTAAATGTTTTATGGAGAGGTTATTTCTTAATTGAAATTGTCCAGAAAGAGGAATGGCTATGAGTTAAGGTGTAATTGTAGGGCCACCTGCCTTTTCTATTAATAAAGAAGCTGGTCACAGCTTTTCTGTCAAAATGATTACTGACTTGAAAATTATTGGTGAAGCTGGAATTTTTTGTGGAGTGTGTGTCCTTATACAGAAGCATTCTCCATTTCTGTTGCTAGAAGCCTAAACCTGTGCAAGGTCTCAGCCACTTCTTTCCCATATGATGTCTAACTGAATCATATCTGATTTATATTTTGTCTTGCTTGTTGAAAAGTCAATATTTTTTCTGCATTTCTCTCCATTGCTCTTGCCTGCCCACTGCTTATGAAGGCAGAAGCTGAGAAATAAAGCAGCTACAGAATAGAGCCTCCCAGTACCTCTGAATGGACAATGTGCTTTAGCAGTGACTGAGGGCTCCTTTGAAACCAACAATAAAAGCATCTTTTCTATCGAGGAGTACAAGGCTCACAGGGGCAAGAGACTTTAATGATACCATTATCTTTCAGGCAATTAGGACTCGCTGGCACAATCCAGCACTGGTACAGGCACTGTTCTGATTGCACTGCAATGGCTTAGTGAATTGGAGACTGCTGGGACTTAGCAACACCATAAATCGCTTTTAATCTCAAACCACCACGGATCAAAATGTACTAACACAGGCATAATCAGAATTCACAGGCATATTTTCTCTTTTAAAAACATATGCCTGGGAACAGAGGCCTCCCCTCCTCCCCTCACACACGGGCTGTGTGATGCTTATCCTCGCTCTTCTCTCCTGACGCGCTCCCCGCACAGGCGGCTCTGAGCCTGCCAGCTGTGGGCATGTTTGTTGTCCCTTGTGGATTATATTTTAATGACATACCCTAAGCCTCTTAAACTTGAACAAATGTGCATTTAACTGTCTGTGCATTTGTGCCAGTTTATAAGGTAGAGGGTCAGCCAGCTTATCCCCTAGCTTCTCTGTGAGGGCACTGTCCAAGAATTTTAATGGAGCTTTCAAAAGCTTCCCGTTATGCAAGGTGCCTTGATGGAGAGTCCTCCTGCCTCTGAAAGTTCCCTCTTGTTGCTAGACACAATGAAGGGCAAGCCATAATCTCTGTGGAGAGTGCCCAGATTTTTGCCTGTTGCAGTGTGTAGCTGGGATGCAAAGCACAGCTTGCTCTGCTCCCCTGCCACAACCAGGGGGATTCATTTCATTAGTTTGGAAAGCTATTTTAGAGGGAAGGGAGGTTATGTAGGTCATCAATTCATTCCTGCTGCCTTGAAAAAAGAATTCATTATGGAATTTCACTTTAATTAATGCAATGCACCAGCTTGTAATAGTATTTCATCAGGACATCTGGTAAAAGCACATTAGCTACAGTTTAATGTTAAAACATAATTGAACAGAACTCCTGTTGGAGCTTGGCTTTTACAATATGTTTTACTTCTGCTTCTCCTGCAAGCTGCCAAAAAAAGGAATTGTGGGACTCCCTCATCAGAGGGTGATGGATCCTGACCCAAAGCCTGTTTGCAATAACAGAAAGGCTCCAGTTAACATTTACAGGCTCTGAAGTGGGTCCCTGAGAAACAGACCCAGCATCCACCCTGTATTCACATAGCAGGTACTGATCTATAATCCACTGATCTACAATCCTGAATATAAAGTAACAGCCTTGGTGTTTTGTTCCAGTTCTGTTTGAAAGGCCGCGATCAAATGGTCTTTGTAAACCATTTTCAATTGGCTTAACTTAGAACCTTTTCCTGTTCTAATTATATGTCTGCATAATTGTTTGTTTTATTACTTATTTGATTATCTGCTCAAATTAGTGTCAGTGCAGCAGCTTTCCAAATGCCGTATTAAATATTCACATCCAAATGGGATTTCTTTCTGTCCTTTGTTTTACAGTGATCTGGACTATAAATGTGAGCTCTCAAAAGATTTCAGTTATTTAGTAAGTACTAGGTCATGATTATTTAAATCTAACTAACAGGCTAAAGAGTCTTTGGAAGATTAATATATTTGAAAAAGTTTGTGAAGTGTTTGAAATCTGTTTGATTTGAGGCTGCTGTCTCCACTTCTTTTCTATTTTTGGGTAAGTGTTTGAATAGCCAATAACAGTAATAAAAAACATCCGCCACCAGCACAGTGCACATTGCAGTTTCCCTTTTACACTCTCCCCCTTCAGCATTTTTTTTAACCATTGTTTCTGGGACAGTTTTACTCCCAGCCCTCACAGAAAAAGGACACAAAGACTAAGACGTTGGAGAAGTTTTGCCTGCTGTTTGGTTGCTCTTTGAGTTATTTTCTGCACCAATAGGCAAGAGAGGGGGCAGCACTGATCTGGAGCAGCGTAGTGTGCCCTGACTAAGAACCCCAGTGCGTTCCTACTGCCAGCACCTGCACAGCACACACAGGGAAGGGGTCCTGGGCTGTACTGACCTCCCTGCTCATGCCAGATGCCACCCACCCTGTGTGTGTGTGTTTGCTGCTGGACATTTTTGCAAGGGGAGGGTGACTGATAGAGAGTGGGCTGGAACATGGCAGGTGAGGTGATGTCTCATCACAGATATTCTCCTAGGGTTTAATCTATATAGAAACCACCTAATTCTGATACCACCTGAAAACACAGAAATTTTTCCTGCCCTCAGCTGATCAATGCAGATAAATAATTTCTTGTAAATGGCCAAATTTCTCCAAAGAGATGCTAAGACTCCCCTAATGATAGAGGCATGCAGCAGACAAACCCAGGCCCACACAATCAAATTCAAGGCACTTACCTCTCTCCAGGGAGCAGCAGCAGCTCTGTCCCACCTTTACAGACACTGTGGTAAAAGGCTGTTGCAGACAAGAGGCAGCTGGGCAGTAACAAAATGTTGTGTTGAGGCTAGACTGACTTTCCAGTGATTTTTCAGTGCTACAAGTCCCATACTGGTCACACTAAGAGGAAATTCAACTTAGACTGTTGGTAGACCTGACTAAGCCTGCAGTTTGGCATTAGTTGGCAATAAAACATAAACAAATAGGCAGTAAACTGGAGCATTGGTCAGGCTGGTGCTAACTCCTGTCTCAAGGAGCAGAGGCAGTTTTCTCCACAGGCATCAGACCATCATTTACATGGCTCAGTTTGGTGGCCCTGTGGATTCTGGGAGGAACAGTCACTGGCATTAGGCAGTGCCATTTCTTAGTTGTTGTCTTAGGACAACATTGCCAAAGGACCTGTCATTTTAAAATTAAGCACTAGCCTCCAACACTTGGAAACCTAAATCAGCAACTTCTCTGTGGGCTCACATGACTTCCACGTGGTGCTCACAGGTTTGATTTCCTCAGGCAGCCCATTCCTGATCCAGCCACTGGTATTGAGTGCTCCGTGGGAGAAACAGGAGCTGAGCTTTTGTTCTCTAAGGAAAAACAAAAGCAGTCTTGTAAATAAGTCCAAAGGCATTTTACAAAGGGTAATTTTTTTTCCCTAAATAAAGCAGAACTTGTGACCTTTTCCATTTTTAGTTTATCACTATGATGTGATAAATAAATCCTAAATTAGGAAGGAGATAGATTGCTTAGGGGGGAAAATAATTGAAAATTCCACTTATAGAAGCCTATATCTAGTAGGTATTTACAGATTTTACCAGGGACCGAAGCTCTCAAGATAGCTGGCCTTAGACCTCTTTCTGCATTTAATATTTATCTTCAGCTAAGTCTATGTTAGTTATAGTTTCACAGCTTGAAGCAAACTGGTCACAAGTCCCAGTAGTGTTGATGTTTGGGCGTCTCAGCAGCCCCTGTTCTTTGTCTACTTTTCAGATGTCTGTGCTCTTGTTTCTTCAGCCTGTGGAATAGGATCTGCCACTTCTCAGAGTCCTGACTGCAAGAGGTTGGATTGTTTCTTTAAGATCCTGAAGTGAAAAATCATTAGTCCTCTCCTTCTTTCATTAGTTCTAGTTCTCTATTCTCTATTCTTTTATGCTAGCAGGTATCACGTGAATTTTCCCAGAACAACTTTTATGTGCTAAAGTAAAACCAACAAAAACCTAGCAGAATTCTGCCTTTGTCTTTAAGTGTTTTGTGCTGGTGGAGTGACTGCTTTGCTTTCCACATCTCCTGCTGAACCTTCTCTTCCCCATGAAGCACCTTCTGCCAAAGGCTGCCCAGATACCCCCATCATCACACTGTCCCTGCTGCCCAAAGGGTGCTGGGGGAGACAAAGAGACTTCACTAAGCCAAGCAAAAAAACCATGGGAACGAAACTCCGTGACCAGCTCTGTGGGAAACACAATGCCAGAAACCAGCACAAGCTCCTATGAAAGTTTGGAGACTGGGATGAGACAAGGCAAAGCAGGAAGCTCCCAGGGGAGAGTGAGTAGCACCCTGTCCCCAGCTCACATCATTGTGCTTTGTTCGACCTCAACAATTGTGTGAGCAAAGCCTGGAGCATCAGCCTTAACTTCGAATTTCCTGCTTTCTGTCGGCTCCATCCAAGGGACTGTTGTTTGAAACACAGCTCTTATTATGGAGCTTGCAGAAAAGAACTCCCTGCTTTATGGGGACATGGGCTATTGAGTTGCAAAGAGGCATTCCCAGTATCTGTCTGGGTCTGGGCTGGTTGGGCTTGGCTACTGTAGTGAGAGGAGTCGCTGTCACAGAAGCCACATGATAACCACCTCTGTGTGTGGCAGCCCAAGGGGCAGCTCGTGACTTGTTCAGCTGGGCTGACTTCTCAGCAGAGATTGTCTTAATCACAAGCTGTACTATGTCTCTTGGCCAGATTTGCAGAGGATTTGGCTTTACAGAACAGGGTTCTGATTCACAAAGCTCTTTCCTTCACCTCTTACCCCTGCTCTCCTATTGACCAAATCCAGGGTGTTGCTGGAGTCCCTCCCTTTGGCTCCTGGATCTGACCACATGCCCAGCCTGAGCTCTCAGACAGTGCTGTACATATCCTGGTCTGCATGAGAGAGGCCTGGGAGGAAGGATGGAAACCAGAGGAGCAGTAATGCTTGTGGCAGGTCTGACTGCTGTGTTTGTCTTGGCATGATGTTGCTGGTCCCCCAGTATTTGGTAAAGGGATCCCTGAATTCAAAAGAAAATAAAAAAGCTGTCCCAGAACTGCCAGGATTAGGGGATTTTGGCTGTCTCTACTCTGCACTCAGCACTGCTGAACATCCCCCTCCTGTCATTAGCAGTGACCCCTGCACCACCCACCTGTCAGGTCCCATGTGCTGGGTGTGAGCCTTCCTTCCCTGGCCCCTCCCTTTGGCACAGCAGGGACACAGTGCCCTCAGCTTTCTCCTGTCTCGGGAAGTCTTGACCTGCCTGACCTGCTGGCCACTCTTGGGGCTGGAGAGAGGCAGCAGTGATTTGCCACAGTGGTGGGAAACCCCCTCAGACCAGAGCCTACCTCTGTGCTCTAACTCCTCATCCCTCCCCATTGTGGGATCCAGCACACACAGTCTTATCTCTCCCTGCTCTCTTCTGCTGCAAGTCCTGTGTCATCCCAGAAACCATCTGTGAGATCATCTATGAAATATTTATTTCCCTTGCATGCAAGAGAAAAGGAAGCAAAAGGCCTGCATAATATTGATGGAATCCCAGATAGCCAAATATTGAATTATTTACAGGCTAATTGTGCAACTGATACTCATGAGATTGTCTAGGCTGCAAAATGCAATTAATACATTTCACAAAATTGTTGACTTCTACTTCAGACTTTTTCTAGATGCATCAATGAGTCCCTAAAACACAGGTGACATCACTTTGCAGGAGAAGAACAGACACTTGAAAAATCCTCTGACTTTTCTTGGAGTGCTGCTGTGAAATAGGAGAGGGTTCTCAAAGCACCAAGGTACACATCTGGTGCTCAGGTGAATGCTTGCCTGGCTGGTGGCTGCTGCTCCAGAAGGGCCCAGATTCCCAAAGGTCTCATGTTACAGCTGAAACTCACAAGTAAATGCCCTGGATACCCCCAGGCATCTTCAGATGGCATTAAATACATAAATGCAAGACACTCAATTTAGCCTGTGTGACCACTGGAGACCTCCCAGCACAGGGAGCAGTGACCAAGAACAGCAACTCTTCTCATACCACAGCATCCTTCCTCTCCTTTTCACTGTCATGTTTGCTGTGCACCGTAATGCAGCCCATAATATCTGCACTACAGCTCCTCCTTCCTGCCCAGCCTGCAGCAGATTCAATAGCTTGGCCACTGCACCCAGCCCACAGAAAGCAGATTTCCAGACACAGAGCTCTTCTGCCCATTCCAAGGTCCACAGATTGATGTGGCAGTTGTCACAGGGTCTTGGCTATTTCCCTAATGCCAAACTTCTCTCAAGCCCTGTCTCTGCCTCATTTAGAAACATCTGAACTCTGACATCTGGAGTAAACCATAAGTTGCATCTCTTAGAGTATCTTCTGTATTCCCCATTATATTCTACTCTTAGCAGAGCTTTGAGGGGGATCACTGCCTTCCCAAGCACTTCAGCAGCATTTAGAGACCATACCTTGAAATCACTGGGGCTGAGTAAGACTCTGGGCAGTTCATTTTGACTTGAGGAAGGTAACAAGCTAAAACAAAAAATCTGAACCGACATTACAATGCTGCCCTCTCTGTACCCAATAATGCTCATTTCCTGTCCAGACAAGACACACCATGTATGTCTAAACCCCTCAGCCTGTCCTAATTTGCAAATTCTAGTACAGCTGTAGGTTAAAAGAGCCAGCCAAAATTAATTATTGCAGATTAAGGAACTGAGCAACATAGGGGAATGGCCTCTTGTTAAACTGAAACATGTGATCTGAATCAAGTAATTTCAGCTTCTTGTTAAATACCTGCTTCTCTTTTTCACCATCTCCATGCTTTGCTGCTGAGCACCATCATCTGAACATGGTTTATTTAAATGTGCCTAGACTCCCAGGCTATCACAGAGCAGCTTTGCCAGTGACAGCACTGGCCTTGGCTGAGGCAGCCATGAAGGCAGGTTTGTAGGTGGCCACCACCTGCAGGCCTCCTCAGGTGTGGGGTGATGTTGTTTGGTTTTGCTGTTACCAGGCTTTGTGCCATTTAGAATTGGCAGGCAGAGAGGGACAATTAAACTCTGCTCATGCCGAAGGAACATGTATTTTTTTCAACCAGGTGCTTCTTTTCTTCCTTCCCACCCCCCTTTTGAGAGACAGGAGGTCAGCAGACAAACAGGTGACTTGGCTTGTACAATAAATGTCATGCACCTCAGAAGCTGATAAGAAAACAAAGCCAGTGGCTGCCTTATAGGCAGGACCAGAGAGAGGAAACAGCAACATGATTTACCTGAAGGCAGTGGTACAGCTGCTATGGGATCCCAGGTTGGGAAGGTGATGATAGCTTTGCAAAGCCAAAACTTAGGTGGCTTAATACTTTTTGTTAGTTATTCTAAATATTATTTAGTGTTGTTGTAAATATTATTCAATGTCTAGAATAGAAAAATGAGGTTATTTGGTTATCAAATACTGATAAATATACAAGGTTTTACTGCTCTTTTTTTTTTGTTTGAAACTATGTGTTGAAAGCAAGGTCAGCTCTGTGGCCAACTCTACCTTGCCAATTCCTGTTTAACAGAAGAGGAGCCAGATTGCTCTGAGACAAGGGAATGTTGATTTACCCAGGGGCTGAAGATGATGTTAGGTCACTTGCACCATCAGCTCTTTGGAAATGAGCCTTTACAGGATCCTTCTCCAGACTGCCCCTGACCACAACAAAAATGTCCCTATCCATGGATGCTCCATAGAAAAATATAAACCACCCACAGCACAGCTGGTTCTCCCTGCAGTGTGTCACCCACTGGTGTCTCCCTACCCAGGCCTGTAGGTGCTGTGCATGGCAGGGAAGGTGCTCCCCATTTCCCAACAGCCCTGAATATGACAGGGTGGGTTAGGTAGCAGAAGGCTTTGTATTCCTCGCTATTTTTGGCACCCTAGGATTGTCAGAGATGCAATCCTTGCTGGAAAACACTCCTTGCTATAAAGAAGTTGATGAATGTAGAAGAAAACAGCCATGCTTTCCCCATTGGCCAGTACTCCAGATTCTATTGTTAATATGCTCCTTTCCCCTCCTCCTCCCCTCCATTATTCTGCTCTTAGTTGCTAAAGGAACTGAAGAAACAATTAAGAAGCTTTAGAAAAAGCAGATAATTTCTCACATGCAGTGCTGAGTACGCAGCAGATGTGACTCAAGAGACACACACGCTGTTTTCAGGCAAGCGTTCCCAAGGGTTTAGGCAAAAATAAGAAGGATGAGGTGTTTCAGCAGAAATCAAGTTATTTTTAAGTGGAAGGGCTCTAGGGGGTATTAAAAGAGCTCCCTAAAAATGCCATTATCTTGTGTGTGGGATCCCATAGCATTAGTAGTATATAATTAAAACTATTAAGCCAGCAGTCAGGCTAGAGAGGGATTCTGGTAAGGAAGTGGTTACAGGGATGATGGTGAAATGGAGTGGTTGCAAAGATCAGACAATTTGATTTACTTGAGGTTTTCAAAGCAGAAAAAATGAAATGCCTACAGGGAGATCTTCCTCCAGAAGGCAGAGGCAAGTCTCAAGGACCAGAATTTGAAGTGGATGTCTTCAGTTGCTGCAGCTCTGTGCAGCCAGCACTGGGAGAAATGCTGTGACAGTCAGGAGCCACATCTCAGCTGACACAGCACGCTGCTGCTTCACTTCTGAAGTGTATGGCCCACATCCAACCTAAGAGTCTGTGAGAAACACTTCTTTCCAATATCCCCCTGCTTAATCCATCCCCAGCATCTGTCACCACACCAAAGGGGACGGAGGCAGCAGAGCCAGCATTACCCTAAGCAGCTTGCTGAGCCAGCCACAGGCTTTTGCCATCTTCTGGCTGTGATGAAAACTGGACAAATTAAGAACATGTTTCCATTAGCCTCATTCACCTGAAAAATAATCAGAAGCCAACTCATTTCTAACAAGTGGCCTGGCAAAGGGTCAAGAAATGAAATCTGGTGGCACATAGACAAGTATGGACAACTAAGTTTGTGAGGATCCATCATCTTGGATGGATCTTCAATACCCAATACTGGGATTTTCTGTGCACAGGCACATAAATCTCAGGGAGTCATACTTTGCCAGTATTTTAAGTTAAGCCCACAAAGCATATTTGAATAGGATTCAGGCTGATGAAAAGCAAGTTGCTACTTTTAAACAGGTTTGTTGACCATGTGAATGGAGCCAGTGGATTCAATCCAGCAGATGACATTTATTAAAGACAAATTTGCCACTGCAGTTCTTACTGCCAGGAAAGGTGTGAAAGAACACGTGGCCCCTCCAGGCCGTGCACAGCCATATTTCTGGTGCTACAGATGGCAGTTTAAATGCTTGCAAGGTTTTTTGCCTTATCTTTTCATAAGGTATATTTAGTCCTTGCTGTTTTCAGGGAGACATTTTAGATACAGTCAGCTTATGAAGAGACACATCCCACTTGAATCATTTTAAAAACACCTCTTCCTTTCAAGTCACCAACTTGGCGAAGGAGGGAGAAGAAGAAACATTGAGCCAAACTCCATAAACAGATTCTTTTTCCTGTGTGTGTGAGATGAGACTGGGAAAAGCAAAACAATTAATCTACCCATGAGTGGCTTTGCAGGAAAAGGTTAAGGAATAATAGAGAGTGATTTAGATTGCACCACTTTACATGCATTTATAAAGGAGAAATTCAACACCCAAATAACAAATTCAGTTCAGATTTTACTTCCTTTCTCCCTTCTTCTCCATCCCCCTCCCCCAAAATGACATATCTTTCCATTTGTAAATTATTTTAATTTAAATACTTCCAGGTTAACAAAATGTCTTAAGTTTGACATGCCCAAAGTTACAAAACAGAAACAAAACCTCCTGACAAAGGGTAAGGAAAAAAAAAAATAATCCAAGCCCAAACCTTCTTTCCTAAGCTGAAGTTTATGGTCTGTGAGCTGGCGACCCTCCAGAGTCTGACACAATGTCTGGAGCACCCAGAGCAGCTGGAATTAATTTTCTTCCTCCAAATCTATGCACTTTCATATGAAGTTGTGTTTTGGCACTGCCGCCCAAGAGAGAGTCCAGTGCAAAAAATCTAAGCCTGGCCGTTGTTTCTTTGCAACCCAACACTCGCTGAGCAACGACAAAAAGGAAGAAGAGGATGAAAAAAAATTAAGAGAAAGAAAAACCCTTTCCCTTCCCCCACACATACACAGACAACTGTACCAAACAGGGGGGCTATTCAAGGCTCCTCAGAAGTGGGTCACAAAGAGAAATGTTTGCACATAAAACCAACACTTTTTTTTTTTTAAACTTCTGCCTTGTTTTCTGGGTTTTTTTTAATAAACATCATGGAGGCCCCTGGAAGGTGCTGGGGATGTTTGAGAGTTGAGGTCCTGCTGATCCGTTCTGCCTCCCATTCACTCAGCTCCCTCGCTGGCCCTGGTGTGCAGCCCCTGTCCGGGGGTCCGGGCCCTTTGAGCCGCCGTAGGGAGCCCGAGGGGCCACGGGGCCCTGTGGGCACCAGCACGGAGCTGCAGCTCCTCGCCTGGGCTGGCGGTGGGTCAAGAGGGGAGGAGGGAGGCGTCCAAGCCACTCCCAGGGTGTCCCATCACAAAATCACGCACTGGAGTTTATGGGAGCCCGTGGCTCTGTCCCCTCGCCATTTGGTCTTTTTCTTCTTCTTCTGGCTTTTCTCTGGGATCTGTTGCCTGTTTTGGGAGACAGAGAAGAAAGCAGGCAGGTGAGACACAAGGCTGGGTTGGATCCAGAGCCCTGGGCAGCTTGCAGAGCAGTATCTTGGCATGCCTGTGCATATTTGCAGACATATTTTTATATACTGCTCCAGCACTGCATGGCTTTTCATGCCACACAGCTGAGAACTGCCTGAATTCTTCAGGAAGGAGGAAAGATGCCATTAAAGCTAATGGCAGGGATGAATGTCCTGCCAGGGCACTATGCTTCCATTTTCCAGGGTGAATTGCTGCCTCCTCCCCTGCCACAGGGGCTGCTCTGGAAAGCAGGGATGCTCCAAGCGATGTAACATCATCCATTACACTGCTGACACTCAGTAGGGAAGAGGATGAGAGAGATACAGAGAGCACAGAGAAATGCACTCTTCTGCCTTTCAGCTGGCATTGCCCTCAGCCAGCTGCACTGATGCAGACTTGGTAATGGAGGGGAGCTAAAAAATAATTAACCAAAAACTGAGTTTGCCGCTGATGGGGTTCTGGCTTCCTCTGAAGTTGTGAAGAGCACCAATGCACAGGGAATGAGCTGACCCCAGAAAGATGTCTCTGGCTGTCTGGAAGTCACAGCCACCAGGAACACACAGCTGAGGGCCCTTCTGCAGCGTGCCCCAGAGCTGTGAGCAGCCTCTGAAGTGTTCTGTTGAAGGCTGCTCCCTGTCCAGTAAGATGAGACATTGCCCAAATGCTTGTTTGCAACTGCACCCACTGCAGCAGCTACGCTGCCAGGCCAGCAGTGCAAAGCCAGCAGAAAGCTCTGCAGCTCAAACACCCAATAGGCAGCCTGTAGATGTAGATTTTAGTGTAAGATAAAACATACAGACACTGGCAGCTTCTATAGATTCAAACCTGAGAGTTTGAACAGTTCAAAAGCAGCCTCTTTGTCATGGAATGTGCCAGGCATTAAACCAAATGTTCATACAAAGTAATCCAGACCAGGATGAGACGTCACTGTAGCATAAATCACTGTGGCTTTAGCTGGTGTTTCCAGCTTCCACATTCTTGCAACCACCTGAAAAACTCAGCCTTGACTAGTAAGACTTTTTCTCGGTGAATATGAAGGCTGAAGGCATGAAAAACATAAAACTTTAAAGCTCAAAACTAGAAATATGAAATTCAGAATATACTTTAAATCTGGATAAACACTAAGTGACCACAAGCTGTTCACACTCTTCTGGATCTGTTTTAGAGATCCAGAAGCCACACCCTGGGCCTGCTCAAGGCTTCTGCTGTGACAGTTCCCGTGTGTGCACTGCTGCAGCATAAAAGGAGCATCAGGAAATTTTAAACATCAATCAGGTGGACTCAAACACCCCACTCCTTTCTGGATTACTTCCAGACAACAGTTTCTTGTATGAAGCTAAATAAACTGGGAATCAGCCAAGTGCAAGAAGCACAAACAGTGCAACTCTGAACAAGCATCCTCACCCTGAGAGCTCACAAGGGCTCTGAGGAAGCCCTTCATTTGCAAAGCACTCCATCAGTGATAGTTATCAGGGGGCTGAGATTTACATTTTATTTGAAAAAGCTCACTTGAAAACCAGAAAAACAATACTTGACGAGTGATGCTACCCTTGCCTGTGGACAGTTTGTAATGTCCAAGAACCAAGCAAAGCTGCTTTGTGGCCAATGACCAGCCAGATCACACAGCATCTCCCTGCTCTCTGACTTAACACGAGTTCCAGCTCCTGTGAACATTTCTGGCACCCTTGACATCACAGAGGGCTTCTCCTGGCTGGCAAGGGCTTTCACAGTAGCTACTCAGGAAACTGAGGTGTACCACTTATTTTTGAAGTTATGGAGTGCATTTTCAGGGCTTGAAATTAGTAATGCCTCATTACAATACTCCTTTCAGCCTGCCTGGAGTTGTGTTATGTAGAGAAAGGAAATAAAACCTTTCCAACTTATTCTGGCTGTTTTCCTTTCCTGCAGAGCAGAATAGATGGTGGTAAGAGCTTGCTGCAACACAAAAGTAATATCTAGCCAGCTAATACTGAGTTACAGAACAGTTGGGAAAGAGCTTGGGACACTTCCAGCTCAGTTCTCCAAAGACTTTCTTGCCCTCTGCTTTTGAGACATGTGGGAAGAGTGGGCAGTACCATCTGCTTTTGATGGAGGCTGGCTTGAGGCTGTGCAAGGATATTCACAAGTACAGATATGCTGTGAATAAATGCCTTGTGGTTTAATTGCTGGGCGAGGCACTTTGACTGCACGGCAGGGAGGAGCATGATTTCAGCTCAGCGCCCTCCCGAAACATGAAAAATGAGGGCCCAGAAAATCTGGCAGACAACTAGTGCAGAAAAACAAATCTTCTCAGTGAGAACTGAGGTTATCAGCTGAGACACTGGGATGTGCGTGCAGCTCTTTTCCTGCAGGGGAGCCGGGGTTTGGGAAGGCAGTCCCTCCCTGCTGGCAGCCGGAGCAGGGGTTCGCCCAGAGAGTGCGCGTTTGCCAAAGGGAGCGAAGGCAGCTCGTGCCAGAACTGGGAACAAACCTCTGCAGTCTGAGGAAACCTGGGGCTTAGCCATTAGGTCATGCAGTTTCTCATACAAAATGGCTTAATTTTTTCCATTTAGTGAGCAGAAAATGTTAGAAGTCACCCACAACGTTAGAATTTTGTAGAATTTTTTGCCAGTCCTTTTTAACTTCTGGCAAGGCAAGACCCTGGGAGGACAAAACTATGAAAACCCAAATTACTGCTGCAGAGCTTTCAATGCCAGCCTTTTAGAGCTGATCATTATAGTAGGCTTTGCACTATTCATTGAATAAAAAATTTTCATTATGGCCACAGCTACTTCTTACTGTGCCTAGTACTGATGTCCTGCATGGGTAGCTAAGTGCTAGTAACATACCTAAGCAGATACATGACAAGAAAGTCAATAAACACCAGAAATATCCCACCCCCAAGAAAACCTGGCTCCTCAGAAGTTGGCTCCTGACTCTCTGGGCCATGACACCTGCGTGTCCCATCCATGAGCAGTAAGGAAGGGAGGAGTTTGCAGCTTACCTTATTACCCTCACGAGATCATGGAAGGCCTTGTCCACGTTCAGAGGTGGGTCCTTGGCACTGGTTTCTATATAAGGAATCTGGAGAAGTGTAACATGAAAGAGATCAGTAACAGCCTACTGTTGGGATAACACCAGTTTCAAAATGAAAAGCCTGAAGGCTGGAGAAATGGGCTGCTAATTCCACGGAAATTCAGGTAAACAAAATGTTGCCATGACACTGCTATCGACACCCTCACCCTTGCAGCAAGGTCAGCAAGGGCTCACAAATGGTCTGGAATAAGCACCAGGCTAAACAGCTGCAATCAGAGCTCTGGATATGGGGGAGAATAATCCCAGACTTCATGTCAGATGTTCTCTCCCCCTGAGCTGTGCTCACAGACATGAAAATAGCCGAAGGTTGTCGAAAGACCAGCACTTGCCAAAAATTCTTGCTTGCCACATTTTATTGGGACTACTGCATGAATATTTCATGACTACAATTCTCCTTCAGTGTAAAATGATCTTCCCCTTCAAAGTCTGACAGCCAGATGGGGCCTCCTAGAGTGCTTGTCCAGCACACTGGCAGATTTATAAAACTGCCTCTGATAAGGTATTTTCATGCATGGCCTTTTCCAAGGCGTGTGTATACAGATGGATACAACATGCTGTGCTGCAGTTTAGGTGTCCTGGCTCTGACAGAAACCAGATTCCTTGGGGAGGAGGGGAGAGTGAACCTGTCCTGCCAAACTCCCATCGTGGTTTGCTCAGAAACCACCACACAGGCACAGCAAGCTGCCAAGAGGTCTCAGGCTTGTTTGCCTTTAACCTTTCCATTCAGTTCCACCTCCTAAGGGAGTTGTCACCCTCTGGGTATTCACGGCTGCTGGCATTTTGAGGTGATTAGTGGAGCAGCATGTGATCTACACCCATCTAAACCAATTTCTCAGGCTAAACTAATAGCATGAATAATGTAGAGCTAAGATGGTGGGCCAGATTTATATAGGCTTAACAACCCTGTTAATTTCATTATCTTTAACAAGCTCAGGCACCAGGATATACCTCCTAATTCCTGACTCTGCCTTTTCATTGTAGGGGAGTGCATGTTCTTCCCTTATCCTGAGCACTTCTCTCCACTTTCAGACACCTTGTACATAAGTCTTAGTGATGGCCACAGCTTTGCTACAGCCTGGTGCACAGCAGAGGTTCTGGTTTCAGTGATGAATTGGCACTACTGAAAGGAAACTGCATAGCTGCTACTTTGTAGTAGTCAAAAATGTATTTACAAATGTTTAATTGTAAGCTTTAATTCAGCTCCTAATGAGCACAGATTTCAATTCTGAACGTCTGTCAAAGGACTTTCAATAACCCATTAAATAATCGTGCAAACTTACGTTATGTTTTGTTGCCATTTCTTTCCCCTGTTCTCTTGTAATTTTCCGTAAGTGCATTAGATCAACTTTGTTTGCCACCAAAATCATTGGAAAAGACTCCCTGGAAAAAAAATCAAAACCATCACCCAATTATTAGCAGACTACAACAAAAATTATTTGCATAATAATTTGATTATATATTTGATGATGCTGAGATTTTCAGCTACAGACATACCATATATGTGTAAAGAAATATAAAGAAAGGCCCCAGGCTGTGCTATACATATGTTCATATTGTAAGAATTTACTTGACAATTTGCATGCAAGCACACATTCATTGTTACTTGTAGGGACTTCAGGAATTTATTGTCACCATTTTTGCAATGCCTGATGATAACTAAGCGTGAAGTTCCAACTAGGTGAAGAAAGATCTAGAGAATTAGCCAGGAAATCAACTGAGACATAAAGACAGATCTTGGACAGGAGGCTGGGACTCTTTTGTAGCAGTTGAGGTATCTCAGTAACTGCATATCTTGGCAAGATACTGAGGGATGATGGAAGAATTGGAGTCATTTCATTCCTGGTCATCCACTGAAAGCAACTGTGGGGGAAGGAAAGATGGACTCTGGGAGCTGGTGCTTAGTAGTGCATTAAATGGTGGAGAAAATGAGTGAGAGCAAAAAAGATGCCCATCAGCTGTTGCCCCAAGACAAATTGAGCTTGGCAGTGGGAGCTGGAAGGAGGCTGGAGGGAACTAAATAGATTTGCTAAGCTTCCAGTGCTATTACCTACCATCTCCTGTTTCTAATCCCAGAAAAAAATACCAAACCCATCTCCCTCTGTAACAATACTCAGTATTTCCTTAACTACCAGGCATGTAAGTGCCTGTCTTCAGCCACCACCTGAGAGGAACTCCATTTACCCACAGCATGTCCTGTGCAAGGCTCTCCCCCTCTTCCCCTTTAGAAAGCTCTGCTGTTCCAGTGATAGTCAGAACCAAGGTTGGGAGCCATGGGAGGTGTTGGCAGTGCCACTCTCTCCTCTGGCTTCATGAAACAGAGCAATCAGCTGCTGCAGGGCCTCTTAGCCACTGCTGGGAGGGAGGAAGTCCCTTCTGATCACTGACAGTTACTGCAGTATTGTTATCTTATATTTAACTTTAAACCCTCCTAAATGATCCCAGTGTTCTCTGCTGTAACAGAGCTGATTTTACTGGGGCAAGGAGCAGCTGGCTGTACTCACTTCTGTATAAAACACTTCCCTGGGTAACTCTGGATTTTTAAACAGCATTTCTGGGTCATTTTTCATCAAGATGATAAGAGCTCCATCTTTCCTCTGGCATGTTGCCCCATTGCTCTGGCTGGAAAAATACCGTACTGCACTCTGCATTTTAAATGAGTCTTAGAGTTATTCATTCTGATAATGTGACTGTGATTTAATGTTAATACCTGAGCATTGATATATCTTGACTCTGATCCTTCTGGAGCAAAACATTTGCTTGTCTGGATTATTTGATTGCTTTTTGGCTTGCAGCAAATTGATTAGAAAGGGATTACTTTCAGATGGCATCTCATTTGCCTTGTTTACATCAGGCATAAAACTCTATGGGGACTTTGTTCTCTAGTGTAAGCTGTACAACTGCTAGTTGGATAAAGCTGCTACAGCTGGAAATTTTACTATAACAAAAGTTGTGGAAAGAAATGGGAGGAAGGCTTTGAACACAGCAGCCTGCGATTCTTTTGGATTTTAAGTTGTCAAAACTGCCTGCCAGACTGAAAACCGGGATGATGCCCTGCTCCCAGCTACCTGTGGGTTTGGCAGGAGAGTATTTTTACCCATGCTGCTCCCACTGCTGCGATTTTCTGACCAAGCTCAGGTTTTGGATGAAGCATTAATGCGCTCCTCACGCTTGGAGCGGCGCTGTGCGTGGAAACACAAACAACCTCACCAGCCTGTTTCACTTCCTGCCTCTCACACACTGCTGCAGCATTTGCAGGCGTATGAAGAGTAAAAGTTTCAGTCCAGAGCAAACTGAACACCGTATCTTATTTTAACCACGTTAAATTAGATAAAATCAGCATCAGATTGGGGCAGGTTACAGGAAATTCTTTTCTGTCTCTTTCTTTTAGAAACAGATTTACTTTGCCCCAAGCTAAGCCAGCAGTGCTTAGACTGCTGTGATCTGAGAGGCTGACTGAGTGACATTCTTCAGCATTTAAATGAAATCAAAGGGTGGTTTTTACTTTTCACTCTTGTGGGCTACACTTTGGATGCTTTACTGGAAGAGCTGTCAGCTGTGAACCTCACATGATATGAGTCCACCCTTCCTGTGGGGAAGTTATTCAGAGCTGTGAAAGGAAGCCAGCAACGAGGCCCAAACCCTCTGGTGACTTTTCTTGATGACTTCCATAATTAAAAGCCATTATGAACGGAAAAACTAAGTGTTTCAAAGCTGCAGACATATAAGGGCTTAATTCACACCCCACCCAGTGAGAATGGATCCATTACCTCTTGAACTGGGACGGGAAGAAGGAGTTATCTTGGAGATAAACCAGCAGCTTCCCTTCACTCTGCCAGGACACATTTATTTACCATGATTAAACTCCCAGTGCTACCTTCTCCCCTGCACATGCAAGGAGGAGAGAGGTGACCTCTCTTGTTGTCTCCCCAGGTACAGACTGATGTTTTATTCTGTGCAATTATTTGCTGGAGAGTACAGTGCATTAACTACTTTACATCCCTGGTAAGAAATACAGTTCCTTCCAGCACAAGTTTTTTCCCCTTCAAGACAGTTGTTCACACCTCCAAATAATGCAGGGCCCTCAAAGGTGTATTTGGTGTGTTTGGCACTAGCCCGGGAAAGGAAGATGGTATCAGGACACAGAAAATCATTAGGGCCAAATGCATGCTGACTCCCTGCTGGTGATCCCAAAGTGCCTGCACTGTGCACAGAGCATCCTTCCCCCTCTTCAGAGCTGAGCTGGTTAGCTTCAAAGGTGTCAGATCTCTCTTTCTCACACTGCTCTGCCAGACCATTCTGGCAGAAGTTTCTCCCTTCCACATGCATTTTCACTCCATTGTAACACTACCAACCCTTTCCACGTTGAGAGCACTTCATGCTTACCAGAAGAAGTAAACCACTTCTTATTCACCACACTGAGGTCCACAAATCCCACATAAGGATTTGTCTCGGGACACCCAGAAGGCAGAAGTTGGGGTGAGGTGTGCAAGCATGCCCCCAGGATGGTCAGCAGAGCATCCTGCTGGGTCAGGCAGTGCCCGGCCCCGTGGCACCCACCTGTCCTTGACTCTGAGGATCAGCTGGTGGAAGCGGTCCACGTGCTCGAAGCTGGCCTTGTCTGTCACCGAGTAGACGATAAGGAAACCATCTCCAGTCCTCATGTACTGCTCCCTCATTGCACTGAACTCCTCTTGGCCTGCAGTATCCAGAACTGGGACAGAAGAGACAAAGGTTTTTAATTACTGTGAGGGGCCTGTAGCTGCTGGCACCACGGTGTGTCAAGTTGGATGGACAAGGGGTTTCTGTCCCAGACCTCGCTCATCTTTGTGTTCCTAAGTTGGGAGCAGATGGAGGAGAAGATGACTATATGGATTTCATTTTCCTTTTCTGGTACCAAATCCTGATCACTGAATTTGGAGAGTTGCTCCTGTGGCAAGATGTGGCTCAAAGTATTTCATAACCCTCCCAACTTTTCCCTCTTCTAGAAAAGAAAACTCAAGACTGGAAGATTAGCTAAAAGCCAGTTTAAATGTCAGGGATAACCTACAAAATGTATGGTGAAGCAGAGCTGGGAGACAACCCAAAGTAATAGCTATGAGCATTTTCCTTTTCTCAACACCTGGATATTATTTCTAGACAATTTTATCCTTTCAGAGTGAGCCTTGGGGAGCTCCCCTTAAATATTTAGTCCCAAATGGTGTGCTGATACTAAGGAGGTAACTAAAACAGATGGAAAAGCTTTAAGTGCCTTGCATATCCAATACAGTGATCATGTTTCTGTGACTAAATCCATGCTCAAATCCCCTAAAACACCTCAGTTGTCACAGCCACCCAGATGCTGTTCCCCACTAGATTAAATTTAATGGAATCATAACTCACTGGTTCTCCATGGATGTGTCTCACAGGGGGCCCCATCACCCGTGGAACAAGCTACCCCAGCCCTCTGGGTAAACACCACATATTGATACACACATCAGTGCTAGCTCCTGAGCCCCAGCTTTGTGCACAGCCAAGATTTTGACTGGCAGGGGGAGGGTACAGGAGGAGTTCAGCAGTTTAGGCTATGCCAGTACCAATGTGGGGTGCACTCTAAGTGCATCAGCTGCTCAGAACTACTAGTCCTAATGCATCATTGCACCCAGAGGCAAAGGTGGGACCTTCGTGATGACTGGGAACATTTTCACATCCCAGGAAACTGGGCTAGGTGGGAAAACTGTTTTGCCTCCACTGAACAGCCGTGGCATAAACATCTGCTGCCCACAAGTGATGGGGAAAGCCCAGGGCAGCTGTGGATGGAGGCAGTGACAGGAGCATATTGCTGACAGAGCAGCTGGGCTTGATACAGGTTTGTCTAGTCTGAACGGGCCCACAGAGCCAGCAAGGTGCTCCCTGTAGGGCTAAGTGCTCAGACTGCCCCAGTTTCCAGATGGGACCATGATAAAGAGCACTTTGCTGCATCAGCGCAGGTGGGCACAGGTGGACACGCTGCACGCACCAGCCACACACCTCCAGTGCATGTCTGGAGGAGAGACAGCTACACTGGAAGACTTGAAGACCTTCCTTGGTGATGGCAGGCCCTTTAAAGCCTTCAGCCTCATTTGTTGTCCTGCCTTAACTGGTGTTGAATGTCTGTTTTCATGAGCTCTTAAGATAAAAAGAGCTTCTAGGCTCTTGCAAATACCCTGAGATTTAGGCTTATTTGCCAAGATTGTTGGAAAGTCACCTGAGTCTCTTCATAGCCTTTTATTCTGCTCCTCCCCTCTAAATCTAGGAAACAAGGGTCTCAGCTCAAAGGAATTTAGGCTATTCTTAAGGACTGTACCAAAGAAAAAGAAGAAAAAAAAGAGGAAATAGAAACACAACCCAAAGAGACTGCATGTGCTGGTAAATTTCTATGCCCTGGGCAGAATTGCTACCATGGAATAGGGCCAAGATGCTGGAGCTGGGACAGAAGAGGAAATTAATCTCTCCTACCTGCCCAACCTGTACAGAGAGGCTGGGCTGCCCTCATCTGACTCCTACTGCAGCTAGACACGGTGTCAGGGCAGGGCTGAGAGCTGACAACCAGCACACAAACCCAGCTTGTGGTGGAGTGGGAGAGCTCCATGCCAAGAGCAGAGCCCTCCTGCCCTCCCCCTGAGACAGGGCAGGTGCCCCAGCACAAGCTGTGGGCAGGAAGGTGGAGATGGATGTGCTGTGTCCTGCATGGTAATTTGCTTAGGGACTTCCCCTTGCTCTGGCACATTTGCAAACTTCCCACAAAACACATAAGAAGCATCCAGCTCTGCCTTTGCACCCATCAACCCATCCCCAGCTGCTGCCCCTCCAAAGATCTGCATCCCCTGGGAGAGGGGGCAAGCCCTGGTGGGGGATATCCCACTGCATGGGGCTTTCCTGCCTTGCCTGCATCTTGGCCATGGCATCACACTAAACACAGGTAGAACTGCTGTGTCAGCAGCTGCTATTTAAAGGGAATTCCCTTGCAGCACTGATAAAAGGGTGAGCGAGTCCAGGCAGCATTTAAAATGGCACTTTGAAAGTGCAGATAAAAGACACACAGAAGTGAAGGTTAAGGTTAATCTGAGATGGGTTATTCATACAAAGTGTAGATGGCCAGAGAAAGTCCTTGTCTTAACTTTAAATGTGCTCTTCACCAAAGCAAAACCCCAGCCTAACATTTCTGTGCTTTGTGAGTTGTAAGCAACAGAGGAGAGTGATCTGAATCCTTTGTAGGTGGGACAGGACTACATCCTGAAAAGCATCAGCACCAAAAAAGGGCCAGATATAAGTGGCTTTACTTGTGGTGTTATCTTCTGGCATAAAAGCTTCAAGAAGACTCCTACCTAGAGAAATAGGAAAGTTGTAAGGAGAAACCTTGGGAAGGGGTAATTCAGAAGGTGACTGGCTTCCCGAAATGGCAAGGAGATTTAGCATGTTAGCCAGCATTCACCTTTTTTAAAATTCCTGTTTCTACAGACAGGACGATAGATGACAGAAATAACCATAAATAAAGAAGAGTGAGCTGGTACACTTCAAACCACCAGTTGCCCCACTGGCAGCAGCACATAAATGTCAGCATGAAAACAAAGCTGGACCAAAGCACAGTGAGTTTCTCCTACCTCATTCTTCCAAGAACTGAAATCTGACTTATTGGCTGCACAGTGCATTATCAGGGACTTCCAACAGAAAACTTGGTGAAGTTCTCACAAATTTCACCAAAGAAGCAAAGAGGAGCAATTATGAAAGCATTTGGGTAAGCTGAAGGAGAGAGAAGCTGAGGATGATGTCTGATGTAGGAACAGCCATCCAAAGAGGGCAAAGCCATTTACAGCTATCATGAGACCAGCTGGAGACTAAACTAAGAGCAATTAAGCTGTGAGAGCCCAGCAGGAAGGTCTCCTGCTTTGCAGGTAAGAGGTTGCTGAGTGAAGAGATGGCCTTTTCCACTTTCCAGTGGATGTGACTCCCAGCTGCTGTGATGAACTCCTTGCTAATTGAATCCTACCCCTTTAGAGCTCTCCACACCACTTTCCTGTGAATCCTGATGGGTTATGCAAGAGTGCAGCTGCCTAGAGAGCACTTCTGAGCACAGGAGCCCAGGAATACACGGGAATTTGTGGTTCAAAATAGAAGCCCTTGATGGGCCAAGGTGTATCATGTTGGCAACACCTCTGCAATCAACAGTGCTCCAAGTGCCCATCCAGAGGCAAAGGCACTTGGTGAATCTAAACCAAGGGCAGAGACACACTGTGAGCTTTAAGTCAGCAATGGCATTGCTTTTTCTGGAGCCTAGGCTGGATTCAGTTCAAACACAGCATTCCTAGCCTTCAAGGAGCTCAGGTCTGGTTGAGCACGTGAGTTCTCTTTTCATATTCAGGCAAAATTTCCTCCTGCATCTTTAAATTGCCAGGCAGCTGGGTGTATTGGTCACCTCAAGAGAGCTCCTCCACTGTCCATGGCATCTAGAGGGGACAAAGATGAACTGACAGGTATGTTAACCCATTTTCTGTCCTTCAGCCCTTGAGTTTCACTGCCCTGCAGGTGGGTACCTAAGATCATGGGAAAATTTAACTTGAATTGCCAAGTCAAACTAATGAGCCTCAGGCTGAGGAAAGCCATCTCCACATCAGCAGCACCGTGGGAGAGGGCACTCCTCTCAGCCACTGGCTTCAGCTCAGGAATTGGTATTCCAGACACTGCACAGGTGGGGTACAGAGCTCACAGCTCCTGCTCTGTATCCCCACACCCCTAGGCACCTTGTGGAGGTATGAGGTGCCCTTGCCATGCACAAGGCAAGGCAGATGTTTCACTCAGTCACTCTGATGCTTCTGCTTCTCAGACACAGCCACGCTGCCCCTGGCATGACAGCTTTCCTCAGCAAAAAACACATGATAGGAAAACACTGGGGCTTTTATGAGCCCTTCTTCTGTGCCCTAGCTAAATACACAGATGTTATAACATGGAAAACCCAAGTACTTGAATTCTTGCCCTTTCTGTAAGCAAAAAAAAAGAGAGGAGTCTTCAGGAGAAAGGCTTCCACATCAATAAATAGAATAAAGATGCAAGCCCTTAAAGGAGCTCTTTCTCTAACAAAGGGCAAGTATTCAAAGCCTTGTGTTTTCCATGTTGCAACATCAAAATTTTCCTGGCAGGAAAAAAATCCCCACAACCCAAGACAAAACCCCCTCTTTCATGGTTGCAAAATCCCAGCAATAAAGGGAGGGGGAATAATGAAAGTACAAATTTAACTTGAATTTTAATGCTGTCAGTGATGCCACCGAAAGCCTAAATTAACAAAAATGAGAAGAAAGTGACCCACAAACCAACCCTTCTGCCTGCAAATCTGAAGTGATCTTTGATCTCTCTCGGGCCTCACGGCCAAGTTGATCTCAAGTTTCCTGAGAAGAAAAGCAGACAATGTGCCCAGGGATGACTAGCAGCAAAAACCTTCAACAAAAAGAGATGCAAGGGATAGACAGGTGGGAAGGGCAGAGAGAGTGTGGGGGAAGGAATGGAGCTTGGTGTGACTGCACAGGGGTGCACACCAGGCTGGGCAGCTCCTGGGATTGGGAGGAGGTTTGGGAAGAGAACCAGAAGGGAAACTGAAGCTCAGGAGCAGAGAGACAACTTCTAGGCTGTGAGAGTTTAATCAAAAGCATGCCAGGGAAAGGAAAGGGAAGGGAGAACACAGCTTCCTTTCATCCAACACAATTCCTTGTCTGGCCAATACCAATTGGCACAGCCCTACTGCCAGCTAAGAGTTCAGCCCAATTCCCCGAGACCAAGCCATGTGCTTGTGGTCATCTCTTCATTTCCCTTTGCTTGCCACCTTTTTGTCTCTGTGTGGTGTATGATCCATAAGGAATTCTGAACCATAGGGAATTTTTTACCATATTAAGGAATTCCAGTTTTGGCTTCATGCCCAGATTAATAATTTCAGACTGGCATTTTGCAGCCACACCAAAAGAAATCCTCTGCTACTTGCTAAGTATAGAAAGGAGTGTGCAAAATTAATCAGAGCAATGCAATTGGAGCAAGAGCTAATCAAAGCAGATTAACCCTGGCCCCCACTTAATTCTGACCTCATGTCTGTACAGCACCTGTGTGTGAGTGCATTTCACTGAGCACAGCACTGTGCTGATTCCAGCACAACCAGCAGGGAATAAACCAAGATAACATATGCAGAGAAAACTGGAGGCTGATCCTAAAGCCTCATTAGAGTGGCAGCAAGCAAAAAATGGGCTAGCCACAAATTGCCTGTGTGTCTTGGATTCAGGTTAAGTGCCCTCTTCCACTCTACAACACTTGTTTTCAAACACTGCATCGATGGTCTTATAAAGCTGGCGTAAGGTCAACAATAAAGTGGTTTTGTGTAGTGTGGAACATGAACATAACAAAAACACAGGTCCCACGATCTTCTGGGAGGGAACTATCACAGACAACTCTTTGGTGAGAAAAATAGAGAGATGTGCCCAAGCCAAAGAACAAACAGGTAAAAGAAGATTTTGAATGCAGCTTTTGCTTTGAGATCTAAAATAAAACCCTACTCCATTTCAGTCTAGTAGTCCTTCATTTCAGTAAGAGATTCAGCAAAGGAAAAAAATGCAAGTCAAACATTTCATCCTGCAGCCGGTTAGTGCTGTTAAATAAATGTGGGTGAAGGTCTTCATGGAGGGAAGCCAAATGCATTATGCAAGCTGGCTAGCAGAAGGGTATTTTTACAACATAATGCTAGTGCAGTTACAAAATGCTTGAGATGCTTTGTACAGAACTGCTCAGGCAAGAGTCTGGAAAAGGGTGGGCTGTTTTTTTTTTTTTTTAAGTTGTTGGATATCTATGTATTTGGTATTTTTAAAATAATAACTGTTTCTGAAAATTTCAAAACTTATAGAGCCCCTCCTCACTTGGTTGTTCATCTTCCAAAAGTAGTTCCTACTTTGGGGGTGGGCAGCTGCTTCTGCCCAGTAAGCACTGCATGAAACCTCAGCTTGTAAAGGCTTTGGTCATAAAGAACAACTGGAAAGTCTAGGATTTATCATGATGCATCTTTACCCTACCTATCATGTCCCTAATTTTATACTGTAAATGATTCATGTAGCCACAACAAGAGCAGCTGTCCCAGTATATGGTGACCTCTGAGAACGGCCGAGATCCAAAGCCTGTGACAGGGAGCTGAGGCAAATGACACCAGTGTTAGTCAGTCTGGGTGCCCTGCTTCTGCTGGGCAGATGGAAAAGGCTCACATCCTTTTTCAGGCAAGAATATTGCCTTTCTTCTGTGATTGTTCAAAATCTCAAGTGGTAGGCAAGAGAAGCAGCTGCAGTTTCACTTCTCTGGCTGTGAAGCATGTGTGGGCACACAAGCCCTGGAAGTCAAAGATTCCCAACATGCCATTCAAGGCCAGAGCTGAATTCAGTTTAGTCCAAGTACAGACATTAAGCTCTGTCTGAGCAAAAGGCTTTTTCATTAAAACAAAGGGTTAAGTTTCTGCTTGATGGAAAACAATTTCTTTCACCACTCCCACTCAGATCACGTTTGTTTTTTTGTTTTTTTGTTGGGGTTTTTTGTTGTTGTTNGATAAAGGTTGCTCATTTTAGAGGGCTGGATTCTGGACTGAAAATAATGAATTAATTTACAGCAAGACTGGATTTTTCTTTTACACAGGACTGGCATTTTAAAAATAAGGCTGCATCTATACATTATGAGATGGTTAATTGGGAGCAGATATCTCTAATGCAGATGACAAGAGACATTTCAGCACCAATTTCACAAATACTGCCTGATATCAACTATTAACATATTCAAATGAACAAATGTTGGCAAGATTAACTTGTTTTGTCATTTACTGGTTTTGGTTTTTTAATACTGAATAAAAGCTGTACTTTTAAGGACTTTGTGCCATTTGTACTCACTCATAGCTGATAAATCCTTAAGAGCTCAACTCTTAAATCTTGTTTCCAGACCAAGCTAACAGTCTTCACAGCAAACCCCACCAGCCTGTGCATTCCACCACTCATGACAATGCCCCAGCTTTCTGTCCCCACACACAATGACTCTTATGCAGAGACACCAAAGATCTTGAGCACCTTTGTGACAAGAGGGTGGAGGTAGAACTTGGCACAAGTGAGGCTAAATTAAGTTATGTTAGTGGCCACATACATGAACTTGGGTAATTAAGGCACAAAATACTTTCTTGCTTTTATGTACTACCTAATTATTGTATAAAGCAAAATGAATCTTACAGCATTGAAGAGCAGGATTCCCTTTGTAGCTGTGGTTAGTCTGCCTCATGCAGCACAAATGAACAAGGTGCAGCTTTAGGTAATACAGGGCTTTCTCCTCACCTTCTAATCAAGGGGTTGTGTTTTTGGTTGCTTGTTTGGATTTTTTTGGTGTCTGTGTTTCAGTGTTGTTTTGTGTTCATTTCACTGGTTTTGTTTTGTTAAAAAAAAAAAGGCAGTTTTTGTTAAAAGAACGGAAAACTCTTGGTTATAACAGATCTCCAATCTCCAGGCTGGTACCCTACCCATATTTAAATAAAACAGGTAATTAAATATGAAAACATCACACCTGAATGACTGGATTTAAGAGCTGTAACAATTCTTCCCTGTCAGTGGACAACAGTTCTGATTAAATGTTCTTCCTGGTTATAACCCTCACTCAGTTACCCACTCAGTGTTATTTCCCAGGGGATGAACTCAACCTCAATGAAGTACCATTAGCAACAGCCACCTGGCAGTGCTGTAATTCACCCGCTGCAGAAGCCTACTCCAAAAGTCAATGAAGATCTGTAGGTTTTCACAGGCTTGCAGGAAACATTTCTGATCTGGAACCAATGCAACTGGAAGCAGAAGCTTTGCTGGAGACCAGCTGCAGACCATGCACTGCAGCTCCAGATCTTGCCAGCCCACAGCAGAGCAGGAGGGATGCTGTGGGAAACACTGAGGTCTTTTTGCAATTGTGTTCAGCTGGAAGGGAAAGGGGATCATGAGAGTAGCTTGCTTACCATCCAGAATTGCCCACTGCCCATCTATTTCCGTGTGCTTCAGGTAGGAGTCTTCAATAGTTGGGTCATAGTCTGGCACAAAAATCTTCTGGAAAAACTGTATAGTGAGAGCACTCTTCCCCACACCACCATCTCCAACAACCACGAGCTTGTACGTGGGGAGGTTTTCGCTGGGAACAGCACTTGTAGCCATGCTTCCAGTGTGCTGAACCTGCTGGAGAAAGAGATCACCTCCAGTCACTCAGCAGCAGTGACAAGGGGGCAATATGCACAAGGCAGCTTTTACCTGCTGCCTAAGAAGTGAGAACGAAGGCAGCTTTGACATCTAAAATCCTTTTGGATAGGAGTAGCAGCACCAGCCTTTCCCAACAGCTCTACTTCAACCCAGACCCAGCACTTACAAGCACAGACAACTCCACCACTGTGCCTTGTTTACTCCTGCCTTGTCTACAATCATTGCTAATGCAACACCTATGCCATTGAATACCTTTCCTACAGGGGCTGGGTCCACATAGCAATGACAAAAATCACCCTGGCCCATTGCACCTATCAAGCTTCTGACAGTTTCCTGTTGCCAGTGACCAAATCCCATTGATAAGTCAGAGTTGTGCTATTCCTCACTGCTTGACCCAAGGTATAGCAAACATTAAATGGTGTGTTACATCCCTGGGCCAGATCTGCAGGCAGAACTGGTAGTGACAGATGAAACTGGAGTTAAAGGTCCAATCCTGCCAGCAGACAAAAATGCACTTAGCTGCTTTCTTCTCTCTCACTTTCAATTTTGAGAAATAAAAGCAAGAAGGCAGCAGGCCAGGAACAACAGGTGGTTTTTGTTTTGCTTTTTTAAAAAAAAAAAATAAACCTCTCAACCCTGCTGTGGCAGGAAGGCTGGTGCCTGTGGCTGTGACACAGCCAGGAGAGCAGCTTCCAGGCAGCATGGTCACACTGCTCCCCTCACCTCAGAGCTGCCTCCTAAAAGAAAGATGAAAAAATTTCCCTGGCTGAAACTGGGCAATGGCACAGGTATGTGGAGAAAGGAGAAGAGGCAGCTGCTGCTGACTGGCCCATTTCAACACTCAGCAGCAGAGACTGCTCATTTAAGGAGAAGCCAGGCAGGAGGTTCTGTGCCCTCCACCCACCCATAGGCAGCAGTGATATTGACTCAGCTCACAGAGGAAACAGGTGGCCATCTCCCAGATCTGAATGACCACTGCATTTTCTGATAGGTCTTACACACTTAAAGAGGAAATAATAAAAAAAAATCCATCACAATGATAAGGCTGAAGACAAGGCAGTTGATTTTCTTGGTATCGGTTTTCTTGAAAATACTGTTCAATGCAGAGGGAACTTCCATAAACTGTTGGCTCTCAACCTGTACCCCCACCAACCCACACAAGCTTTTGGAGGCTTTCCCAATAACCCTAGGGATTTAATTTTCCTTAAAAAGACAACTTTAACTTTTTCATTCTCAGAAACCACCAAGCAAGGTTGATGTACTCTGTACCACGGAAGCTGACTGTGTCCTTGTCAAAACACAAGAACATAAGCCCCATATCCAGGTTAGTTTCTGATTTCTTTAGTCTCTTTCTCCAAAATCATTACTTCAGTTTAATCCAAAATATTGAACCATAAAGCACTTTCCTGTCAAACTTGAGGGTCTCATGTTCTTTCAGTACATTGGAGACACCCCATACCACCTCTGAAAAGAAAAGCCCATGAGGAGACAGAGGATGAGATTTCTGAGTCTAAGAACAGCAAAGGCCTCTTGTCCAAGTTGAGACAAGCCAACAGTTTCAGAGCAAGAAGAGACATGATCAAGTCTAAACTACCTTTGGAGAAAATTCTTGAGAATAGCAAGAATTTCCACTGCAAGCAACAGCTGCTGCATGGGGAGAAGACCAAACCAGCTGAGGTTTCAAATAGTCTTACTGCATTTCCTCACAACAACCCCAAGGAAAAGTTTCTTAGCCCTATTTTTGAATATGCCACTTTCTCATATTTATGAGACCACACATCAATACACAGCAGGCTGGGATGTACAAAACCCTATGAATTTCAACTAAATGCCTTAATTTTTCTTGAAAGACCAAGTTTTACTTCTGTGTAATCCTTCTTGGGTCACATGATCCTCACAGGCTTTTTGAGACACAGACCCTGGCTAAAACTCTGCCCTTCCTTCCAACACATTTATTGACAATTTTTTGCTTTGCCCATGGCCAAGATTTCACCCCATCCTTCTTTACACAGCAGAGCAGCTCCAGCCAGGCAGAATGAAAGACTGATTGTTACTGGCATGGCAGGGGACAGTCTGTGGATGTGAAAAACATACTCCACTTGTGCATGATTTTTGACCTCCTCACAAAACCACAAGCTGCTGCTTGGCAACAAGCATTACATTTTCACTGACATTTTGTGCCAGCCCTTTAACCCGCTCCTAAGGAGCCTCAAGCTTATCTTGCATGAAATGCTCCCCAAAGAACTAGGATAATGTTTAGCCCATTGTACAAACTGTGTCTCTGCCCAGCATGCTTATCGGCTGAATCGGGGCATTCGCTTCCCGTTGTTCCCAGAAGTTTGGTCATGCTGTGTGTCTGAACCACCAGACTGGTGTTACGTAGCCTGGGGAAAACAGCAAGAATTGAACTGAAGAAAAATTTGAAAAAAAAAAAGTCAGGAACTGTAGGCTGGTTTATTGAGCACAATTTCCCGTATTTTAGGTGATGCTAGCACAACAGATGAAAACCTCAGTGTCAAAAGGCAGCAAGTTGAGATGTTTCTGCACAATTGTTTCTATTGCTCATGGAAACACTCCTCTTTCTGCTGTGATGGCAGGTCCTGTGCTCCAGCCATGCACGTATATAACAAAATCCTGCCGAAAGTCAAACACTTCAGTCCCTCTATCCCTCCACCTGCCACGATAACCAAAGCAAGAAGATAACTCATGCCTTGACAAGATCATAAACTTAACCAGCTCATGATTCAAACCTTTAAAACAACATATATAATTTCCTGGAAAAGACTAAATACTCCCAAAGGTGCACAGTGCTACAGGCAAGTGCAAGAGATTTGGGCTGATTTTCATGTGTTTTTGGCAAGAGTACTGACACAGTCCTCCTCAGATGGGAGCAAGAATAAGCGTGTTTGCCGTAGATCTGACTGGGAAAAGTGAAGCACAAGTGTTTTTATCTATTGTCTGAATACAAAGCAGCATGTGGTAATACACTAATAAGGTCTGATGATAATCATCTTACAATTTATATAGTTGTTTATTTAGAAGGAGCCAAGAGAAGGATCGCTGAGAAATGCCGTCAGGGCTCTGGTTTAGTCACTGGAAGGAGGCTGATTTATACAACCACCTTCATACACACTGGCAAGACTGGTGGCCTGACAGCACAAGCCAGTAATATTGAGACAGTCAGAAGTGTGGCTTCTTCTGGGGTAGGTGGATGGGAAGAAAAAAGAAACATTGATCCAAGGGTGTCACTGAGGCTGAGCCTCCTCAGCAAAAAGTATTTTTTTAGGAGGCAGAATAAACTGCATAAAACCCCATTTACCTGTCTGGACATGGAGATGGTGTGGAAGGGCTGAGCTCTCCCCTTGGAGCAGCCAAGTAACATAAAAACACCAAATTCAGCTTAGTTTGTATGACTGACCCACAAAATGTAGGTAGTATATCTAATCCCCACCCTCATTACAAAACTTGCTCTGAATGCAAGTGGGTTTGAGCACAGCTTCTGCAGAGTTGTGGCCACGTAAGACAATAATAAAAAATGAAATAGATCCCAGATAGCTGATATTCAACACGCTAGCACCTCTTTCCCTGGTTCCTGCTCTGCTGTCCTGTAGGCTGAGCTCCCAGTGCAAGGTCTTTACAGGAGGTCAGCAAGCTCAGAACCAAGCCCTGGATTTGTAGGGGAGGTTAGTGAAATTAAAGACACCAGCTCCCTGACTGAGAAGACCAGCATGACAGTGATTTACAGTCTCCATGGCAACATGCAACACAAATTGCTTAATTCTGTTATGAAACCTCCAGAAAAAGCTACGCCAGGGCCTGTGTGGGAACTACCAAGCCCCCTCCTCCTCTGCTGCAGCTCTCCAAAGCAGACAGCTTTAGGGAGCCGATGACCACTTCAGCAATAAGCTGTGATTTAGCACATGCTAATGTATAAGCATGGACGTTGATAATTCCATCAGCCCATGGCCAAGGCAATTTTCCTATCATCAGCTTGTTTTGGTTCATGGCTCTTCACCCATGGCTTGTCAGAGCTCTGCATACCTGAGGACGCCAATCTCACCCGAGGAAGACTATCAGCCACCGAGGCTGCCAACTCCTCCTACGGTTGCAATTAAGAACTCTTCCTCTACCCACAGCTCACTCGATTACACCCTTTTACCCTGCCACTTTGTAAGCATTAGCAGCTCCACGCCGTGCCTGCAGGGCTGAAACTCTGCAAAATCTGAACACTTCCCTCTCTGTTCCTCTTGCAGACTGCTGGCTGCAGCCACACAACCACCACGACACACCCAGAGACGCTAGCCAGGTACCAAAATAGTTCAGCCTGATGTATTGTAGGCAATCCCTTGGGCTGGGAACTACTAAGAATCCTTGAAAGTAAGGACATGCCCTTTTAGGAGGCTGCTGCTTCCCTTGAGTCATGCTGATCAGGACTGAATGAACTTCAGGAATTTCTCCCTCAAGTAGGCATGATCATATCCCAAGCCATCAAGAGCCAAAGGACTCGTAGGTGTATGAAAAAACACTGCCAATTATTATTAAATAAAGATGATTTACTCTTAGCCAAGTTTTCTCCAGTCTGTCAGATTTCCTTCCTAGTCAATGCCTCCAAAAGGACACACTGAACAAAAGCTGGACCGTGTTCTAGTCTTCAGTGGAAAGTCAGCATGGAACATATCTGTCATGTGGGAAGCCAGAGTCTGATGCCCTTTGTAGTTCTAGCAGTAAGTTTTTCAAAACACAAGTGAAATTTCAAGTCTGAGGTTTTCTAAGAAGGCAGATTCTAACAGGTGCTCCCAACTCCCATCAGCTTCCGGATCTGATGGAGCTGTGCACCTGGTAAGACCTGCACAGGAAATTACAGGCATTTCCTTTTGGAGCAGTGATCAAAGCACTATCAGATTGCTACTAAAAGGAAGAAAAAAAAAAAAAAAAAAAAAAGCCTTAAACCAACTGTCGTTTAAAAATAAAATCCTTTACCAAGCAATACAGAGCTGCAATTGGCTGGGCTTTGAATGTGGGGGGAGGTAACTGTGGGTCCTGGAAGTGGCCTCATCAATTCTCCTTCTGTGCAAAAAAAATGCTGTACCCCGAGTGTTGTGTTCCCTGAACTGCTCACTGGCTTCCTGTGCCAGACAGACCTTTTCTCCCTTTCAACCCAAAATTGCATCACCTCCCCCACCACACAGATGCTGCTCAGCTTTACTGTAAGAGAAAGAAAACGCACCGGGGGAGTAATGAAGCTCTTGAGATTCACACAAAGGCAGCTAAAGGCAGTAGCTGATGAATACTTCATAGTTATTTCAGGAAACACAGAATTATAGCCTGAACAAATAATAATAATAAAAAGCCACGTCACTGGAAATGGCTTAGGTAGTAGGCGGCCTCCCCACCTTCCCCCTCTGTGAATCCCTGAGTGATGTAAGGAGGAGCCCTTGCTGTAGCACTGAGCAGCAGCTTTCCCTTGGCCAGGCTGAGTTCAGGCACTCACTTGGTTTTACTGGGGAGCACGTGCTTGTCGGTGTCCCAGTCTGTATGTAAGTGCAGCACAGCCTGAGTCAATCACGCTGACAAATGTCATCCAAAACCGACTCTGCTTCCCTCTCCCAACTCCTCCTCCACCTCCCACAACAACTCCATTAATCTTCAGCCTGTTTCCCTCAGTGATGTAGTGCCCTTTTCAAAATACGTAAGAAGAGTTCTGTCACTGACAAACCAACAGTCAGGTGCAGGAGCCAGATTTTTTTTTTTCATTATTTTTAAAAACAACACTTCAGTCAGATTTGGGTCATTTGTAGTTACAGCTCTGCTGCTACCAGCTCTGTAGAAGAGCCCAGTAATGAGATCAGAAAGTAGCTACACAAGAAACATTCCTGTATCTCTAAGACCTCAAATAAAACTGTATGGTTGGTATGTATGGACACCTAAGTTAGGGGTGTCCACTGGAGGCTGAGCCAAGCCTTTTGCCAAGGTATGAAATGAGAACATCCTACTCAGCAACTGGGGCCTGGCTCAGCTACTCTTACTTCCATTGCTTCTTGTGTGTTTAAATCCACCATCCCTTTCCTTATTCATTTATTTCCAAAGCTCTCAGGAGACATCAGGAGATGACAGATTCCTGTATTACTATTGCAAATTCTTCGCTAGTGAGGCCAGGAAGGCCTCTCCTATGTTATCATGGAACCAATGAAGCTGACTTAAACATACTGTCGCAAAAAAGCAGATTGCCAAGATGTTCCCCTGTCCTGCCCAGGCAGAGATAACACAGCAAGAACAAATTTAGTGGAGGAAGCAGCTTCGAATTCCAATAGCTGCCCTTCCTGCTAGCACAATCCCTGGAAATGGGCAGCTTCCCTCCTACACATCCCAGCCTGCTGACACACCAATAGAAAAGACCCCAAATTCACTGCCCTGGGTGGTTTTGCTGCTCTCAGTGAGGTTTCTGAAGCAATAGCCAAGTGCTTCAGCAACGCCCTGTTTGCAGCCCAGATGCTCTACTGCCTGCAAGCTGCCCTGATGCTGGCAATGCAGCCAGATGTGCAAGGCTCAGCCAGATGTGCAAGGCTCAGCCCTCCCAGCCTCAACCAGCATCACCTTGGGCAGGTGGAACTGGTCCAGGCAATGAATTCCTGTGCTGCAGCATGGAGCTGTGAGGGGATCCTAGGCAGCACCAAGGACTACCCAGCATGGAACTCCTCACAGTTCCACGCTGCCTTCTCCACATCAGTCCCCAGGCCCCTGCCAAAACAAGGGGTGCATGCATCCCTCTGCCCAGCTCCTTGATGGGTCACTGCCCTGCAGCCTCATGGGCACCGTGCTGTCCACACATGGCTGCACCAAGGCACAGACTCCGTGGCACCCATGGATGCTTTGGAGATGATTAATGGATAGAAAGGGTACAGGGCCACCTCGTTCCAGTCACCCTCCTGCAAATCAATCAATGTTCTTGGCTCCAAGTTTGTCTTCCAGTCAGGCTCAATTCAGTATTTAATGCTTTTTACATCTCCAGCGTTGCTACCGGATGCCTTTCAGGATGTAAATGGCTTTTTAAAAACTCCCTTCCCTCCTGGCAAACACACTTTGCTTCTCTTAGACAGCTGCAAAGAGCCGAAGGCTGTGAAGTTCCCTGGTAATAGCATTTCCACCAGGGAATGGGTGAATCTTATCAAGTCCAAGGGACAGATGAAGGAAGGTGAGGAGAGTAGGTATCTCCAGGCTATTTCAAAATCTGTCCTCTATCTCTTCCAAAACTTGACTCATGTCTATGTCTTTCCTAGCAAAAAGACTATTGTTGCACATATCCTATGGAAAAAAAAGACACATTGCCTGTTCACTTTGCATCACAATGTTCCCTGAAATTATCTGTGAGCTACAGGGCAGCACTGATGTTTCTGCAATAGTTCTACACCCCAAGGCACAGGGCAGGCTTGTAGAGCTCCCTATGAATTCTCCCAGGATCCCTTGGATCAAGGATAGCTCTCCCATTACCCCACAACACATACACACAGGTACAGAAGAACAGAAAATATATTGGTCTGTAAAGCTGGAGATTTAATAGAGCTTCACCAGCATGGACTTCAGAAGATGAAGGAAGGAACAGCTATCTCCCAGATTTACCCAAATAGGCACATGGCCTATTTTACTTAGAATTTAATGATGCTAAATCCCAGAACTGTGTGGAAGGCTATTCCAGGCATTTCCCAGGTCCATGTCATTACTCTGTCACTTGGAAGAATCCAAGATCTCATCACTGGGCCAGGACCTGTAACAGTAATTTTTTCCAGGCTTGTTACAGTCTGCCAAGAGCATAAGCTCTTATTTACGTAGAGCATGCTGGGGAGGTGACTCCATACTTGGCAAATCCAACTGCTTGTCTCGAAGAGGAGGGTGGGCAGAACTCGGGGCTGGGTTACAGGGATCAGGACTGGGATGAGGGGTGGATGCACAGGCCCCTCCTCTGCCTCACACATGGTGATGCAGGGTTTTGCAAAGCCACAGTATTCCACTGAACCTGCCTGAGGACAGGGTGCACACAGAATGCCAGCATCCCAGTGACGTGCCAGGTCAGCCCTGCTGCCTCTCCCTAGCACACCCCTTGGCTGTCAGCTCTTTCCCTGCTCCTTCCGCTCTGTGCCAGCCTGGTGGCAAACACCAGTGGGCAACTGGCCAAAACCACCCCTGAGGAACAGAGTTTACCCTTGCATGACTCAAGCCCACTGTCCTAGCAAGTGCTTTCACCCTGCCAGAACTTCTGGAGAGAAGCATCCCATGAGAGTACCCCTTCAGAAGAGAGGTACCAGGGCTCCAGCTGATGCTGCTCAGGATCTGCACTTGTTGTTGAATGCCCAAGTTACATCTCAGGTGTCATGACTGGATGAATCCAGAGAGCAGCAGCTGAAAATCAACACATCTTTGAAAGCACCCTGTAAGTCAGCTGACCCAACTTTACACCCCTGTGGCCACCCCTCATCCCTCAGTTTCAGCAGAGATCTGCATCAGGATACCCTAATTCTGGCTCCTTCTACATTCAGCCTAGATTCTCTGCCTTAACTCTTAAGTCATTCAACTTGCAGCCATGTGGGAGGGTATATATGTACATTCATTAACACTTCCATTATGCCCTGTGGTTTGGCAGGTGGTGCTGCATTATGGATTTAAACAGTGCCAGCAAGCGAATCTACAGCATTTCACTGGATTAGCATGCTATGGGAAATCATAGCTCAAAAGTGTTTTGCTCTCTTCATGAAGCAGCTCCGATGAACGAGGCAGCAGCAGGGCTCCAACCACCACTACACTTTGCAATCACATCAGAAATTCACCCACAACTTCAGGAAAAGATAAACCTCCTCAAAACCCAATTACCAGTATGTGAAGGGGGAAAAAAAAAAAAAATGCAACAGCCGACACTCTTGCCAGTTTTGCCAGTTACAGGAAAAGAGAGGCACACCCATTTCTGCCACAAAGCATCTTTCACACACACCAAACAATAACATCTGCTTTTGCCCTATAAATTGTTTTCATATGGGAGAAACACACCACTCTTGGTTTTACTCATTTCAGAAGTCAGCTTTCAAGGTATGCAGCGCTCCACGCCCAACATGATGCCTCCTTCCGTCTTATCATCAGGCTGACACTGACAGATTTGCAGAAGCTGCACAGTCAGATTCCCTGAGAGGATGCTATCCCAGAGGGAATGAGAAGATGTGCTGGGCTACAGAGCAGTACAGGCAGTGAACTGAGTCTTGGCAAAGGGGCAGGGAAGGACCTTGGATGGGACAAGAGGGTAAAGCATCAGTTAAACACTGGTATCTCCACACTGCTTGTCATTTTCTGGGGCTGGACCAACTCACCTTTCCTTAACTGTGAGTGGTACTACAGTGCCACTGTACACAGCAGTTGTACCTGAGTAGTACAAAGCTCCTACAGCACTTGTGCTTTACCTCAGCAGTGGGAAGGATCACTTCACAGGCAAGACCATGCATGAACCAAATAAAAAAAGTAACTGGACAAAGTTTGAGTCTAGACTGTTGAGGTAAATCAAGAGTTACCTTCAAAGAAAAATCCCTGGTCCTTGATTAACTCTTCTAGATCATTGCTTTGGTTCAATTACTCTGCTCTCCTTTTTCTTTGAAAGTCAGAAGAATCTGAGCAAGGAAACATGTTCAATCTCTTACAAATCTTGGCTGAGAAATTCCAAAGAAACGTTTAGGTTCTGCCATAAGACCCGTTTTTAACTTCCATCCACCACACAGCTCTGCAGCAGGGTAGCTGTGCTTCAAAGCTGTAATCAAGTCAAGACACCAAGGTCTCTTCTCAAAAACAGTGGGATGCAGCATTATGTTGCTCTAGCCTTGGGGTAGATCTCATGTGCCATTCTATGCATGTACAGTGCCATTATTTTTAAACAAAACAAAGAGATTATGGATTAGCTTTAGTCTTGGCAATCCAGATAAATTTCTCATTTGCATCATATTTTACATACCAGACTCACAGAAACAGCAAAAATTTGGATTTGACCCTTCTTTGTACTGCAGGGTTCTCTGCAAGGGACACAGACCCTTACATAGAGTTATCCTTTTATGCTTCAGCACCTTCAATGACACTTCAGACTTAAAATTTTAAATAAAACACAACTATAGATATTGTTTTTCTATACTGAACTAGTGAGTGATAATACAACATGGGATGATTTAACCTGGTGGTATCTAAACACATCTCTGCATATAAAAATACCACAGAGACAGCATGGATGGCAGCCTCTTGAAAAAATAAAATAAACCTCCAGAGCATTAAGGCCTTGTAAGGGACAAGATTACTTTCATCCTGCCACAGCATGTTTCAATTTAACCACTGCATCTCTCAGCACTTTTGGTTCATATTCTTTTACCACACAGAGACACAAGTTTGGTATACGCCCAGCCTTAGGAAGGGGAAATGGTATTTTGGGTCACCAGTTCCACCCACGGTGTCCACCCACCCCTCCACTCATCAAGGCTTTTGAAGTGCACCAATCCCAAACAGGAGCCAGAATACATTAGCCTGGGGTCAGGAGGGCTTGGAGAGCCTGAGTTTGGGAGATATTTAAGGAGCTTTTTGAGGCCAAGTGGTTTTGTCAGCAAGTCCCTCACCTCCTGCTGCCCACGAGGACACCCTGCCCAGGGCTGCTGGCATGTCTGCCCCAACCATGGACACTAGCAGGCATTTCCTCAGCTCTATTGTCATTGCCTTGAAGGTGGCAGATCTCCAATAACTGCCCGAGTTCAGCAGTTCTTCACTGCTCTGGCTGAGACAATTCCTCTTTGTCCCTTCTCACCTCTCAGCTGTGCCAGTTTATATTCATAAGTCTTCCCAAGCCCACATGAACTGCAGCTCCTGCTACTTTGCTCTATTCTCTTTTACCCCAAACCAGTGAATGGTTTTGTGCAGTAGAAGGATTTATTCTTGTGCTGCACAAAACCAAACAGACGCTTTGACACGGGATATGCCCAAAAACACAATTTTTCTGCTTTGCTTTGACAGCCTAGCATTTATTTCCATATTCTTGCGAGGCTGGTATGTAAACAACAGAGAGTAACTTGCTGTGCCCAGGAGACCTTAAAACAAGAGTCCTATTTCTCTGTCCTCCTGGATCCAGTAAGTCATCCTCCTGGGATTCAAAGAGTTTCTGGAACTCATAATTTAAAAATCCATGGAATAAAAACAGGGTTGCTGGAGACCTTTACCAACAGAAAAGTAGATTGAAACTGTTCTGTTATTTAATAATTCAAATCCCAGTTGCCTAATTAAACAGGCTTCCTACGTTGCAAAAAGAATAAGGAATTATATATTCTCTTAGCTAACTTTGCTGTTTAACATGAAAGCCTTTTCATGCTCCACAGGCGTTTGGTCCAAGTAAAACTTTTGAAAATAGTTCAAATAAATCCCATGTAACAAAACCCTTGCTGCTCACAGGACTGGGTGATGCAGCAGGTTATCAGTGTCTTTGTGCTACATGGAGCTATTTTGCAGGATGCACAGAGGAAGTGATGCCCAGCAGAGCATCTTAACAGAGCATTCAGTATCTCTTTGGACCTGCTCAAACCTCAAGAAAAGCAAATGGTCTGCACAGTTCCTCATGCCTGACATATTCCCTGCTTGCAGATTAGCTCTGAAAGCATCCACAGAATGTGGAGGAAACAGAAGTTTCTCTCAAAGCACTCTGCCCTTGAGCTAAAGAATATTTTCTTAGGGAAGTGCTGCACGTACTTATTCAAGTCCACCTCATCGCTACAGCTGATCACAACCTCTAGATACTCTAATTCTGAGCTATGATCTTTCCCCAGCTACCACCAAGGTCTCTTCAGGTGGCAGTGATGTGCACAGAACGGGCTCAGGCAACACCTGCCTTGTTCTCCAAGGGCAGCTGTGTCAGATGCAGACAGGTACCTTAACAGCGAGATCATGCACTATTCTGAGAGCTACAAAGGCAGTGTTTGACCTTGCACTGTTGCACAGAAACAATTCACAACAGCTGAGGGTTTTTCCAGAGCACTGGGGCATGTCTCGTCCTGTTCCAAGGTTAGTTACGGATTCTGGTCCCTACGAAACGCCAGCAGCCACCAAACCAGTCCCAGTCTGCAACTGCAGCTCAGCAGCAAGCACTCCTGAGCCAAAGGGATCAGTGATCTCTCCCCTCCCAGTTCATCACCCTGCAGCACAAGCTCTGTGAATGCCCTTCATGACTCTCTCTGGGATTGAGTGCTTGGTACTGAATAACTTCTTCCAAAGAGTCCTGCTTTATAGACCTATGCTCCCCACCCAGCAAGTGTTCCATTTAGGCTGGTGACACCAACACTTCCATAGCAAGTATTACACAAAACATCAGCTACATATTTTCTGAAGATCACAATCTCTACTAAACTGCCAGCTGTCTATGCAGACCACTCAAGAGCTATCTGGGTATGCTAAGTACAGATGACAGACCAGATAACAGCGTCTGGATGTGTCCAAGAGATTAAATTCCATCTGCATCCTGTTACTTTTGTCATTTGGTACCCCTTCAGAATTCATGTTTCAACAACCAACTGGTAAAGAGCTTGTATCACAGGATCACAAGTTTAAGTTTACAGGGAAAAAACCCTTTAAATGCTTTTTTGGAGTCATCAGGTACCTGAAGACACATTACAGTGAGTGTTTTTGTAGTTAAGTGGGAAGGCCAGTTCAAGAAAACAAGTGGCCTTCCCACTACACTGATGTCTATTAACATCCTTTTAATCTGGAATGGGAGGGTCTTTGTTCCAGCTATTGCCTATCAGACTCACCATGAGGCTTAGTGCTACCAGCAGTGCAAAGAGCAGATCCCTATTCAAAATCTTTTCAACCCCTCTTATATTTGGAAGATGAACAAGTATTTGTTTCCATAAACCAGAGCTTGCCTTGCACTGGAAAACAGAACAGGCTGCAATATGTACCACTCAAAACCATATTGAAGGAAGATTAAACACATTCATTTTCATACTGATATGACCAATTCTTTAAAAAAAAAACAAACAACAAACAGACAAAACAAATCACAAGAAAACAAAATAAAAGAAATCCAATAAATCTGAAGATTTCACTTTACTAATTATTTTTTTCTCTCTTCAAAGCCTCTTCTTTCTAGTAAGTGGATTATACAGAGGAACTGTGGAGCCTCTTGCTATTGCCAAATCTGTATGTTTTGGACACATGGCGCTGTCAGGGTTTTTTCACAGAGTCCCTCTCCATACTTCATTGATGGCTCACCCACCAGTGAAATTCTGATCCCTGTCCTTCCTATAGCTGTGACAGGAGCTGAGGCATGCTGGCAAGCAGACGCTTGGAAAGCTGAATTCACTGGTGTTCTCAATCAGATTGCAATTTCATTAAAGAACTTTTAAATGAAACAAACTCCAACATTTGCACTTCATAATTAAGTGGAAGCCAACTGAATTAGTGTCAAGACATGCCATAAGGGAAAGTATCTGATCCCTGGCATCCCTGTGTCCCTGTGCAGCTCTGAAAGGAAAGCTCCAGCAGCCCATACCACAGCAGACCCTGACACTGCATCTCCTTGGGACTGCAGCTCCTGCAGAGGAGCAGGAGGGCCAAGACATGCCAGGCTCTGCCTGCTCCCACTCAGGGTGCAGGTACACATTCCTATGGTGCTGCAGGCATGGCCTGGGAGGCACAGCAACACAGCAATCCCTGCCCTGGCAGCAACCCAGCAGCCACTTTCCAGTGGCAGAGTAATAACCTCTGGGACCAAGTCAAGCTCCTGCCCGAGCCCAGGGAATTCAGCAGCACTGAGAACTCCTGGGTGTCCCAAGAGGAATATTTCACTGTAACCCACACACAGTACATGACATGGGCCCCGAGCAAGGCACAGCATGACTTACAGCTGACTTCAGCAGGCTTCAGTTTGATCTGTAAATCCTCTAGACACTTCACAAGAATGTTGCTCAACTCCCACTGCCTTCAGCCTCACAAGAGGTAGACATAAATACTTAGCATTAGCATAGCTCCCCATGACTCATTTTTTCTCCTTTTTAAATATAGCATCCTATAAATGTGGATACATTCTAAGCAATAAAACTCACATTGTTACTGTTCATCATGCAACCATAACAAAAAATTCCTCCTGCTAGCTTTGGATTCCTTCCTCCACCAAACTCCAAACACTGGTGACCCTCACAAAGTTGAGATGGAGTAGACGAGGCTGTGCTCTGTCAGGGAACCCAGACAGCACAGGGACTCAGCACTGTGGCAGCAGATGTGGAGCTGGGCAGAAAACTCCATCATCAACCCAGCCACTGACATCAACTTTATAAAGAAGAGCAGAGCTGTGTCTGGATACAGAAAGAGCAGGGATTTGTCAGAGAGGAACATAGCTTCAGTAGCTGAGGAGCAGCCACTGCCAGCCTTGGGGAAGCCACCTGGGGGAAAAAGTGGTGGTGGAGGCATCTCTAGCTGGGGGATGCTCCCCACTCTTCTTCCCCAGACACACATACCTCCTTCCCACCATCACCAGGCTTGAGCTTTCTTCCTTAGAAAAGCCAAACCCACATTGTCTAGCCAGGTAAATGCCACAAGCTGCTTCAGAAACATCGAGGAAGAACCAGATAGGAAAAGCATGGACCAAAGCTTGTTGATTTTCATGGGAATTGAGACCCAGTTTCAGCATCCTCCTATCTGTCCTGCTGCATTTTATTGTTTGATCAATCCTTCATGCTGTGCTTAGTTTTCCTGAATACTTCAGTTCCCTAACTGTACAAATGAGATAAACAGCAGGTCTCTATCTCACAGGTATGTTGCAAAATAAATAGATTTTGCATTACAAGTGTTAGAGGAATGCTTTAAAACTTGCACAAGTATCAAGACTAATCCATTACTGCTCAAAAAGAACCCTAGGACTGATAGCAAATTAAAATCTTACCTACACAAACATTAGAGTGTGCAAGACTGTTTTCTTAGTTAATCTGTTTCTTCTGATAACCACATTTGCCCCAGTGACTCAAAATGTTCTAGTCACAAGCTGTTTAAGTGCGCCAAATCCTGTCTAGAGAAATATATGCTTTGCTCTGTCTATAACAACAGCTGAGACATCAGTCATCCTCTCAGCTGTCCTAAAGACACAGCTGAAAATGCATGCCCATATCCAACCTGCTGTCAGGTGACTGAAAAGTACATTTTTACCTCTTGGACCTCTCTAGTAAAATAACCCATAAGAATTTACCCTAGTATTTTTCTAATTGTTACTCCAGCATTCTTTCTTAACATCTGAAATGAGTGGAGTGGCAGAGCTGCACTCTCATCCTAGAAACTGGCATTTTAAAGACAAGATAAACAGAAGCCTTTGCTTAAAACTTCCAGGAGTGTGTATAGCTTAAAAAGCTAATTCCTATTTAAAATAATGACTAAGACTCTGAGGAATCTAACTCCCAAAGTCACACAGGTAGTTTTGAATATGTTACCCTTTCAGAGTAATTATGCCATCAAAGTTCCAGTCAAAAGCTGATGAGCGTTACTAATATATGCTGATGAGAGAGCCTGAACGTGAAAGACCTTCTTGGTTTATTTACACTCCAGTAAATCAGAAAGCACACCAAAACTTATTTTAACATAGGAGAGTAACAGACCTGACCATAAGGGACATTTCAGGAGGTTAGCCCACAGCCCAGGGAGTAGGTTTACAGTAAACTGGCTGCAAGCTGATGCTGTTGTACTTGTTTTCACTGGAGATGATGGAAACTTGGAGCTGCTGTTTGGACTTCAGTGGACTCCACCAGTCACTACATAAAACAGTGGTCTGGCCCATTACCTGAATCATTTCAAGTCACCATTCAGATGCAAAACAGTCCCCAGGCAGTCCTCAGTGACATTCATCTCTAGACCAAGAACTAGGCAGATGCAGTCAAAAGCTGGGATGAGGAAAGAATAAACCACTTCTACCACCCTGCATAAAGTTATATATTTGGAACAACATTCTTTGCAGAAGCAAAACTTCTTAAAGGGAAGACAAGGCAGATATTGTGTTACTTGGGAGAAGATGAAAGAGTGCCAGGAACTTTTTAAGCTGCTCTATAGCAGAAGAAGAAAGTAGTTAAAGATTTTACTCTTGAGCCTATCAATGTCAAACAAATTCCAAGGCTAACAAAATTTAGCCAAAAATTTATATGTAAATTGTACAAGCACTGAGCATTTCTGCTGGTTGGTTCTGGTCAGAGGAGAAGTAGCAGGAAGGGGAATCCCATCCAAGACTCTCTCAGATCTTAGATGCCTTCTGAAGTATCTCAGCTGTATTTATGCTCCCAACACACCTCACAAAGAAATAACTTCTGCTACTCCATTTTAGAAAGAAAAAAAGTGGGTTCATTGAGAGGCAGGTTCATTGGTACCTGTAAGAGTTGCTGACCTTAGCCTACCCACCTTTGGCCAGTTTGTGACAGAGAAAGAACTTGGGGGCAGTTTCCCATCCCTTCACTTAGCTCCAGGAATTGGGCTGGTGTCTCAGATGAAACCTATCTGCCTGTGCAACACTAAGCATTACTCACTGGAAAAGCAGTGTCTGCAGCAGAAAAACTGCAGGAGAGTCAGTAATGAGCACTGTAAGTAGAGCCAACTACTTAAAAATATTGTTAACCTCCCCCAACACTGGCCCTACCCCTTTCCTCAATCGTTATTTCAGGATACATATTTTTTGTACAATTATTTCATTATCTAATGGCAAACTGGCTGCCTGTTCTATCTCTATGCAAGATTTCCATATATATTACTCCTCTGCTGACATTTTCTCACACATACACTTGCACGGATCAGCAATTGCTCCACTACATTCTTCAACAGAGAATAAAAGAGTCATAAAACTTAAAAAAATAAGAACGTCAAAAAATTCAGCATCTGAAGTTACAGCTGTTCATTTCTCCTCTCTGTTCAAAAAGAGCCTGTAGTGGCTTATTGCACATGTTATTGAAGGAGACAGTGTTGACCCACTGGAGCACTGGAACTTTGTTTCCCCATGGAGAAGAATACAGCCAGTGACATTCAAGTAGAACAGGAAGGCTGTTCTCCCCTCCCCAGCAAGCATCTTCTCTCAAGCACTCTTGTAAGCAACAACAGAGAAAGAAGCAACAACTCCACCAAGGAGTGGGCTAATGTTCCTCCCATCTGCCAGTCCCACGCTCATTCTGTTTTCACTTGGACCAAATCCTCCCAACCCCTTCTGCTTTATACTTCATTAAACTTGGGTGCTTCACACAACAAAAATAATGTCATCCATCTTTGAAAGGTCACTTTCAAGGCACATTTCCATAACTTTTAACACCACTTCTCTTTCTCAGCCCTGCCTTGGGAGTCTGAAAATTAATTCCCTATTTTTCACATTGAATCTCTCCTCTGAATCTCGATCTACTTATTTATGACAGTAAAGCTTATGCAAACACCACCACCACGCAAAAACACTCCCCTCTTCATTCCTGTGGATTCATGTTAATATTCTCCACTTCTAGAAGCTGAAGTACTTCATGCATTGAGAGCTGCATAATCCCATGCTGAGGTGCAATCCCTCTTGACTCCACCTGTGCACGTAAGAGAGTTAAAGGGATGAGCAGTCAGGGAGAAGTTACAATGCTGAGGCAAAAGCAGCTCCACAAAGTGTAGGGGCACTGCACTGAAGGCCCTGCATGGCTCCAAAAGCTGAGTAAGCCTGAAGCAAGGAGCCACCAAAAGTGACAGCTTAGCTGAAGAAGTGACAAAGAAATAAACCAGGCAAAACCAAATTGTTAAGAGTGGTCAAGCTGAAGTCTGGAGCCTAAAGCTTTTACAGGGCATACTGATTCATCCTAATGAACTGACTCACCTGGAGCCAGCAGGTCAGTAGGGATGCCAGGCTTGGCAGCTGTTGGTAGAGGTTCTTGGCTTGAATTCAGCTACATAAAGGACCTCACACCCAAGGAAGGAAGATAAAAATGAAAGGGCAGGGAAGAATGAAACTGAACAGTTTTGCTGCAGGAGTCTTCCAGAACTAGGAGAAGGGAGTAGAGTTTCTGCTCGAATGTTGTCAGCCCTGAAACACCACTAGGAGCACACGGTGCAGCTAATGGGCCAGGGAGGATTCAGGTACAGGACACTGCAGTTAAAGAAGACTCTAAGAAACCACAGCACAATGTCAAGAATAACAAATCATCACATCCATTTTTCCTATATCCACCTGCCTTACATTGCCTTTGCCAATGACAACACCAGCTCATGTGCAGGACTCATCCTCCTCCTTTCATTCCCCAAGTGCCATGTCTTCACCAGTGCCAAAAAACATGTGTGGGGAGAAGGAATAAAGTCCTCTCTAACCACCTTCTGATACAATGTTATTCCTCCCTAGTGTAAGCCTCCCTTACAAGTTAAGAAAAAACATCCAATGCGACACATACCAAAAGGTCCCCCCATGAAAAAGGCAAGTTTAGTTTCTGCAGTTCTTAGCCCTTCTGCAAAAAATACTGAGCTTGTGAAAATACCCACCAAAAACTTCAATAAATAGAACTGCCTCTCACACAATTTCTGAAAAGAGGCGCTGGGCCAGCTCTGACCCTAGTGCAGCTGCTCTGGTTCAGGAGTGATGCTGGTGGGGTGTTTGGCCCTCTGCAATCTCTGCCCTATGCACTCTATCATATCAGTTATCTCCTGGAATGGAGGAGCAAAATCAAAGAAAGACAAACAAATTGATGCAGAACTATAATATGAAGCCAGTCATACCTATTTTCTACATATACTAGTTTTTTAAGGAGATGCTATCAACTTGGTATTTTCAGACTCAGAAATCTGGAAAGAAATCTTACCTCTCTTAGGCAGCCCAAAGCTCTACTACAGAGAGGTGTTTTTCTTTAAAGCTATTACTTCATAATTTCCTTGCCACACTCCTTCTTTCTCTTATATTTCTCCTACTCTTTCTTAAGTTAATAGATTCTGCTTTTGCAAATCTGTTTTAACAGATTCAGAGCAAGAGACAAGGATCTTTCATAAAGGAAAATGACAGTTTTAGGCCTTTGAAATACATCTCTCTCGTGCAGAAAGAGCCTGAGCTGACTAGATAATTTCAGAGTGAAAACTCAGCTAGCACATCTATAGCTGATACAACTATAAAGTTGATTCACTTTTCTTAATATCAACTCTTGTATGAACAATAGTTTCCAGGTAAGATATACTTAAACATTTCCAGTCAATAGCATCCCTTTAAGCCTGCCAACAAAATCCAAACTTAGATGGTTTAAGCTACCCGAGGAGTTGGTGGCTTAGATTTTCGTATTTCCATGGCATCACTGGAGAACACTGCCAGCTGAGTGCTGAAAGGCTGCCGTTCCCTGTGCTGCGAAAAAGCCTCACGCCGGGGTCAGCGCTCCCTCCCCTGTGTGCTCTGCTCTTCTAAGAAAAGCCCTGTCTCCATTCCGACCTGCCGGTGTGAAGTCTCAATTTGTTGCACGACGTGATCAGCTCGACAGGAAGGGTCACTGGAGCAGAGGAGTGCAGGATGCTTGAGACTGTTCCACCCGAGGGTTAACACTTAACTTGCTCCTCAGCTTGCAGCCAACGTGGCTTTATCTTAGTTTCTCTGTCTAGGAAGCCGAGCTTCATACGTTGTTTCTAGGGCTATTGAGCCATTGATTAAAATAAAAAAACAAACAAGGATTCTACAAGTTTTCTTTCTAATCCCCAGCAATCTCAATCACAAGGTCTGAAAAATCCTTGTCCTATCTGTGGTTCAGTTTGTCTTCTTAAAGCAGAGAGTGAAAAAGCAAAGCAAAAGTAAAGTCAAACCAGGAAAAAAAAACCACCCAAACCCAAACTCGTACCTCCTCCTCTCCTTGTTTCTTTGTAACTGAAGATAGCATCTCTATCCTCTAAAAGTTATGGCAGCTTATACAAAGTATTCAGTGATTCAACAGCAATTTTAATGTAAGATAAGAATACTCGCCATACACAGATCACATCCAAATAAACAGGGTGTAGCAAAGTAAAATATTACCGTAGCTCTGAATCTGTGGTGGGATGGGGGCCAGCCCCTGACACAAGCAAAATCCAACAAGCCCTCAACTTGCAAAGGTCTTCCATTACACCGCCTAAGTCAGAGCGACCCCTCTCCTCCGCGCCCATCCCGGAGCAGACACGGACCGCTCGGCGTTCCGACCATTGCGCCGTGCATTCCCTTTTCCCGGCGCTCGGCGGGGCCGGGACCCCGAGCCCCCCGCAGCCCACCCGCCGCTCGAAGCCCCCGTACCGTCCGTCCCTCGCCCGGCGCTGCTGCGAGAGGCGGCTCCGCGGCGACAGTCGGCGACAGCGCTTTCTTCCCGACACCGAGCTGCGGCCAGGGAAAGCGGCGGTGCCCGGGGCGCGCTGCTCCCGACGGGGGGGCTCATGCCAGCGTGGGGCGCCGCATTTCAGCAGGAATCGCTGTGGGGAGAGGAAAGAAGCAGAGGGGGAAGCCCCGCCGCGGTTACCGCGGGGTGTCACGGCGGTCCCGCCCCTCCCGCGGGCTTGTCACGCGTGGAGCGTCCAAAGTGCGCGGCGCTGTCCCGCGCCCCGCGGGGGACGGGCAGAACACGCCCGGTTATTGTTTGCTCGGCCGTGTCCCCCCGCGCCGCTCACAGAACAGAACAGAGCGGAGCGGCACCGCTCCGAGCCCGCTCCCCGCCCGCTCCCCCGGGCTGCGGGGCCGCGCCCTCAGCGCCCGCGGCCGGGCAGCGCCGGCGG